>JAXCLR010000001.1:88257973-88275917 GCA_035584095.1 Annona squamosa
CCTGGGACCGTCGTAATTTAATCGCAGCCCTTCAATTGTTGACCGTGCTTTTCCCGACTTAATTGCCACTGTCGTCTTCCCAGAAGTCGTATTTTATTTTTTGGCCATCTTTTTTCCATTTGGCCCACTGGAATTTGAATGTGTCGGAACATGATACTGGTAGCCAGTACACGTAGACTTAGATGCCATACACACGTGCCAAAAATGGGGCGTGTCACGAAGATCGATCAAGAGTACTGGCTAGCCAGAGTAGAAACAAAAGAATCGACGAAGGCGTCTTCGAGAGATGGGTTTCTTGCAGCACGAAAATGCGGTGATTTTAATGCTTTGCCAACCCACGCATGTCTTCACACGCATTCGTATGAAAACGAAATGTGAAAGGAGGGATGGAGATCATATGCCGACTCCGCCCCACCACCCACGGCACGTGCTACGTTTGAAGTACGCAAGCTACCCCCTGACGTGGCCCATCATCAAAAATATGATCAGATCGGTGCAATCATTGATTAAGTGAGCCATATGATCTAGAATTTTTTTTTTTTAAAAAAGAACGATCTGTTTTTTTTTTTTTTTTCCTCAGAAAAGATAAAAAGAACTCGCTAGTTAATAATATTCCACATGAATTCGACTCCATGGTGGGGCAGGCAACCACTTCCGTGGAAACAACACCATCGATCAACAAATTGGACCCTCCCCTTTTTTGATGGCTACAGCCATCACTTTCTAGGAATACGATGGTACAATTTTGCAATGTAGTAGTACAAAAAGTGCCCATGTACAAAGGCGTGATTATCAACCAAGGTGGGCCACTATTGATGTAGGCAAGCATACTTGCCATAAAGGAGGGCTTGGAATTAATGTCTGCTATTGGAACAGCGGTTGCAAGATCTGTGGAAAAATTTTCAATGATGTGGTGAGACTTCCATCATTTTGACGTTTTTTTTTCCCCTTAAATTACTAACTTAATTACTTCTGGCTAAGGTATCATAATTTATTTGTAGAAGGACGACTATTTGGTAGAATGCATGTTTTCTAAATGCCGTTGAGCTTGAGTTCATGTTTTCAAGTAGAAAATGCTTCTGGATACCAAAGAAAGTCGCAAGCTAACCTTGTTTCTCGGTTGATAGGTTTCCCAAAATTTCGATTTTTTTTTTCTAAAAAGATTATATGGGACTAATAAGTTTCTCATTCTCGACTGAACTAACTTGGGATATTTTATCAGGTCATGCTTTTTTCTTGTGTATGTTATATGATAGAAGATCATGTTTTTTTGGTGGATGATAGAAGACAATGTTAATTATAAAGCTGATCGATAAAAAATGGAAGAAATACAACTTTAAATAAAAATATTCATAATAATAAAGAAAAATATGATAAAAAAGGGAAGATGAAGGAGTGTTCCAAAGTATCCTAAGTTTTGGAATGGATACGAGGTGAAATTGCTTTTCATTCACAAGGCAACTTTTTCAATTTTCAACATATAACTTTCTACATTTCAAATGGCCTCATAAATTCTTCCCAACAAACCTAGATATTTCTTAAAACATGAAATTCACTAATGAAATGCACCGGAGATAATGAATGTAGAGAAAGATGAAATTTGGTGCTGAAAAATGGTTTTTCCATAGAAATTATTGCCGAAATGATAAATTTAATTATAAAACAAGTAAAATTAGTCAAGTGCCATCTTTTTGAATCAAATTTAGCTAGGTATTCAACCAAAGGTGGGTCCCTATTGAGGCTATAGTTGGCAATAATCACTACCACCAAAGGATTCCTGGACAGTGCAGAGGGCTCAACGGTTACCACATTTTACATGGAATTGAGAGAATACTAATGAGATGATGAGATACAAATATCAACAAACTAATGAAAATCTTATACACGTTGAGTTATTAACTAAGAAGGCCAATATTTTTGGGGTAGTTTTCACTTAGAACATATTAAAATAGCCCCATTTACATTATTTTAGGAGATTCATTTTATATATTTTTTGTTATTATTGATTTAATGACATTATTTAAAATCATCATAATCATACATTTGTGTAGGCTAGCTATGAGACAAATTTTAATAGTTTTATATTCGCTCTAACACTATGGCTCCGTTGGTGTGGTAAGAGGTTAAAAACAACTTTACCGCTCTTTCATACCAAACATCTTTTAACATAATTTATCATCTTTGTTAACTAAATATTATAGTTATTTTTTTTATGAGTATTCATACAATACAATCTCAACTGGTATTACAATTAAATTCTGAGACATTCTTACAATTTGCTAACAATTATATATTATTTCTAAACTTTCCCACCGGTGGACAGCTCTCACAAACTTGAGGAGACTTGCAACGCCACCACTTCAGAAATGCTGCGGGGGAGATTTGAACCCAGGACCACCTACATGTGAGGCCATGTCCTGCACCACTGAGGCACAACCTCAGTGGCAATATTATAGTTATTTATTATCACTTATAAGTTGTAATAATTGTTCATATCTTTTCATGAACTTATCATAACTATTTTTATCTTCATTTTCTTTACTCTTAATCATTATCACTATTATATTACATTACTTAAAACTTTTTCACAAGTTTTTTCTTTATTTCACATGAAATTTGTATCTCATTTATATATACTTTTAAATTAAATTAATATATTTTATTTAAATACTTTAAATGTAAATTCCTTAAAGTGGTTCTAATAAGGTCCACATTAACTACTTAACATCTGCTAAAATATTCGCACTTCCACAGGTCTATCTAAAAAAAAATAACATTTTCTTGGCAATGTTATTAAATTGATGTTAAACTGGTTCAGACTAGCCATATGTTTGGTTAGCCAGTTCAATAGGCTAAGTCAAAACAAAAAACTAGTTTAATTGTAATAACTAGGAACCAAGTAGCTAAGTGGCCAAAAAATTAGTCCGATTTTCATTACACTGCCTTTTGATATGAGTTAACAACATAACATTGGCATTTTATGTACTTAATTATACTACTTTTTCTATTCCTACGCAAATATTTTTTACTTTCATTATAGTCAACTACTTATTTATTTTATGTTTATTTTTTTTGCACTTAGTTATTACCTGAATATATCAAAATTTTTGTTACAGACTTTTTTCCTTACTTTTCTTTTAACATTATAACAAATAAATCCTAAGTAAACACTTCCAACATCACATAGCAGGTTAATTTTGGAGCTTGGACATATAGATGCTGGAAATGATGGATGGAGGATCAAATCATGTCATGTAGAACTCAAACTTAGGTGGGGTCCAAAATAGTGCCGTAGGTTAAGATTGGCATAGATAAAAAATATAAAGCTTTTGTAGTGGATCCAGCTTTAAATTTTTTTTTTTTTTTAATTCCAGCCTAGATGGGACGTTACACAACTTCCCGGATCGATCCAAGGGTCCCCCAATCCCCAAAACCAATAAACTATGTATGTGGAATTTAAAATCTTGCATGATGTTGGCCTATTTTGTATGCAAATGCTTGCCATGACTGGGTCAATTGCCAATTTTTATATCCTCGATATACATACAAAATTCTTCGTACATTTTAGAATTTTATAACATGGCACTTATTCTCTCGTAGAAACATGCTTACTAACCGTGGAATTGGAAACATCATTGAACTAGTTAATCATACATATGCGTCCATATGTGAGCATAGATACGTCTAGATGAGCATCTGAATATTTTATAAATAGTGTTCAATTAATTAATCAGATGCTTATCCTAATTAAAATACAAGACGTTCTTCGCATTAACTAACCCAGCGCCAGTACAAAAATTTCATGCCCCACAACATACAAATCACACCCACTGATCGATCAATGGCCCATGAAATACAAAATCGGGAACTTTAACTCGCTTCATATTATTATCCCAATAGATTTTGTGCCACAAGTATGTCGGCAGTCGGTATGCACTCATGTTTCAAATTATTATTTAATCCTAATTCTTTCATCCATGATGGAGAAAATCGATTGCTGTAGAAAAAGCTGCACATATATACAATTCAAGAGAAATCATATTCCAATCAGTACTTTTTTTTTTTTTTTAAGAAAAAAAAGGGTATCCCGTAAAACGCGCGTCGGAGCTAACCACCATATTCCGGATTGATGCATCCATGTCCAAGTGTCTCGAGGCAACTCGGAGCACTCGTTTTCTGGCTCCTTTTTTTTTTGTTTTTTTTTTCTTTAAAAAAAAAAAAAAAAACCATGGGCAGAGAGAGACGGCAATGGATGATTTTAAAAATAAACAAATAAAAATGGGCGCATGAGTATGTCAATAAAATGGGTAACGAGATTAATTTAATTAAAGAAAAGAAAGGGAGGGGAAGAGTATCTAGAAGGAGAAATTAAAATGGATATTGATTTGAAGGGATGATGGTATCGAATCTCTCGTGTTTGTTAAGGTGGGCGGTTGCTTAAGTGGTACGACTTTTGGATGGATGTGATTAAAAAAAGAGCATGAGATTGTTGACCTCGATCATCCTGCGGCAGATGCTATTGTGGCCTTTTGATTAGCTGTCCTAATCACCGCTAGATTAGATAGATAGATAGATGGGAGGGACGAGCGCGTAAAATTTCCTTGTTCATTGCCTGCTGCTAGAGTGCTAGGCCTGTGCTGTGGAGGAGAAGGAATCTTACCGACATCGAAGCATGCATGCGTCATGGATGGATGACAAGGAGGCATGTGTGCGGACGTCTGAACATGCGCGGCAGCTTGCATTTCCATTTGCTCGGTAGAAATCATGTGGTGGAGATAAGATGAGAGCTGGAGACCGCATTCATGCATGTGCCATGTCCCCATGTATTATGCATGCATGATTTTCTGGGGCCGAGGAATGAGTCTCTGGATGTGCCTTCTAAATAATCAGAGGCCCCACAATCGTGATCACATCCAATATTCCAACAGAGAACAATTAAATTATGATCGGTAGGGTTCAAAATCTGGAATGATATATTGGGCATGGATTAGAGTTTATTAGGGTCAGTGGAAGAAAATTAATGAAGTCAACAAACAGAAAAACAACAACTAAATATCAATATTTTTTTATATAAAAATGACCATAGGATTAGCTATGAAAACGATATACTTAACAATTGTAAAAAAGACTAAAAAAGTTTTCTTGTCAATTTTGACTTATTCAAAAAGCTAGGATCTTAACATGTTTATTTCAATGTGAAACGAGCACAAATAAGGAAATTTAATACTGGTAATTTGCAACCATATCTGTATAGTTTTCCCATAATTACAAATATAATAATATAATTTCAAAAATTATAAATAACATCATATTATTTGACCATAATTGCAAATCTACTCAGATCATTACTGCAGCATCATGATGTGAGTATATTTGCAAAGATATATAACCTACGTGAGTATATTTGTAATATATTCATATAATTTGTATATCTTTACAAATATACCTATGCTGCTACAGTGAAGTAATGATGCAATAACAATTTGCAATTATGATCAAAATATATACGGTTATTTTTAATTTTTAAAATTATATAAGTGTATTTGTAATTATGGTCAAATTATGTGGATATATTTGCATATCATATTAATTGTCACTGAAAATATTTTTGCAATGAATTCGATACATATATATGTGTTAATAGTCTTTTCTAGTCAGCTATGCAACAAACTACTGATGCAATATTAACAACAATTTCATTGTCAAAAATAAATTTTGTTGTATTAAATAGAAGAAAAATGGGTATATAAGAGGTTTTGTCTAAACCTTTATGATAAAAATGAATAAACGAAGAGTGAATTTCAATTATGAAAAAGTCAACGCAAGTCAAGAAAAATATACTCAACAACATGGGAGGAAATTATTATTATTTTTTTGATGAAAAATATGGGAGGAAATTAGTTGGACTAAGAGGTAATACGATATGTGGGGAAATACATCAAAGCTTGAGGCAGGCGTGTTTTATTTCCGAATGGTTTCACAAAGGTTTAATGTTGTACTGGGCATTACCATCACCATTTTTCCACGAATTGTTGAATAACAATGAAACTTCTCTGGTCATTAATTTTGGAAAGAGGAATTAAAATATATATTCGTGGGAGAGAGGATTCCCTACCTTATGAATTTGATAATCAAGTACATTATTAATATACAAAAAACATATATATATATATATGGGACCAAATTAAATAGGTACACATAATTATGCAGTACTACACTTACTTTATCATTATAATAATAATAATAATAATTCTGCTTTCAGCGTTTCTTTTCTGACAGGTTCATTAATGGATAAAAATAAAACCATTACATTTTTATAATCATCTTTTTTAAATATTTTTTTTCACTTTTATAATCCACACCTTTATTTCCATAGCCTTCACATTTTCAACTATATATCCAAACATACCATTGAATCAGTACAGCTTTCATAGGATTAAATTTTATCTTTCAATGTTTTGACCGACAATTTCAGCATCTTTTCGAATTATAGTACTTACGACCACCATGTTCAAGCAGATCTGCTGCAACTCTTCGTACTATTCTCGACTCTCAATGTGAAAGGATCCGGTTAGGCTGACAAGCCATGGTCCCAAAAAATGTGGACGTCTACCAGCCGCAAAAACAATGCACTAAACCCATGCTTTTGTTTAATTAAACGTATCTCCATCTAATCCACTACTGATTGCTTATTTAAATAACTTGACACTTGAAAAGAAATCCGAACGGTTTCTTCGACACAAAAGGGTTGATGGAACCATTTAACATTTTATATTCACCTGGTTGACCAATCCCACACCTGCATACCCAAGTCAAGTTCAGTTGAGACTCATATATCATGCTACATTTCAAATAGGCTGCTCTTTGATTTTAATCACAACAATATTAAAGAAGAAAAATATAATAATGAATGGTTCATTTTTAATTAAGAACCAGTTACCAACCATACATAACAGTTGAAAATTTACAAGGCCGTAGCTTTTTGCAGTAGCTTTTGCTTAGTCTACAAGGAAAATCATTCATTCATATGGTGCGCTATAGATGCCATATCTTACCCGTCATCTTCATTTCCAAGTACTGGTTTTGATATTATCTGATTAGCTGAAAGAATTAATTTGATATGAAAAGTTTAATTTGTTTTTTCAAAATTCTATTTATTTTTGGGTTCAATCATCTTATCAAGAGCATATACAAATCGAGAACAGGATCCACTATAAGAAATTTTAATTTGACGATGAAACTTACCGAAAAAAAAAACATCATATTTGTTGCGCAAACAATCGCTACAACAGTAACATAAAAAATCGCCACAACAGAAGCTTTTAGTTCTTTTATGCGACTATGGTTTCGCAGCAAAATTGAAATTTGATCACATAAAATGTTAAATTAATCAAATTCGATGTTAGTTGTAACTAAATCCAATTATCAATTATTTACAGCCACATCGACCTAAATGATTACATTAAACACTATATGCAACAAAATTTAGCCAAAAGTAATGATATATGCGAGAAATTTTAAAAAATGTCATTATTCTTACACAACCAAATTCATGTATATGTAGCCATACGGGGGTTACGTGGGTGGTCACGTTGGAGGATTTTATCCCACCTGCCAGCATATGAGTCTCATCAGCTTTCCCTGATGTCGTGATATTTACTGATTCCTCAGGATATGAGTATCTATAGAAAATTTCTTCCATGGAATGAGGGTTGTAAATGTACCTTATTGTAATATCAGTTTATTGTAACATCAGTTGTCAATATAAAAGTCAACAAAAAAAAATCCATGTATATGTAGTAAAATTAAAATTTTTACTTTCTTAAGGAAGATATCGGGGGCAATTGCGCTCTCCGCTGTACGTGGCTCCGCCCATGAATCAATGTCCATTAGAATTTCAACTACTAGGAGAAATTTCGGAATAAACCGGATTCCTTGCTAACTTTTTTTAAATTTTATTTTAAGCAAAGAAAGCATGCTTCCTTGCTAACAATCAATAGCTCATGCCCTTAACAATCAAATTTCTTTATTCTTCAATAAAACATTTCATAACAAAGTTTTAACAACAAACTCATAAATAAGAGTTTGCTAGTATAACTTCTTTACAGAAATATTATATATAGTAGTCACTATAAGAAAATTTCTTACTAAAATTTGATTATTACTAAAAAAAATTGACTTCCTCGCTAATGGTGACCAGTAAACTAAGCAGGCAACCAAAATTTTTTAATTCCTTAATATAATATTTTGCGATGGAGCTTTAACAACAAGCTCATAAATAAGAGTTTGTTGCTCTAATTTAATTGCAAAAAGGGTCACAATAAAGAAAAATCTTTTTTGCGAAATAAACCAATATTTAACTTCTATCAACATAGTAACTTTAGCAAAAAACCTGCTTCTTTTTTGTAAATAAAATTTTTTCATTGAAAAACGCCCACAAAATTTTCAAAATTTTTTGCAAAAGAAATAAAAATTACCATTGTAGCACAGAAACGCAAAATTTGTGGTAAAACAATTTTTAGTAAGGAGCCAAGGACAAACTTCTTTGATGGTGAAAATTTTTTTCTCTGGTGCCAGCTTCAGCCCGCCCAATGTTACATCTATTTAATTTCAAGGAGTCTATATATAGATATGTATATTCATCTAAAGAATATGTAATTAATTATGCTAAAGAAACTTAATAACATGTGACGTGTAAATCCCTGTTACACAATTTTTATCTAAAGATATATATATATATATAATAGGATTAGTGACAGTCGAAACCGTGTTTGACACATGTAAAGATAGATATATGGAAGGAATCTAAATAATTCATTAGTGGTGTCATTCACAACAGATGCATCTGGCGTGTTTCCCTCTCCTTCAATGTATTTAGAGCTGTTGTAGGTGAAAGATCTTTGTTATAAGCAATTAAAATATATACGCACCTACAAAAATGGGTACGCCCTAGATTTGTTTGTTGGATTTCAAATGATTAGCACCAAGAAAAAAATTTCTCGAGATTAATTGGTTGTTAATTCGATATAACCAGTCATTGGCGCCTCGACCACCGCCCATATAGATCATGATGAGCCCACGTCAAACACTTACGAAGGGTTGTTCAGCTTTTGATTGGGTCAAAATAGTAAAGTGTAATTTAAAAATACACCCACGACTATAATTATAAATCTACTTATTTAATTTTCAAAATTGTAAATATATCCATCTAGTTTTATATATTGCAAATATACCTATACTATTACAACAGATAGAGTAGATTTTTCATCAAATATCAAGACAATAAAAATGAAAATAAGTTACATAAAAGAGGGATTTTGTTGAACTATTTTTGTTTTATAGGTCACTACAAACTAAGTATATGCAATAAACTTGGTTATGTGCTTGGCTATATATGAGCCATTATATATGAAAAAATACAGTCATTATTTAAAAGTTTACTGTATCGTTTTGGCTGCATATAATTTTATATTAGCGATTTTCATTTGGCTATAGATGCTATGAAGGGTTGGTTTTAAATTCATATTTTAGTGTGAATATATTAGTTGCTTATAAAAAATACTCTTGCAGTGAATATGAAAAACAGGGCACCTAATATTACAATAAAGAAAATACACAATCCTTATACCATGAAAGAAAATTTCCCAATAAACACCTGTGCACCGGAAGAATCTGTAAAATATTTTTAAAAAATTGCCCCATACAATGGGGGTTGGGATTCGAACCACCCAGGTTATCATATGGAAAATGGGGCTGGTTGTAATTCCAATTCTATGTTAAAACAAGCCCGTTTTATTCTAAAATAATTCTCAGAGAGAAGCTTTATTCCTGCCCATAAATTAGCGACAAAGTCGCCATCAGAATTCCTCTTACATATCAAGAACGGCAGGGTTGTGCAGGAGACTTTGCATAGGTCAGACATGACATATGTCCTAATCAATATCATAGCTTTCTTAATGCAAAGAACCATATGATACCACAGATAACATTGAATACTTATTTCGAAAGTAGGTATTAGCTAGAATTTGGTTATGATGGCTTCCTCGATTTTCCGGTAATCGATTTAGTAAGGGTGTAACTTGATAGGTAACCGTGATTGAATCTATCAGTATCTTAGGATAGATTCCTTTTTTTTATATTTATAGATTAGGATAGGTAAAGAAAATATACGTGGTCCAATTAGGATACGGTATGTTTCGGCATCCAAGCATTCAAAAACTGAACCGAATTACCGATATATGTTTAACATATATTTTATAAAATATATCTTGAAGGAAATAAATAAAAAAATATATTCTTTAAATACATAGAAACTTGTTTAATTTAAAATATATGTTGAAAGATATAAATAGAAAATATATTCTTTAAATATATAGAACCTTGTTTAATTTATCTGTTATTTATTAGATTTAATAAATAGATTTCAATAGTTATATTATTATCGTCTTGATTATAGTTTTTTAAGTAACATTTATAATAAAATTTTAATTTTCAAATATAATATAAAGATTATTTTAAAAAATTATTTGAAATTGAAAAAAACTAGGATATAGTAGATTTAGAATCAACCCGACTTTAAGTGCGGTAGGTTATGAGTTTTTAAAATTAGCATAAGGATAACGTTGCCTTTGAACTGGATCTACTTCACCCTGGTTGCACCCTATGATTGAACGGGCTTCTTGTGCTTTTATTGGAAAAAAAAAAAGTTCATTGGAAAAAAAAATCCAAGGTCCATGCTTGTGCAGACATAGAGTCTCCAAAGTATTTCTAAACAATTTTTTAATATACATGTGAGCCCAGCTTAAATCCCACTCCATATCAAAATTTAAAATTTTAAGTTTTTAAAATTTTTGAAATTTGAAATTAAATATGATCGGCTAGTCGTTGCTATAAATCATCGTTCAATCGGTGGGGCTGAATTGCAATTGAACGTGGCTAATCACTTGGAGAAAGCTCATCATTGTGCATTCTTGAGGAAATTTCACTGTAAATTTTCATTTTTCATAAGTAAAATTTTGTTGCAAAAAGTTCATGATAAAGCTAGAAAATGGCCACATACAGTGAGTCAAGAACTTGGTGTATTTACCGAAGCCTAAAAAGGAACTGAAAACAGAATAAAAAATTTACGTGGAAATATAGGACTGCGATCGTATGCGTGTACTACACCTATTTTTTAAAAAAAAAATTTGAAATTTTTTTTCATGAAGCTGTTATATAGGTGTATTTAACGTATGTATCAATTTTTACTATTTTTTGAAACTTTTGGATTTTTTTTTTTTAGATTTTTAAAAATCAGTGGATGCCACTGATTTTTAAAAATCTAAAAAAATCTAAAAATATTCAAAATTAGTAAAAATTGATATATATATATATATATATATATATTAAATAAACTTATATTAACCGTTTTGTAAAAAAAAATTTGAAAAAAAAATTAAAAAAAAATAGTTGTGTACATCCGGGTGCATACAATTGTGGCTTGGAAGTGTAGCATAGTAAGTCCAAGGCCTACCTAAAAGAAACTATAGAAAATGAGAATTTCTTTCCATCTAAGAAATGATAGGTAGCTATTGTCCCTAATATTTGGAAAAACTAACTTATTTTTATGAGAAAATGAGATGAAAATGAGATTTGGACTTTAGTAAGAAAAGGGCAAACTTTCTTATATATATATATATATATAATAACTTTCTCATTACCTCTTTTTTTTGCGATCCTCTTTCAAAGTTAACATATGGTCCTATTTATAAGCCCTTTGATAGTTTGATTTCAAAACTGATAATGATGATGATGGTCTGCCTCCATGTCATGTTGGATTTCTTCGTTGATGAGTGACTTCTCATGATTCTTCTGCACTTCGACGGCTTCCGGCAAAGGCATCCAGAGTGACTTCTCATTTCCTGCGGCTTAATTTTGTCTAGGTACACTGGCAGCAATTTGTCTTTCCAAGGAAAAAGAAAAAAAGGTTAAGAGAAGTGTGTCTTTCTAAAAAAATAAATGAAAGTAATGTATATTCTCTGAAAATTGTTAAGAATATTTTAGAATTTTAATGCAATAAAAATTGAGATAATTGTAAATATTTTCCAAAATAAAAAAATTTGTCTAGGCATTGATTATATGAGGGTCAGTCCTAGTAGTGATCCTGTTACCTTTGTATGAGAGTCGAGTTGTGCCATGGCATAGGCATCGTATTTAGCCACATCTAATGAAATTCAATTTTTAAAGGAAATTTTAGTTTTCAATGGTTGGTGGCATGTCATATAACAACGTTAGAAATGTAAATCGAATTGATATCAATTGTCGCGAAAGCATATAATAATTAAGATCAAGTAAATAATAATAAGATTATACATACAAGATATCAAAATTTATATGAAAAATCATTCAATCTAGAAGAAAAAAACCACATAAGAGAGATATAAATTCACTATGACAAATGGACATTGATCGTTCATACACCCATTTTTTTATTTTTTTTATAATATTGTTAATCTATGTGTATTTAATATGTGTATAAATTTTTACTATTTTTAGAGTATTTTAGATATTTATTTTTTATTTTTTTAAAATCAGTGGCATTTTAGGTAATTTAATTGTAAATCATTTATCATGAGCTAAGCGATATTAATTAGCAGACGTTCATTCTCAACTTTTGCTGTGGTTTCCTTAATAATGTCCTCACAAGCAACTCGATATTATGTTGCATGAACTAAGGTAGGTTTGTGCTGTTAATAAAAATTTTATAAGTATTTATGCAAAATCAATGCAAATTCTCTTGTGCATTCACTACATACTCTTAGATGTAAGCTATTATTCTTTTGGAAACATAATAAATACACAAAATATAAAATAAACCCTAATACAACCATATGTAAGAAATTTAGTATCCGGTAATTTATGTCTTTTTGTGCTTAAGCAACCAAAATTTTAATTTGATTGCAAAAACATTTATCATCAGTAAAGTAATATTAACTTGCCAACGACCATTTTCAGCCTTTGTTGCAGTTTCCTTGTAGATGTCCTTACAAGAAACTCAATATTGCGTTGCATATTTCAATCAAAAAATATTATGTTGCATATTGCCCAGTTGACACATGATGAGGGTATGCAAAATGCCCATGCAATTTAGAATCTCCTCGAGTCTAAAAGTTTTATCTCCCGTAAGTATAGAATTTGGAAATCTTAGTGGTGTCTTCCATATGAATGAACTTGGTTTATAATATCAAATATTTTATTGTACATTACCAATAAAAAATATTGCGTTGCATATGCTAAGGTCGATTTTGACTGTTAATAAAAAGTTTAAAGTTGTTAATTATAGCGTTTGAAAAAACGCATTATTATTTTGTTTGACTATGCATCAACGATTCTACGTCGAGGTTAAAAAAAACTAGCTATATAGGGAATGGGAATTTCGATTGTTTAATTCTATGTTCCAAAATCAGCCATGAGAGAGCAAAGAAATATTAGTGAGATCTTACCTTAAATAGAAGAGCTATAGATCTTATAATTCCCGTGTGGTCCACGCTTTATGAGTTAGGCTGAAATTTTTTGTACTTGGACCATATAAGTCATTGAAGGCTGCTTGGTCATCGGTCGTGAATCATAATTCAATTCCATTGGCGTATCTTCAGGGAACGCCCATTTTCTAACATGGAATGAATGTTGTTTTCACACACCCGGAGAACCGATGCAGAATGACCATGATATATAATATAAACTTCAATAAATCTTATTTTCTCCAACGGTAATTTAGTTGCAAAAACACTATATTTTTTAGGACAAACAAAAATTTGATCTCTAAAAGCTGCTTATAAAGGCTTGATTTGGTTGCAGAAGTGGTGGCATGCAGTTACTTCAGAGACCGAATGCTAAGATGCAACTAGTAAACAAATATTTGGGAATTGGAAATGACTGCCACCCTTTGTGCTGAAGAAATTTCCTATAATATTTTCCTTATTAATGATGGTTGCTAAATGTAAATTTTTTTTGTAGTGAGTCATGATTCTCCAGAACAATAATAACAAGCTTGAAAATAAAACCCTAATCTTTCCTTTATTTTAAGACTATCTACAAACCTTCTTGATAAAATCATTTAATTAGAAAATATTATCAATGATTGAAGGGAAAATCTCCTAAATTCTTTAGATTCCTTCAACATTGTTCACTTGCTTGGTTAGGGTCAATGATCTGAAGGGAAAATCTTCTAAAATCTTTAGATTCCTTCAACATTGTTCGCTTTCTTGGTTAGGAATTCTTATAATGAGCGTTCTAATTTTAGCTACTTAGGTTCAATCCAAAGTCCAAACACAAGCATTCAGCTTCTAACTTTTTTTAATTTTTTCACATAGAGGCAAAAATCTTTTTATACATGCAACGTTATATTTTTATTTTAAAAAATTAATTTCCAAAACACAAAAGGGTTTCTCATGCACCACGCAGGAAAACCCTTCATTTTTTCATTTTAAAAATTAAAAAATGTTCAAAAAATAAAAATAAAATAAAATGTTATGTAAGCCTAAAATTGAAGCCCACTAGTCAAGTTTGCATTGCCTTTTCTTTTAATTTTTTGTTAAATATTTTTTTAAATTTTAAAACACTGAAGTTTGCATTGAAGCAATGCATTACAAATTAAGCTATATATGGGACATGAGGGATGCTAATTAAAGCAGTACATGCACCGTTCATAGGGAAAATTTGCATCATAAACCTTCTAACTTTGCGTATTAACATATTAGATCCTATGAAATTTTATTTTTTTCATTTTAAATCTTCACTCCGAATGACATTAAAAAATGTCATTAAATTCATGTGAAATATTGAAAATATCCTTGCATCTGTGTGAAAAGCAAGATCATCATAACTAAAAATCAACATCATCTTCCTAAATGTTATCACTTTCTTAGAATTGTAAAACTCTATTGTTTAGATAATGTTGATTTTTTGTCATGACTGTCTTGCTTTAACAATGTTTTTTAATGTCGTTAGGGTAAGAGTTTAAAATATAAATACTAAAACTTCGAATAGTCTAATATGTTAATATTAAGAATTCATGATTCAAAATACTAATACACAAAATTAGAAAGTTTACCGGACAAATTCCTCATTGTCAAGCAATCATGTAGGGCTCTAGCTATGCTACGCTTGTCTTGGAAGTCACGCCAACAAATAGTGTCGATGCATGGAGGACGGTGCATACATGCATTTTCCTTATACATTCGTAAACTTGAGTTTGCCCGAGTAGGCACTTTAAATTTCAAAGTGATGGAAAGTAAACTCTTTGTCCACACGGCATTTTAATTACGCATGAATAACGTAATAAATTCTAGAATGTATTTAAAGACTCTATCCAAATCATTTCATGTATAAAATTACTTTATGATCGAGCTTCCAAGTGGGTCAGATTCGTAATATTCACTCTGAAATTCAAGGATTTCATTTTTATAATAGTCCAACTACCGGACCAATTTCCGATTAGACGGAGATGTAGGACCTATTTAAAAAGGTTTTATAGTTCCACTTGTTTATGAGTTCTCATTTAATGTAAATGTGTTTATTTTAGAAAAAGAAACTTTTGAATTAAAATTTTTCAATTTAAAATTTTTTATTTTTCACAAATATCTTATTTTTTTATTATTTTTTTACATCTTCATATAGAAATTATAACATTTTTCAATCATTTATATATAACTACTTATATAACTAACATATCTATTTTAACTCTGCTCTTTTTATTTTTTATTATTACTCAGGTCCTATTACATCATTTTTTCTCATTTCGAAAATTATTTTATCCAAAAGTTGCACGGCTGTGCGAGCATGGTTAATGGGTTGGATGAGAAATAGCGAGGAGAAACACGTTCAACAGCTATCACATATGTCATGCTATATTTCTTCAACTTCCGGCCTTAATTACATCTTCTTTTAGACCAAAGCAAAGGAGACTTTTTCTTTTGAGGTACGACATGTTGAGGCCAAGAGGTTGCAAAGCTTCACATGCTGCATTTTTCTGATTAATAGAAATCAATTTTCTCATTGGTTATCATGCACGTGTTGGGTGGGTGGACCGTGTGGATGTTCAAGATTGGTCCTCCTTGCAACTAGCAGAGCCCGTACGCGTATATGAGGCATGTGCACAAGATCCAACCATAAATCAGCAAATCTATCCTGCCTCAGCCGCGGCGTGTATCAAAGTCCTATTAATCAGTGCTTCTGGCCTTTTAATCTGCGGGACCAAAATTAGCAACATTTCTGACACTCAGTGACCAATTATTTGACTCATGAGCAGTTAGAAAGGTACAACGAGTGAACTTTTTATTAATTGTTCACAAGATGGGGAGCCTGTATATGTATGCATGAGATATTCATGGCTTGGATGTTTAGCCAAGCGTACGTGCGGTGATTATCTATATATAGCCATGGTGCTGGACTAGCTTTCTTGTCATTGTCACCTTTTTGTGGGTGGGTGTGGTTGTGGTTGTGAAGATAACAAGACTCAAATGGAATGTAGGCCCACATTTCTATTTCTTCCATCTTATCATCGCCCCCCCATTCTTGATTTCTAGCCGTGGATTACATGGCAATTCGCCCAACAAAATCTTAATAGCTTCCTACCAAATCCAACGAAAATGAAGGGAGAAAAGTAATGCCCCAATGGCCGAGCGAAGCTGCTGTAAAAAGACTATGGTCGATGTAACAGTAGTCTTAGGCTCGAATGTTGACCTCCCAGGAATCAATTCATTGTAGTAAAAACCATCTCAAAGAAAAAATCGAAATCGCATTAAATCAACAGAAATCTAATTTTCAAAAAATAAACTTATTGCGGTTGTCCACGAGGCATAATAAATTACAAACAATATTTCAAATAAAGGAAATACCATTCCCTCGGAAGCATTCAACATGCCATATCGCAGAGAAATACGCCATCAGCCCTTCGTACCCGCGACATCTGGAAAATGAAAGAAAGAGCAAGTTTTTTCAAAAAAAAAAATTTAGAAAATGAGATCTAAAGTGTAATTAAGGTGCTGAGTTACTCTTACTTTTTCTAAGTCTAGAACTTGACACCTCTGGGTTAAGAAATCATGATCATAACCATTTAATTATCATAGATTATTAAGTTAAATTTCATAATTAAATTATGTAACTTGATCCACGAAGTCCAAATCGATTTTGTTAGACCTGACCCATCAAATTTTAATTTTTTTCCATTTTTCCTTAGCCCATCATCTACTGTTTTTTGATCAAGTAAACTACATCAATAACATACTCGGCTAATATTAATGCTAAGTACCTTCACTAGCCAAACTCTTCCCAGTGGCCTTTGCTGTTGCACTGACCCTCACCTTCCCAAGTCATTGTGTCAAGTCCTTTGGTCAGTGCCAATGCCGTAGGGTCTGGCTAAGGTAGGTTGTGGTCTTATACCCATACCTAGGGGTGCTACTTGGGTTGGGTAGGTCCGAGTATGGGTGGAACCTACCCTTACTTATTTTTTAAAAATCTCTACTCTACCCTATTTTAGACAAGATCGGTCTGGAGCCTACCCTACCCAATTTTCTCAAGAGCGGGTCGGTTCCGGTCCGTTCCAAATCAGTTTTTAAAAAAGTCGTGCATTCAAAACTGTCCACACATGAATCACTACAAAATAGATAATCTTGTTACATGCAATTAACTATCTAGACATTGCAAAATGAACAACCAATTACATATAATCTTCAGCGATCATCAACCCAAAATGAATAATTAATTACATCCAAAATGAAGGAGCAATATGGAATAGAATTTGACTTTTTCACTAACTATAGCAGGAAGCAGATGCATGAGAAAATTTTGCATCGATCTCCAAGTGAATATTTCTGCAACATTATTCGACTTGCTGCAAGACGATTCTAGAGCCACCCTACATCAACCCCAGTAATGCATCCGGAGTTACCTAGAAGGTCTGAAA
>JAXCLR010000001.1:88292435-88307429 GCA_035584095.1 Annona squamosa
TGTAATTTTAGTATTTTAATAATATATAATTAATTAAAAATTATTAAACTTTATGATATCATATCATAATTATGTTATAATGACGTCACCGATTTAAACCGATATTTTTAACCGGTTAAACCGGTTCAAACCAGACCAGTTCCTTTACCGGTTCGGTTCTAACAACATTATTTTGAAATAGCTGCACCTGAATATTTTTCTATATGCATTATTATAATGTGGGCTTTAAATATCAATTGATATTTCTATAATATGACATTTTGATATTATAATAGGAGCATATTTACAACCCTCATACAATGAAAAAAAATTTCATATAAACACCCTCATACTAGGGGACATCTCGTAAAGAAAAAAATTATAAAACTCCCATATTAATGGTATATTTGATTGGATACAAAAAATGTCAATGAAAATTTTTCAATTTAAAATTTTTAACTTTCCATAACTATCTTACTTTTTAATTATTTTTTAATATTTTCATATATAAACAACCATACTTTTCAATCATTTTCACACAACTATCTATATAATTAACATATATATTTTAACTTTATTTTTTTTACACATCATCGTTACATATATCATACCACATTATTTTCAATCAACTTGACAACTTCTACCATAAAAAGTTTTCATTAAAGAATTTTATTTCTAACCAAACACACTCTAAATAAATTGTTTTGTTTGCTTGTTACTACTAAATCGCACATATTTGGATTATATCTTCCAACATAATCATACTCTATTTTTAGTAACAACTCACTTTTTTTTTTTTTAGAAAAAATACCTTAACACTCCCCCCGCCCCCTTCCCTCCTTCTCTTATAACTAGAACATTTTATTTACTATTACTTATTGTATTGAAAAGATCCTTTTAGTTATTCAAATTTAATTGAGATAATTCAACCATAATATAACTTAATTAATAAAAATAATCATCAATATGTGACATTAAATCATTTAACAATCATATTAAAGTTTAATTAGTTTCATTAGAAAAATCTTTGAAAGGCAAAATCATTCAATGGAACAAATGACTATTGAATTAATGGTACAAATGTAATGAGAATCTAAAATAAAATGGTCTGAACATTATAAGTCTATTAAAAATTATTTGCAAATGTAAAAGAAATTATCTCTTACTCTTTTTTTTTTGTTCGAGATGAAGGCTAACTAAGAGTGGAAATCAGAACAGGTCATACCAGGTCAAAGTTTGTCCAACCTTATCCTTTTTTTAGACCGAGTCGAGACAAGATTGATTTGACATTCATTTTTTTTTAATAGAGTCCGAAATAAATTTTGGATTAGTATTGAATCAGTTTCAAAATAGCTAATTGTGTCAAAAATATAGGATAAATAAAATATTTTTAAAAATTTATATACCTATCAAACATCAATATACATCTATATTAAATTAAATATTATATGTTTTAATATTACACTAATTATTAAAAACATATAATTAAGAAAACAAAATATTTAAAAATAAAGTATAAATTTTTTAAAATAAATTAATTTACAATTACACATACGAGTTATATTCGTACAATTTTTTTATTAATTCTTATATTATTTTTTAAATAAATTAAATTTTCTATTATTAATTATAAAAAAGTAAGAATTTTGAAAGAAAATAATAATAATATTTAAACTTAAGCTTATAATTTTTAATAAATTAATATATATGAGGTGGGTCGAACTCTTCGGGTCGATATATAGTTAACCCATCCAACCTTATTTTTAAATTCAAATCAAAATTTTTGACCCATCCTTATACCAGGTTAAAAAAGTCAAAAGATTACGAGTCAACCCACCCCAATTTCCACGCCTAAGGCTAACACCCTTGTCTTGTTTTTGAAATCCAAATCTCTTCCACACCTTGTATGATTATACTTTGAATACTATCCTTCTTGATCGTATTGTTAATCCTAATTATTTAGTTCGTCCTGGTGCATTTTTTTAATGTTTCATCTTATTTTACAAGAGCTAATTTTCTTCATTTCTTTTTTCTACAAATCACGCCAAAGAAGAATCCTTAAAAATTTTCCCATTAATTAATGAAGAGTCAAGATCCTCACACCAAAGACACCAACCATGATTGATGCACAATTTAAAATAAAAAAAAATATATAATATAATAAAAATAATAATAATAAGTAAAGATAACAAATTTAAAATAGATAAATTAAATGAATAAATAATTACATAGAAATAATCGAAAAGTAAGAAAATTACATTAAAAAAATTTAAAAATAATTATAAAGAGTTAAAAATTTTAATTATTTTTTGCAATGAGGCACATGGAGGCCTCCTGTGTTTGGCCCGAAAACATAATTTTTTATTTATTTTTATTTTTTTGTAAACATGAATAGTTAAATATATTTAACTTATAAACCACATTTTATTATTATTTTTTATTTTTAAATATTTATTTTTTATTTTTAAACATAATAGCATTTCCTTAATTCTCTAAACAAAAAATTATGAAAATGCTAGTGTTTAAAAATATAAAAATAAATACTTAACAATATCCAAAACTAGAAAAACTTGATTTATAAATTAAATAAACTTTTTGTGCCCCTAAAACACTAAAAAAACATTAACAAATATATTTTTGGACCATACACATGCAAAATTTTAGAGCTCTTTCAACAATTATGTTTGTTAAAGTTGCTAAGGTAAGAAGTTTGGAAGGGGGAGAAGTGTGAGAAGCTAGGATAAATACTTAGAAATAAATGTTATTTGTATGAAAGAATGGGCAGAATGATAAAAAAGTCTAGTGGTATAAAAAAACTATGCAGAAAGAATTAGAAAATTGGGTAATTGTTTGAAAAAGAATTAATGTTTATCAGTAAAGTTTCAATTTCTGTCATATTCCTAAATATCGTTCTCAACTCTATCAAGATAAACTTTTATCACATAATTGAACTTTTTCAGCATTGCATCACTTTTGGATGATACTCAACCCTAACGTAAGCTATCCAAGATAATATGATAAAAGATTTACTCGCCCTCTACCAAATATTGTCTTGGTGTATTTGGTGAAAGACGACCAACATGTGTATGAACAATCCGAGCACAAAATATTTTGTGCTTTCGGTGTTGGTGTGCAGAATAACTTCTAAGGTCAGTAACACAGTGACTAGAAGCATTAAACAGAGTCCCATGACAGAAGAAGCTCATGCATCAGAGAGATTCCCATAGACGAGTCAACATCCTCCCAGCAGAGTACTGATGTCCCTGTCTGTTTTTTCATCACTTGCACAAGCAACATTCCTTGTATTGGAACGGCAAATATACATCTCGGTTAAAATTCGAGAAGATGGAGCATCAAATCTGCTAACGTGTTTCTTTTAAAGGAGGGCAAAACAAGAAGTGCCTCAGATTATGTTCTTTTCACTGTTTCTAACTCAAAGTATATTTAAACCCATCACCGGCACTCATAGGCAGAAGCATAAAAGACCAAACACTCGCACAGAATTACAAAAGAACTAGTATTCATAAAAGATTTTGAAAAAATGACACGAAAATCATGGAAATTAGAAGACATGTAGGGCAGTTCCCTGAATTAAAACATGATAGAGCATGTAAAACCTTGAGGCTGCCCCAAGGCATCTTGGCCGGGTGAAATAGAGCTCTTGCACGTCATATATTCGATGCAAGGCCCTTTGGATCGGCCAAAGGCAGGAAGGAAAAACCAGAATCTTCGGCGTCTAGGCCGGGTGAAATAAAGCTCTCGCACATTATATATTCCATACAACCCAGTAAGACAAAATCTAGAATGGAAGAGACGATAAAGGGATATGTCTAAAACCCCTTCATTGCAGGGAAGCAGGAAATCTTTCTGCAACACAAAGGGGTTTCATGGATTTTGTATGCCCGCAACGGAACCGAGCAGCAATAGAAGAGAGAATCGCACCGGAGACGGATCGCCCGCAGCACGCACTCCTCGACTCCCGGTTCTCTCAAAAGGCAATGGAAAACCCTAAAACAAGTTCACCCATTTATAGGAGACCGGGGAAGTCGACTGTTCGACGAGAGGCCTCGGAGAGCTGTAAAAAAATAGTGCTCTGGAAGAGCACTTATTTCCTACATCTGCGTATTTCTCTCTCATGCGGCAAAATTTTTTTCCGGCCGAAATCTGATCCGTCCATTGAGTTCCATATCTACAAGTCATCTCCTGATTCAAAATTTGTAAAAATAAAAATGTTTTTGGCTCTGAGGTTCAATAGAGGCATTACACCTATGCTTTGCCTGCCTATGTCGAATGTGTTGAAACTTGAGATCACGATCAGAGAGTGTAGTACGACCACCATACTAAACTCAGTTCAACCATTTTAATTTTGTTTATTTTAATGAATATGAACATAATAAAAATAATCAAGAAATGTAATTTATGGGATACGTATTTTTCAAAAAAATTTACGATTTAATTTTTCTAAGTTAATTGATAGATAACTTTCGTTTTTTTTTTCCCCAGAAATTAGTGGTGGCCAATTCACTTGTCTAGTCCAACTTTCACAACAATGCTACATGGGGCACCTTAAACAAATTTCATTTTGTTGAATAGAAATTTTTATGTTTCTTACTATTTATTATATTTATTTTTAGAAACAGTTAAAATAATGGAATGAGAAATTTAGAACATATTTTCAAGTGGGTCCCGCTCAGCATCCTCATGCATGAAAAAACAAAAGGCGCAGGAGGCATGATCCGCCAACTTAATAATATCTTATCTCTTCTTTCCTTCCCTCCTTACCACCAAGGGTAAGATTGATTGACAGAGTAGGAAGGAAAATGGCTCTTGTTGCACTCTCCCCGCCTTTCTCATCCTCCCTTTACTCATCACTTATCCAACGCCTTCCTCACTGCCCTCCCATAATTCCTTCCCCTCTCAAAAACACTACTACCGCTTTCACTACAAGAGCATTGCTTTCTTCTGCAAGGGAGTCTGTTCTGAAAAGTTTCCATGAAAGAAAGGCTCTCAAGGTTACAATTCCCGATCCTCCACTGCTGCCCTTTATCCGCTTGTTGTCTCATCTTTATCATCCCTGTCCATCTTGGTTGATGGAAGTGCTTTGAACTCCTTGTTTGCTCACTTGAATCGCAGTACTGGAAAGTGTCCTCTGTCCATGGGAATCTTCATGGAAGAACCCCCAGCGCCCGCCCCCAACCCCCCACCCAAACCAAAAAACAAAGGAAAAAAAAAAAACACCTAACCATGCAACAGATTTTGCTACAAAGAGATTTGTCTATGGTGTTTTGGAACAGGAAAAACCATTCTGCTGAATCCTTTGTTTCTGTTCTGCGTCTCTTTGCAATTTCGTATGATTTCTCTGATCTCTTGATGTCATGAATATCCCCAAATTGGGTTCTTTAAT
Organism: Annona squamosa; assembly: GCA_035584095.1. Taxonomy (NCBI): domain Eukaryota; kingdom Viridiplantae; phylum Streptophyta; class Magnoliopsida; order Magnoliales; family Annonaceae; genus Annona; species Annona squamosa. The sequence goes on from JAXCLR010000001.1 coordinate 88,297,819, forward strand.
GTGCAGATCATTTCAGGCTTACAAAATTTTGAGAGAGATCATGTTGCATCAGTTGTTACAGCAGCAGATAAGGTTCATCCATCCCATCTCCAATGTTCTTGCTGCCATGAATGAATCAAATGGTTTCCAACAGTCAAAATTTTGATGAAAACCATGCCATCTTATTGGCTAGTCTCTGTCACTGACAGCCTTATGATCCTTACAATTGACAGGGAGGAGCAACCCATGTGGACATAGCTTGTGATCCAGAGCTGGTGAAAGTTGCCACCGGCATAACTACCCTTCCGGTGATCTCTCTAAGCTTGCAACCTGAATTTATGCAGTAGATATTGATGGTACAAATCCATGCTGTGTTTTTCAAATATATCATAGATCAGACTGGAGAAAAGGGTATCAAAAAACAGTGGGAGTACAGCCAAGAAGTTCAGCAATAGCATACAATTTGAAGATAACGAGTGTCTGCATCGTCAATTATCCTAACCTAAATGCCAATTCCAAATTCATACGCCTATCTGAACCTACAACCACGTGTAAACTCCTACAAGATCTGTAAGCACAAACTAGATATGATTTAAATAGAGAAATTTCAGTCACTAAAGAATCAATGAATGGCTGCCCCTGAATATTGTAGCTTCCTTTTCAGACATGAAGTCCTTATTAAAACTCTATTCTCCTAAATTTGAATTAATCTGAATTTATTTTGAAACTTATTGAATGCATATCTTGCCAGGCCATACATCTACTAACTACAGCTTAAGCTCTTCTTTGCAGGTCTGTGTTTCTTCAGTAGATCCTGAAGCATTCCTTGATGCAGTTGCAGCAGGTGCTCACATGGTTAGAATCGAAAACATCACATTTACTGTCATTGTACCATCGTCTAGAGTTCGTATCACTTGATCAGTTCAGCCAACACGAAGTCTTACTGCCACTCACACCATCAGCACTCATCAGAATTCAAATGTGCAGAATACAAAATGTTGTGTTTGATTCCTAAACACGTGTCTGAAGCGTCTTTAATTGAAACCACTCAATGTTTTGGGAATTGAGATGAAGTAAATCTCAAAAGCGTATAGATTAGTGTGCCATGAGGTAATTGAGAGGTTCAACTTCTGGTTCCCTAGTTTAATGTTTCGAATTGAAGTCACAATGACAAGTCATGTACACTCAATTCTAGTGATTTCTGCAGGTTGAGATTGGAAATTATGACTCCTTCTATGACATGGGCCGGGTTTTCTCTCCAGAAGAGGTATTTGGAAACCTGAGAATACCAACTACAAGCAAAAGTAGTTTAATTTATGATAGAAAAAATGGATTTATTACTTTCTCACCTTTCGTGGCTAAGACCAAGGAAAAAAAAAAGTCCTTCTCTGGAACATTTAATCGCACTTTTCTCTTCAGTTTTTAATCTGAAAATTTTGAAGACATAAATATGTCTTTTCCCATCTCAAACAAGAAGCTTTTTTGTTGGTTTCTTCCCTTCAACTGACTAGCTGTTCTACAGATCCTATGGTTAACAAAGGAAACAAAGAGGATTCTTCCGTCAGTGATCCTGTCTGTCACTGTGCCACACAGTCTAGACCTCCCTGAACAGGTTAGCATCTCCCACCCATGAATTATATATTCAGTGATTTCGCAATCATTTGTTGAAAATCCAACTATGAGGATGAACAGATCAAGCTAGCAGAATTGTTAGAGCAAGATGGTGCTGACATTATTCAAACCGAAGGAGGAAAATGCTCTAGTCCTTCAAAACCTGGTGTTCTAGGCCTCATTGAGAAGGTAGAAAGCTTCGTGCGCCCAAATAGAAATTTCAGTTGAAAACACTGGATTTATATAGTTTGAGGTGAAATTTCTGAGCTGATTTCTTGTTGTCAGGCAACTCCTACACTGGCAGCTGCATATTCTATTTCACGGGCAGTCAAGATTCCTGTCCTTTGTTCATCTGGCCTGAGTGCTGTTACTGCCCCAATGGCATTGACAGCAGGTGCTGCTGGCGTGGTATATAATCAGATACACTTGTTACTTCAAATATGTTTTATTAACAATCATTTGGTCTTTCTGGAAGCCTCATTTGTTCTATCGCTCATCATCAATTTTACTGCATAGATAATACCAAAGGAAGTTAAAGGGCATAGCTGTAGGATCATGATACACGATGATGAAATTCTTTTATTGAAAATTAGTGGCAAATTGTACAGTGTCAGACCAGGTTATTCTCAACTTTGTGACTAGATAATGAAGTACCAGCAGAAGAGAATGAAGTTTCCAGAGAGTAGATTATTTTGTAACATTGGAAAAAAAAAAATCAGCAACATTAATTGTTCGCTTTTAGCTGTTGCCTTGTACCATTACCAGAATAGAAAAAAAGAATGTTATGTACCCGTACGTAAATGGGATATGTAAAATAACAAATAGTAGTAGCAGTGGTAATAAAAGTAAATATTTTCACAGCTCGTCAACACTACCACACAACAGCTTTTTTACTTACTTTTCTGAAGATGTAAGTACAAAAGATAAGGCATATAATGATCCATGCTGCCACCAACAATCGTCATTCAATTAGCTTAGCTTTATTAGCGCTTTCTATTGTCTTCTAGTTCATCAAGCTCCACTGTTTGAAGATTACTCTTCTGAATACAGGGTGTTGGATCTGCAGTAAACAAACTCAATGACATGGTCGCAATGATTGCAGAGGTCAGAAGCATTGCTGACTCATTGGGCCTTTCCACATCAACCAAAGAAATGAGAACAGCGGTGCCATAGAGTCGTTTTTTTGTTGTGAAACATAATAATGAAGGTGTATGATATGAAGATAAACCCACTTCTTGGGTTGAGAGGTGACAATCATGTATAACATCCGATTTTAAAAAATAAAGTCTGCTTGAGTGATTGGAGAATCAAAATCCTAACAATGATTGAAACATTAAAGAAGCGAGCAAGGGAAACATGTAGAGAGAGAGAGAGAGAGAGAGAGACTTTGCAACCTAGATCATAAAGTATTCAGACGTGAGAGAGAAAAAGTCATGCAATACGAAACATTGAATTTCAGGAGTAACCAAAGAACCTAGACAAGATCATAAACTGGTGAAAACGCATGATTTTTGCCAGTCGGATCCACAAAGAGAACGATGGAATAGTTCGATCAGCCTGCCAACAGAAGGGACATGATTGCAGGACACCGGAAACCAGACAAAAAGGTTGTGAAAATGGTTTCAATGGAGCATTGCCGTACAATTTCTCTTCCCGTTTGTGTCATGATGCCGTAAAGCCGGATAACGGGAACAACCATGCATCCGCCTAAAAAACATGTATTTTAAAATTTTTTTATAAAATTATTACTCTAAATATATTTTTATTTATATAAGTTTCACCATTTTTAAAGTTTTGTGTGTATATATATATATGTAAATGAATTTCAAATATAAGGATATTTTAGTCCCCTTTAAATGATTAAAATAATCCCATATTTAAAATTTAAAAATATATACAAATATTTAAAAATTGTAAAAAATTATTTTATAGATTAATTATACCTAGTGCTTTTTTTAAACTCAAAAATTTTTTAAACTAAAATTTTTCACTTTTTACAATTATCTTATTTTTTTAATCATTTTTTACATTTTCATATACCACTATTCTATCTTTTAATCATTTCTATATAATAATTCATACAACTAACATATCTATTTTAACTTTATTTTCTTTATTCTTCGCTATTATCTCTTATTATATCACATCGTTTTCTCCAAATTCAAAAACTTTAACACTAAAAACTTTTCATGCGAAAGTTTTATTATTTCCCAAATACACTCCAGAAATAACAGTTTCATGAAAATTTTTTAAAAAATTAAAAATATATATTTTGGTTACTTTTGTACATCCACGTACATCTGAATGTATAGAATCATACCTCTCTCTAACCATGAGATTTTTATCTTTTTAATTTTTTTTTATAAACTTATTTTCCTTAAGTGTATTCAACTCATATAACAAATTTTACTAGTTTATAAAAATCGTAAATTTTGAGAGCATTTAAGTCAATTTTCACCCCTTAAAAACCTTATTTTTAGAAATAAACAATTAATATATAAAAATATTGCAAAATAGAAAGGCACGCACGACTATATTCCCTCTCTTCTGACTGAGGAAGAAAGTATCCTTCGGCATGCGGGCTAAATACAACTAGAAAAACATATTTATGAACAAATTAAAAAATAAATAAGCATTAAGAAAAAAGCATCGCATGTTCCATCTCATGCTAGATGGATAGATGGACGGACGTGTGTTTCGCACTTGGAAAAACCGAAGTCACCAATATCTGCACTTGGAAGCACTAAAGTCACCACCATCTGGAGGCATGCGCTGCACCTTTCAAGTTTATCATCACCAGCTGTTCTTCTTCTTCTCATGCGAGCTTAATGAAAGGTTGTTCAAGAGGAGCTCAAACCTCCATAAGGTCGTGTAATCTCATAGGAGTATCAGGGGTGAATAGCCCCTCTTTAACTCTTCAGGACCTGTCGATAATGTGCCTGGCATGGGAATATTACATCTTTAGGCAGAGAAATAGTGTAGATGACATTATGTTTAAGCCTACCCTTCTACAGGTTATACAATACATTGGGGTTCAAACTCATCATCGCAATGCTGGAAACAGATCAGTTTCTAATCCCGTATTATAATGAAAAGATATGTTACAAAATATCCACTACAAGATGGTCATCTGTTTTTGCCTAAATTAATTTACAAAAAAGAATACATGGAGAACAGGCAGGATTACACAAACGAAAAATAAGAATTCCTAGAAGAATCTTTTGGCCTTCAGGTATTCAAAACTGACAAAACAAAAAACTAGTATGGTTCCCCATGGGACTCCTGGACTTGCTAGCTCATCCGCTTAGTCGTTTCTTGTACCAATAAGTTTTAACGGGCTGGAAACTAAACCCATCATTCATATCTTTAATGCTCTGACTAAGAAGAAAAGATCTCCACCAGCTGCTGCTTGGCAACCGCTAGTGCATATTATGGTGAACTTTGCATCACCCTCCACTTGATTTGACAAGAAAAATGCAGTTCAATAAGCTGTCTTATTACCTTTGGCTTTGATGTATTTCGTAGGAAAACCACTCTGAGAAAGGAGGGAGGACAGAAAACCCCCTCTGTTGCTACCTTCATTATCGTCAGCAATTCTTAAATTGTTTACTACAGACCAATGAGTCTGGAAATCAGGCACAAGCCCATTTTGCTGCATTTGGTGCAAAATTTCAGAAGCTTTGCTTAGATTATTGTCAGAGTTGTACTTCTCAATCACAGAGAGATACATGTCCCTTGTTGGAGTTAGACCTGACTGGAGCATCATTTGTAAAATCCTTTCAGCCTGCCCAGTTCTTCCATCTGCACACAGTCCTTGTACAAGGGCCCTCCATGATGCCATGCTAGGGGCAAGTTTCTTGTGCAACATTTCTGCATGGAACTCAAGAGCATAGTCATATGCTTTACAGATGCAGAATCCTTGCAGCACTGCGTTGTAACTCATATCACTTGGGAGGTTACCTTTCATTAGCATCACATTCAGCAGATCCACTGCTCTGCTAGTGTTTGAAAACTTACAAAACCATCTAATTAAGATATCATAGTCGATGCAATCTGGAATCAGGACTTGTGCTCTCATTCGGCTAAGAAAGAGTTCGGCTTCCTGAAATCTTCTATGTGAAAGAAGGCCTATGACAAGCAAGGTTTGCACAACTGAACCATGCACCCAGCCTCTAACTTCCATCATTCTACTTACATGCAATGCTTTCTCAAGGTCACCATGATTACGGAGATAATCAATGACAATTCTGACACTACGATGGTTTGGTTTTAAGTCCTTGCCAATCATATCCATCAGTGCATCCACAGATTTAGTCATATCTTGACACTTAAAATAACCAGAAACCAGGAAATTGTATGTAAATTTGTCAAGAATCAAGCCTCTTCCAAGCATTTCATCCAAAATTTGTTCCACAAACAGACTGTTGCCAGTTTGGAAAAAATAGAATATCAGAAGGTTATACTTAACCAGGTTTGGGCAACCATCGTCTCCCAACAACACATCCTTAAGGCTCAAAGCATCATGCACCCTACCTTGCTTGCACATTAAGCGCACAAAGTCCCTGTAGCCTGAGACAGAGATGCTTAAATTCCTTCTGAACATCACGGCTAGTAACTCATGGGCAGCACTGACATTGTTTTTGCTGCTATAGCCAGAAAGCATTATGTTGATTGTGTCATTATTTATACAGAGAGCCTGAGCAATCATCTTCTGGAGCTCAAGAACTGCTTCATTGACCCTCCCTGTTTTACACAATGCACTCAATAGAGCATTGTAGGCATAAACAGATGTCGTCCGTTGCTCTCTCAACATGATCTCCTTCAATGTTATAGCCTTTTCAATCCTACTGGACTTGCATAGCTGAAAAATCATTAGCCCATATTCACTAACATCTGGGGCCCTCCTCTTCTCTAGCAAAATATCAAGTACATCAAAGGCTTTATGCCACTTCTTTTCCTGACAGAACCCTTTTAGAAGGTGGTAATAAACTACATCGTCCAGTGACAGACCCCTCTGAAGAACCTCTTCCAGCAGAATGTATCCAGTGCTTGTAAAACCTGTAGAACAAAGTTCTTTGATAAAAATATAGCAAATATCAGAAATAGAACACTTATCCTCCATTCTTCCAAAAAGTTCCATCATTCTACTAAGCATCCCCCTCTGGCAAAGCCACCTGATCAGATACTTGGCCTCCTTTGGCCTGGGTAGCCACTCATTTTTCAGTGCTAATTCCCAGCATTGCTGAAATCCTTTAATGTCACCTTCTTTGCAAAAGCCCATAATTAGAGCCATATAGGTCCGATTGTTAACATGCAGGTTCCTTTGAAGCATGATTTCAGCAAACAGCTTTGCTTTGTAGATCATTCCTTCCTTGCTGATAGCCTGGACGACAAAATTCAGAGTTGCCTGATCTAGCTGATACCACTGTTCCATTGTTTCTTCTAGAATAGCAATAGCTGAGTCAATGTTGGCATTTGATGCACAAAGCCTCTTCAGAAATTCGGCATAGACAGAAGATGACAGGTTCTGGCCCCAGCAACTCATTTTGTTTCTAACCTTCATTGCAGTTTCTATATCCCCATTTGTGCATGCATCAGTCACAATGAGATCAAAGCTAAGCCTTAAGGCATCATCCAGAATCCCCGTTATGCTCCTTTCAAATTCATCTGTATATACTTCTAAATAGAGCCCATTTCCAAGGGAATCGAAAAATTCTGCCCTTGGATGTCCTACATCATTATCTCTCTTGACCTTAACTCGCGAAGAGTCAAGACCTAAGATCTTAAAGGCCTTCGAAAGTACACTGTCCAAAGGAGACAATGAGACTTGATTAAACTTAACCATCTCCCTCATGACCAGCTTCACCTCTTCGAATTTTCTGCCGTTGCAATATCCTGCTAACAGAATTTTGAACGTTGATAGATCTGGTACTATTCCCTTTTCAATCATATCATAGAAGACAGTTTTTGCATGTTCACCTAAACCCTCCTTGAACATTGCACTAATAAGAGCATTATAAACATGAACGCAGGGATGCAGGCTTCTACATTGAAGTTCAGACATATAAAAAATAGCTTGCTTCAGCTTACTTTCCTTGCAACTCCAACTGACAAGAATTCCAAATGTGACCTCATCTGGCATGAAGCCTAATACCTCCAATTTCTTCAGGAATAACCATGCAGATTCTGTGCCCCAATTCCTACAGTGTGAAGATATGATCTTGTTACAGCAAAGAGCATCAGGCACATGCTTCCATTCATTTAGGAAATTCAGCAAATCTTCAAAATCCATTTTCTCACAATAGCCATCAGCTATCTTATTAAGAACTAGAACAGTAGGCTCAATGCCCAAGCCTACTACTCGCTTAAGCATATTCCTAGCTTCTTGAATCTTTTGATCCTTGCACAGGCTTCCTATGACAAACTCAAAGGCAGGCATGTCCAAATCTGATATGTATCCAGCCTCAGTCATATCTGAAAAGAGGCCTGATGCAAATTGTGTTTGGTTCGTTCTAACTGAAAGGTCAAGCAGCATTTGGCAACATGAACTGGAAAGGAATAGACCTTGGTCCCTTGCCTGATTGTATAATCTTACACAACTGTTTACATCATGGGCCTTCACATATTTCTCAATTATCTCGGAATAAACTTCAGGACAACCCAACAGAAACCTCTGATGCTTCATTGCACCAATCAAGCACTCAGCTTCATCGAGCAGTCCTGCTTGCGTGAGCATAGAAACCATGATTTTACATGACTGAGGCAGATGCTCGAACTTACCACCTTGATTGGCAGCCCAATTGAACAATACCCAGAGAATATTCACCTTCTCTAATATTCCATGATGCGATTGAAAACCCACTAAAATTTCAAGGACATCCTCGGGTTCCAACGACGACGCCGACCAGAAACGGCGTGTGGCCGTGGGGGACAAGTGAAGGAGCTGATTGAGGATGTGGGGAAGGGGAATTGGCGAGGAGGCGTCAGTGTCAGTTTTCTTTTCCCACATGCGAGAGCACCTCGAAATGACGGAATGAGCGATGCTGAAGCAGCGAGTGGAGGTAGAAACCAAATGGGTTGTGCCCCTTTCATCAGCCGGTGATGCGACGGATGCGGGATTTTTGAAGGGAGGAGCAGAAGGAGGGGGAGATGAGTGACTATTAGTAGAGAAAAGTTTCTGGGCGTAGGAGGCATCACAGAATCCATGGGAGAAGGTCGAAGAGGACAGAAGAAAATCTGAAGCAAGAAGAGCAATTCTATGGAAGGTAAATGTGAAGAAACAAGGAGAAGAATAGGAGCAAACCTGGGGAGTAGGAGGAGGAGGAGGAAGATTGTGATGGCAACGGAGGTGGTAGGGAAGAGCGGCTCTTCTTGTCCATTTCCATTGCATTCCTCAAACATGAGAGACGAGAAGAAACCGTTTTCAACTCACGAGAATTCGATTCTTTCGCAGAGCGATGTGTCTCTGCACACTTTTTGAGTCTTGACCGTGAAAAACATAAATTTAAGGGATTTTCCTCAAATATACTCATTACATATGATCCCCGTTACGTTTGATCATATTTACAAATATGCTGACTACGTATCAGAAATTCCAAATATACCTACTATGTTTTGCCAAAATCTCAAATAAGCCCACGCCGTCAGTGACCGTTACGTTAAGTAACGGAACTGTTACATAGTGGCTAATGATTTTTTAGAAATGCCCAGATTACCCCTGATGTGAATAATAAAAACTAAGCTCGGGTTTCACTTGAAGAGAGCAGTAGCAGGAGAGTGCCCAAGTAGGAAATAGCGGTGCATCATACGACTAGCCATTTGAGGTATTCATTTCAATTTTTTTGTTATTTATGTTATTGTTAAATATCAACTCCGCACGTTGGATCTTACAACATGCGAGATGGTATTTCCTTTCATATCATTCCACTGAACCCGAAAGTAGTCTGTCATAAATGGTATGGATTATGCCAGCCGTTGCGCAATAGTTCCATCAATTAAATCCCACAATGATATTTTTCATT
>JAXCLR010000001.1:88307529-88325142 GCA_035584095.1 Annona squamosa
CGGTCACTAACGGCGTGGGCTTATTTGGGATTTTGGCAAAACGTAGTAGGTATATTTGGGATTTCTGATACGTAGTGTGCATATTTGTAAATATAGTCCAACGTAATTGGTATATTTGGGAAAAGCCTTAAATTTTAATGATTTCGTATATTGTTTGACTAAGGTGTTCGCCTATTGTTAATTCTGTTTGGTGACTGGAAGGATAACATTATTATTTTAAAAAATATTTTAGCTTTTTGAGAGCTTGAGATTACCATAAGCATTGTAAAATTCTGTACAAAATAAAATCTTGTTGAGAAGTATTCAAAATTCACGTATTGGTTGACACGGCCAAATGGTCTCCACTAGAAACGGGCCTTAATACGTGTAAGACACACAGACATTTCTCTAAAACATGAGCAAACGCACAAATACATGGAATTACCGAGGGCGCAGGTCAACTCGTGATCCATTGCGGGCTTGGCTGTTTTACCGAACCGATCTAACATTTGCATGACCCGTTATGGGGGAAGGTTAAAATTTTAACACAAATTTAAAAAATAAAATCAAATTGAGTTCACCATATCCTGCCCGAAGAATCCCAATCTACCCCCTGTATATCCTTTACTAAAAATATAAACATATTTTTCAATTTTATTCTTATTTTTCCAAAATTCTCAAATTATTTCTGATTAACTATATTTTAGTTTAATTTTTAAAATTGTCTCATAAAAATTAACATGTAAATTTGATATAAATGATCTTTAGACTAAATAAATATATAAAACACTAAAAAAAATTCAAAATTGACCTCAATTGTCAACTTAGAATACTGATTTAAGTTGCAAATAAAAATTTCGATAAGGTGTGTTTTGTTAATTCAATTTCATAAATTTAACACACAATCTATGTTTAATAATGCTTTTTGCTGTAGCTTACTCTTACTACTTCGTAAAATATTGAAGTGCTCAACTTTTAAATTTAGCATATATAATTTTACATTCAAGTATACAAATACCTTTTTTTAAGCAAAGGTATACAAATACTTTAAACTATCATACTTTACCTGCATTTTTTACCCCACCAATGCTCCAATATGAATTCAATATTTGTTTTAAAACTTATTAAAAAAATATGGGTTAGGTCAACCTTGTCCTTACCCAATATGAAAAATAAAGTCATACAAGATTTTTAAAAAGTAAGAGCAACACAAGGTCATGGCTCCCTTACAAATTTGTCTGATTAGACTCAGCTAACAAAATAAGTTATCGCACCTAAAAATGAGGGCCACCATTTTACAGTAATGGAATAAGGCTGGCCAACCTGCTGAGGTTGCAAATGCAGCCAGTCTTTGCATTGCACCACTGCCTGCCCTCGCCACCAATAACAGCATATGAGAAGCAAAAAAATAATGTTTAAGATACTTCCAGCAATTCAGTCAATAGAGACAACCGGCCACATCTAAAATAAGTTTTCAAATAGTTTACAGGATTTAATTCCAACAATCTACAACTGCTGCTGGCTAAAGAGTTTTTAATCAATGAACACCATCTACAACTTCTCGGGAAAAGAGTTCAAAATCACTAAACACCATGTTACAAGGCTATTTTACATGTTCTTTCTTCCAGCAGTCGACATCAAAAGGTTCAGCTTTCCCAACTACTCGTAGTATTCAGATTCCTCTGCATACTCGTCCTCTCCACTTTCCTTCAGAATAAAAGGAAAAAGCCCCATCAACGTCATGTTGTAACAGATAATTTCCTATAAAGCATAAATCCTTGATGTATAACCAGTGCAGTCAGACTGCCAACTTTCTACTTGACCTATCACCCCACATGCCAATTCAATGAATTGGAACTTTTCCCCCACGTCTTAAATAGTTCTGGACATTAGAGAACCAGACAGCTAAAATCACAACTTGGCATTTGATGAGTTCCCGGTAAAGCTTGCATTTTTAGGCCAGGCCATCCAAGCGCAAGAAGCCCATGGAGTGCCTGTATTCGAATTCACGCACGCTATGGGGTGCAATAGCCTGTCTTTGCATTCATGCATGCAATGGGATGCACATGAGCTCATATGAAGTTTGTGTGAAAGAAATCAAGAATGCTAAAGAAAATATATGCAATCAAAATTGTCACCATTCTTTTCACATATGCTGCCATGGCTCTGTCAAACTCCGCTCGTTTTTCTGTTGCTGTATCATAATACTGAACCTTTTCCTGGGAAATAAATAATATGGAAAAAGACCGATCAGCTCTCATATATTATGCCTATAGTCAATAACTAAAAACCAGCAACAGTGTTCTCCAACCATAACAGAACAATAGATAATGGTGCGGGATTCTGTAGATACTTCGTAACCATGATAGTACTGTCTGGACTAAAGTAAATTATAATTCCAAGGATAGAAATGAGTGTGTTGCCTTCCCCCAAGCACTGAATTATGAAGACCCCAGCTCCAAATCCCAATTGAAATCTAATACATAAGTCCAAGAAACGACTTTTGCTTCACAGCTAACAATGACTGAGAGCAACAGCCAATAGAGGCAGATGCAGAAAAAATTGGAGAACCACAGCAGGTTGGGCAATCAGCAATATTGGAAGTATAAAACTAGACATGGACATGCATGAGGGAATTAGGAACACGTCTAGTAGTTGAAAAGAATGCACAAACTATGCACATGTGATTTGCCCATTTGTAAGGCGACCAAAAAACTGAAGCAGATTTGATTTCAACTCAAGAGAACAAATTTGGAGACCAAAAGGGGTTGCAAATGGAGAAGCGGTTACAACTGATTTGAGGATCCGTAAACTAAAGAAGAAGAGAGAACAAACTGGTCTAACAACATTCCTTCAGCCAATCAAAACATTGAGGTTGACATCATAAATGATGACTATATGGCCTTTCATTCACAAACCTCAAAGCTCATAGTTTTCCACTTCACACCACATGCCTTCCCAATCTGAAACATGAAAGCAATGCAGGTTGATGAGAAAAAGTAAAACAAACAATTTTAGTAAAAAGGCAATATAAACAAAAAAAGAAGTCGTTAAACCATACATCACGCATTGATTTAACTTCAGGATGCTCCTCTTGGTAGGTCTTGCGAAAATCTTCCCTTCAAGATCAGAATTAAAGTTTTAGATCTAATAATGCCAGTACAAATTGCTCTATGGAAAAATATACATCAATTAGAGTAAGGATCCTGATTCCATTTGTGCTAAGATCTTCACATCAAACTCTCATCCACCTTGTGTTATGGTATATATGTAAAAGCGACCATTACATATCTCGTCATCCCAATATAAAATTTAAGGAAAAGATAGCTCATAAAAGGAAAAAATGGTGCTACATATAGGCAGAAGCTAGCTCTGGCCAGTAGCCCCTTGATTTAGCACATATAGTGCCCCAATGCATGGTCTGAAGGAGAACACATTCTTTTCAAGGCTCCTTTTAGACAAAGGTGCCTTCAAATCTATGCCAATGGAGAGGGTAGTTTTGTCCCTCCAGTCCATCCCTCCTTTAGATGTCATCGACCCAATTTAGGGTATAGGGCATATTAGGCTAGGAGGTAAGCTCTAATAACCTTTCGGAAGAGAAATAATCATAGGTTGCTTCAAATCTATGCCTGTAAAATTGGAAAAAAATGGAAGATAATTTTTTAATGAAAAATCACCTAGGAAAAACAATATAGGGCAGTCGAGCAATAATAAAAGCAATAGAAGTTACATGAAAAAATGCATCGACAAAAAACCCACAGATTTCACACAGGAAAGAAGTTCTTAATGAACCAAGCAATCAGAAACGAAGGGAGACCCTTCATCTAATTTATATTCAACGGATATGACAGATCTGGATCATGTAACAGAAGCATGATCAAATAATGTATCAGCCATTGCGATGCCAACAAACCCCCACCTTCCAATATTAAACAATGAAGCTAAATGTTTTACAGGCACCACTTAGGCCTCAACCCTGAAGCACCAACACTCATGTTGCATGTTCTCTTGATCTCAAGATCCTCTACTGATGAAGCAAAGAACAGCATCCACCACCCACACATATGGATATTATGACCAAGGACAATATTTGTAGCAAACCAAAAAAGGAAAAAGAAAAAAAAAAAAAAAAGGAAAATGTTATTCATGCAGTTGACAATCAAGTTATCCAGGATACAGCAACCATGACATGATGACAAAGTGTCCTTATCTTGGAAGAGACACAATATTATGAGCCATTCATAGAAGTGACACTTCACTGCTCACCTTGTAGGAGTGACACTATGGAGTGGATGGATGTTTAAATATATTGATACAGCTGGAAGGATTTTTTTAATCATGTATATACACTCTTCAGAGCCCGTATTACAATATTTTAATACTAAAGTTGTCAATAAAGAAAAATCTTTTAAAATCATAAATAGATGCATGCAAAAAAATTATGGTCAAATTGTATTTACATCACAGTACACCTATGTGACAACACTGCATTGAAATTTCAGGAACTAATTGCATTGCAAGTAAAATTATGAAGGAAGGGCAGATTAGGGTATAGTAATGTGGCAAACACACACACAGACAACTCAATGCCTAAACTGAACAGCAGTTGCCTACAGCAGTGTACTAGTTTTTCAGCCACATGCAAATGATGATAAAGGAAATCTATCATTCACTTGCTAGACAATGACAATAAGTGTTTAGTGACTGTTGTCTAAACAGTCAGCCTGTGCGTCAAGGACAATCCAACCATGCCTGTAGTTGTTGTCTTTAGTCTGCTCCTTCGGCTCCAAGGTGCAGGACCAGGTGCAATTTCATTAAGCATTCAAAACAAGTGTAAACAGAAGAAGCCAAACAAGAGAGCCACATCAGATCCAGGGATAAGAACATGCTTAGAAAATTCAGTTGTTTCATCTTCATATCAACTAGCTGACCAGACTCGGTGCCAAATCAGCCAATTCAGCTAACCATTCGTAAACATGTTGACCAAGCACTAGCTGGACCCTTGGCAGAAGTGGTCCCTATCAGAGTATTCATTTACGGCACTGCAAATGACCAACTTCATTGCGTGTCCCAGTAGTCTCTAAGAGCAATGAAGCAATGCTAGAAAGCTTCAGAACCAATTCTCCGGGTTGTCTTGCAGCTAATGGATGCAGATTCAAGAAATCTGAACATTTTTGCTTCATTTTTTTTAGCACTATCATGTACTCCAGGATTTGCAATACAACACTACCTGCAGTTATCACCCATGAATAGTCTAATGAAGTTTTCTTCATACAAATTGCAAAAGATCAAGATGGAATGCCAGAATTTTATATGGTGGTCACGTGGTGAGATCCTCACCATCATCATAAACCCCAACCACAGCTTATCCAACAAGTGCACTAAGATTATTTTGAAAGGAGAAAAAAACAGGAAAGAAAAAGATACATACATCAGAAATACCATTATGACTTGTCACCCCATCACAAAGTTCACAACATATGAAGATATATGAAGTGGAGTTGCATGGGCCTAAAATTTTCAGCATCAACATGTCTGTACAGGCAACAGTCATCCAAAAGAGTACTACCACCATCCGCAAATCCACCTTTGATGCATCTGTTCCCAAATCTAGGGGATTTTAATTGCGAGTGCATAGGACACTAACAAGCATGCAACTCACTGACTCTTCATTGATGTAGCTGCAAGAGCGACCCTTCATCAATGTAATCGTGACAGTGATTCTCATCTTCCTCATTTTCTCAATTGAATGAGAGAATTTTATTTACATTTCTCTCATGACTTCCAATAACTTTTTCTGCTCATTCAAATGGATACAATTTAAATACCAAACATTTCTCCAGTTGAAGAAAATTAAAGAAATGGTGGCTTGTCAACGTGTGAAATTTAACCCCACAGCTCCTGGGCGCAAATTCAGGCCAGCAGACAAATATCCGGCTCTTAGTTCCTCCATCTCTCCCTCTACCTCCACCAACAACAGGCAATGTCTGGCTGCTGTTCCTTATCATCATTAAACGCTGTAAGAAACATTGAGAGTCGAAAACTCCCATTCGGCATAGCTCGGCAATAATGCTTAAACCCTACAGACAAGCGAAATGGCACACCCGTATAAATGGCCACGCAACCAACATAAACAGGAATACATTTCCTTACTAGTTCCGCTGTTCTCCGCACAAACCGTACAACATAATTAAGCCAACAATACCGCAAACTCAACAAAACTATTACTCAAAATTGAAGGCCGGATGTCCATTCGAATTAGAGAATATGTAAACAGATTTTTCGTCTTTTCTTTTATGTTAGTCAGAAATTAATGGAAAAGACCACGAAAGTGAGTAACAGGGAAGAATAGAGAAGTCGGGAGAGACTTACAAGAAGTAGAAGAAGGCAGTCGGAGGTTTCTTAGGTTTCTTACGTTCATCAATCGTCTTCTTCTTGGCTGCTTTTTTCATTGGCTTGGATTTTGCCTTCGCAATCTGTTTGTTATCGTTCCCGCGGCTTTCCTTAGCGTATTTCATCTCTTCTACTCTCCCCTAAAGACTCTCCTCCACTATCTGGTGCGTCGAATTAGGAAATTGGGCAGAGAGATATTCATAAACTAGAATCGCTGCGCCTTACGTGCTCGTAAAAATGCCCTAGCGCCCGAGTAAGCCCTCTATTACATCGTGTGAATGGTGCTCCGCTTCCTCTCACTTGCATTTCATCAAGTAGATTTGGTCTCCTAAATTTTGGTTCGCCGCTTCGCCGCAGTGCGAGCATGATCCAAGCAAACGGTGAGACTTTTAATAAAGGTTCGGCTCGGAATGAATAAAATTTTGGATGAAAAATTGTAAAAAATAAATAGGGATAACGATGTTAAGTAATATGATATGATAGGAGTAATGATGAAGAATAAATAGGATAAAGATGAAATAGATAGTTTAGTTATATTGGTAGTTGGGTAGAAATGATTCAAAAGTAAGGTAATTGTATAGGGAGCGTTTGGTTCCGACGGTAAGTTTTTGACGTGTTTTGGCTGAAAAACACGTCACTCATTGCAGTCGTTTCGACGTAAATGGATGGTTATGTCCGAACGCATTAATTAATGAGTAGCCAAAGGTCGTTGGAGAATACACGTGAAATGGGGCGTATAGTGCAGCATCACCGCCGCTTGGTTTTGGGGTGAATGGTTGTGGCGAGCCGCAGAGGAAATCACCTGCCGTTTGCTCC
The DNA here is from genome assembly GCA_035584095.1 of Annona squamosa. Taxonomy (NCBI): domain Eukaryota; kingdom Viridiplantae; phylum Streptophyta; class Magnoliopsida; order Magnoliales; family Annonaceae; genus Annona; species Annona squamosa. The sequence continues at coordinate 88,314,718 of JAXCLR010000001.1, forward strand.
TCCTCCATCTTGTTGGAGCTGTCGGCCTCCGACGATCTCGCCTCCTTTAAGCGCGTCGTGGAGGAAGATGACACTGTGGTTGGTGAGGCTGGGTTCTGGTACGGGCGCAGAATCGGTTCGAGAAAGATGGGGCCCGAGGAGCGAACCCCTCTCATGATCGCCGCCTCTTTCGGAAGCGTCGAGGTGTTGAAGTTCATCCTCACCAGAGACGATGTGGTGGAAGTGAACAGAGCCTGCGGTTCCGACGGTGCCACTGCGCTGCCGCCGGCGGGTCTGCGTCTCGATCCGAGATCGTGAAGCTCCTGATTGCCGCTTCGACGGACGTGGGAGCTGTGGATGCAAACGACAATCGGCCTGGGGATGTGATCGCCACGGCGTCTCCGGCTATGAAGCAGCAAAGGGCGGTCGAGGTGCTTCTGAGAGGTGGGGAAGAAGCGTATATCCCTACCAGCCCGACGGCGAGCGTGGGTTCAAACGATCTGCTAGGCGTACCTTTCTCACTCAGCGAAAGACGTTTCATCATGTGTGAAAAGACTACTTCACCCTTCTGTGAAAAGTTTTCAACGGAAACAAAACTTTCCCTGCAAACCAAACGGACCCATAGAAAAATGTGAAGAAATGATTAGAGAACAGAGTAATTGTAGAGAATTAAAAATTTTAGATCGAAAAGTTTTAACTTGACAAATTTTATTTATTACCAAACACACTAATAGTAGACCGTGTGGGAGATATAAAAATAATTTAATTTATTCAAATAAGTACCGAACATAATTAGTATATTCGAATACTTAACAACAATGACTTTTATTTTCGGCAGGAAAAATTAAAGATTACTAAGAAGAATGCAAACAACTGATAAAAATAAAATTTTAGTAGAAAGGAATCGTTTGTATTGATTAATTTTTCCTAGTTGCTGATTAAATTGTAACAATTTTGCTTAACATTTTTCATTTTCTAAGCCTCCATTCGTTGTACAATTCTCATAGTATTTTTTTTTTTTTTGAAAAATTCCAGATTTTGACGGGTAGGCGTGTGTTGCAGAAAAGATAAACGGGCGGTTTAGATGAAAATCACACACATGTGCCTTAGAAAAAGGTATAATGATCATTATTTACAACTCTATTTGAACTTTTTTAGCTTTATCGTGGGCTGTTTGTATATATAGTTTGTATGTACATATAATATATAATAGAAAATAATCAAGTGCATTTCAACTGTACCATAATTACGGTGCGGTCCATGCACTGTGGGGTTCATTTGATCATAAATGAGAAATTTACTTCACTCAGTGTATTTAGAATTATTCGCTTTACTAGTATACCAATTTTCATCCGGTCCAAGATGTGAAAATTGTACAAAATCAACATAATAAAATAATTTAACTTAAATATCAAGTTTAAAATGATATTTTCAACATTTAAATCATCTAAAGTATAATTTTTATATGGATAAATGATTGTATAAAGTTTTATTACATTCTAAGATGCATGGGGGCTTATTTTATGACAAACTGCACGGTCATTACGGTACAGTCCATCTCCGTAAGATGGATTCTCATATATAATATACAACGGTAATTACGGTACAGTCCATCTCCATAAGATGGATTCTCATATATAATAATGTATATTTACATGCACCCTAAATTACTATGCATTTGGCACAAAAATGTATTGGCACTTTACTTAATTATTTCTTCATGTATAAATTATGTCTTAAATAATTTAAATGCTGAAAATAGTTTTAAAATTATTATTTATATTAAATCATTTTATTATATTTCTTTTATACTATTTTCAAATGGAGATCATACACATATCTAATTTAGATTAAAATTAGTATGATAATAAAATAAATAATTATAAATACAATAAGTAGAGTAGATTATAATTTTATTATCATATGAGACTCATTTTGAGTCAAACGTACCATAAATTATAGAATATATAAATGTACTGTCAAAACTTTATAATGAATATATTATATATTAAATTTAAAATGTTATTTTGACTGTTAGTAATAAAATTTATACGAATCTGATACTAAATTGATATAAACAGGTAAACAGGTAAACATTATAAAAATATATCATTGTGTTTGGTAATTTGAAAAAAAAAAGTTGAAAAGTTGTTATAGAAAAAATTTTAAAAAGACGGCAAATGATTAGAAAGATGGGTAGTTGTATAAAAGAATATACACAAATGATTAGAAAGGAAGATAATTGTGTAAGAATGTGTTAAAATGATTGAAAAGTGAAATAATTGTATAAAAAAAAGTATAAAAAGTTTTAAGAGAATGTTTTTTTTTATCTTTTTCAAATGGACCCATATATCACGTAAAAATGATAGCATAATTTGAATCTATTTTGCAAACTTGAAAAAAAAAATTCTTTTCCCCAAAATTTTTTCACATACTTTTGCACACAAGTACCCCATTTTCAAATCATTTCAATGCATCTTCATGTACAATTATCCTATTTTTCAATTAGTTGTACACATTCTTCTATATAACTATCTTCGATTTCTAATCATTACTAAAACATTGGTATTAACATATAAAAACTTTTGTACAATCATTTGGTTAAAATAAGGTCAAGTTCCATGTTTACCCACTAATTTAGCTTCAATTTCATTTATACCCACAAACTTTTTAAAATGTTTCTTATATTATTGAATTTTTATCCTAATTACATATACACTCATGCTGTTAAGGATTTGTCAAATGAATCATTAGCCCTCATATAAAATAAGAAATATGCTCAAGCCCTAATATAATTTGAAATTATTTTGTTCAAAATTAAAGAATTATATTAAAATATTATATTGTTTTATATTTATATGATTACTAAAAATTCATTATGGTTATAAAATCATAATTAAACAGGGGCATATTCGTGAAATTGGTATATGGACTCCCAATAGTCTTTTTGGACACATGACACTATTGTGATGGTGAACCCGCAACCAGAAACTAGTTGGACTCCTCCAAAATTTATGTTTTTGGATATTTTCAAGAGTTATATTATATATGAAATTTAAATTGCTACTTTGACCGTTATTATGAGCGTTACTCAAATCAAACGTAAAAATGATATAAATGAAAAGTGATCCTGTGCAGCTAGGTGAACGGAACTTGGATAGACCCGGGTGCAAAAACTTAATTTTTATTTTTTAAAAAATTTTATATAATAGTTAATCTAAGTATATTTAATCCATATGTCAATTTTTATCATTTTTGAAAATTTATAGGTATTTTTTATTCGTTGAAAACAAGAGCATTTTAGTCGTTTAAAATGACTAACTGTGTTTTTTAAAAAATCAAAAATGACATCTATAAATCTCTAAAAATAGTAAAACTTAATATATATATATATATGTTAAATACACTATAACGTATTTATAAAAAAATTTAAAAAATAAAAAATAGAATTTTGCACCTAGGTGCACAAGATCGCTTCTTGATACAAATGGGTAAATGCTATAAAATATATATTATATAAAAATGACATGGCATAATTTTGGTTTGTTTGGCAAACTTGAAAAAATTCTTTTCCCCAAGATCTTTCATACACTTTCCACACAATTATTCTATTTTCAATCATTTTAAAACATCTTGATATACAATTATCTTATTTTTTAATTATTTCTACACATTTTTCTATAAATTACCTTCTATTTCTAATCATTATCCTTATTGTTTCAAATTTTTTCTTCAATAACTTTTTAATATTTTTTCACATTACAAAGCACGCCCTTAGCAACAGAAACTTTTTTACACTTAATTGGTTAAAATAATTGTAAGTTTTATATATACTCACGAATTTTATCCTTAGCTCTATTTATGCACATGAAATTCAAAAAATGTCTTTTACGCTCACGAATTTTTATTCTAATTGCACACATACCCCTACTTTTGAAGATTTTTCAAATGCGACCAATATACTCAAGTTCTAATATAATTTGAAGTTTTTTATTCAAAATTAACGATTCGCATTCAAATAATGTAATATTAGAATTACTAAAAATTAATTATAATATAAATTTCTAGCTATAAAATAATAATTAAAGATGACTGTATCTTTTCTTTTACAAGGGATTAATGGTCTCTTTAACATATCTCTAGCGACATAAGTACAATGGAATTAGGATAAAAATTCATGGATACGAGAGATATTTTTGAAAATTTTATATATAAGTAGAATTATGAATAAAATTTGCGAGTATATAAAGAATTTGCCCTTAAAATAAACACATATAATGTATGTTTGAGAAATGAAGAAAACTTTTAGATAAAAATTTTTATGTAAATGTTGTTGAAATGTGATAAAATGATATAATATAATAAAAGTAATAATAAGAAGTAAAAATATTAAAGTTAAAATAAATAGGTTAAGTGTATGTGTAATTATATTAAAATAATTAAAAAGTAAGATAATTATATACGAAGATGTGAAAAAATATATATATTTTTTTGATGGAGTCAAAAAATAATTTAAATAGGAGAGTTTGGAAAAATGAAGATTTAAATTGAAAAGTGTTAACTAGTAAAATTTTATATATAGCCAACACACCCACGCTGTCTAAATTATATACATTATACTAGGGCTCCGTTTCTATTCAACTTATCTTATATATAACTCCTTTTATTTTTAATGGGGGACGCTTCTCTGAATCCTTATTTCCATGTAATTTCTTCATTTTCAATATCTAGATCGTTAATAAAAATTCACTATATCTATTGTGTTTAAAATTACTTATATTATCATGAAAACTTTTTCATTTATCGAATATATAAGCCTCATCTACAAAAATATGAAATCAACATAATAAAATAATTTAATAGTAAATATTAATTTTAAGTAATATTTTTAACATTTACACTATTTAAAATATCATACTATATAGATAAATAAGCCTATAAAGTATTGCTACATTTCAATACATATGTGAATGAATTTAAGCATTTTTTCTAATTTATACGTAAATGTACTTATTTTTGAGCAAATGTAGCCTACGCATATATTAGATTTGAATGAAAATTGGTCTCATAACTAAACAAATAATGTTAAATATAATGAATGAAATGAAATTTCCATCAAATATCAAAACCTTAAAATTTAAAAGGATTGCATAGACTATGTAACTCGGTTACATAGAGAATGACTCAATTTTTTAATATCTTAGTAGTTCCTAAAAATCCGATTCATCTATTGTATTTAATAACATTTATATTATTTTAAAAATATTCTCATTTATTTAATAATACTGTATATGGCCCCATCCATCCATGTGTGAAATCAACATAATAAATAATTTAATACTAAAAATTATTTTTTAAATAATATTTTTAACATTTAAACCATCTAAATATCACTATTGTAGGGATAAATATTTTTATAAAATGTTATTATATTCTAATATCATGTAAACGGATCTAAGCATTTTCTAGACTTACACATGAATATATCTACTTTGAGCAAATATAGCCTAAGCATATCTTTTATTTAAATAAAGCTTGATCTTTTAGCTAAGCAAATAATATTAAATATAATGAATAAATTGAATTTTATATTAATCAACACCTTAAAAAAAGAAGTTAAACAAGTCGCTTTTATGTATTATTTATATCTAAATTTCAACATCAGTTTAAAATTTTAAGTCTATTTTATTAATTAATTTAATGTGTCTTTCATATGTATTAAAACTTTTCACATAAAAGTCTTTAACGTAAAAAATTTTAAAATAGTAAGAGTAATAATAAAGTGAATGATGAAGTTAAAATAAATACATTACTTGTATGGGTAATTATATTGCAAGATATGAATAAATAATTAGAAAATAAAGTAGTATGAAGAGAAAAAAATTTTAGATTAACATGTTTTAAGAATTGTCAAATACATCCATTATTTGATTTTTATGACTTTCACTATCAATTATTAAAGTTATATTTTAAAACTAATACATAGTTTATTTTTGAAAACAACAAAAAATTATATTTTTTGAACATGTTCCCCTCATGAGTTCCCGTTAAAGAGTTGCCATTGCAAGCCTCGAATGGCCTCTAAATCGTCGGTTACTACCAGCAGCCCCTACGCCATCCTCTTAACTGTTCCTGGCAGAAACACCACTAGCTACTGTCTGCACTTGTGTTTAAAAGCAATTGTCCGTCCTTATTCTGAATTTGGATATAGGATGAATGTTTTAAATGGCTTATATGATATTGATGGCTTTTAAATTAGGATACGAAATGATGAATGTAACATTGATTTTACACATTTATGGGACAAGGAAATACGTATTTGATTGGTATCAAACTTATTTTATTAGCTAAATAAATTATTACAAATGTAATTGATGAAAAAGATTAAAAACATTAACATTAACGTGGACTAAATAAGCAGAGTTTTCACCAATACCTTGGTGAAATCTGTGCCACTGAAGTAGAAGTTTAATTTGAGTCCACTTAAGTCGGAACTCGGATTCAAATGGTGTCATGACTTGTTTTTTTTGCCCAAAATCGAAAAACCCGAGCCTGATTTTTTATTTTATATTTATTATAAAATATATTATTTACATAATATCTAAATAATATTTCTTTAATTTGTGTATTTTAGATTATTTATATCTATATTTGAATACATATTTGATATATTGTAATTATATCCTATATAAAATACATGATTTTTAATTATATTTATCTTTATTTTTATTCTTTACTTTTACGTCCATTAATTTTATTCATTTATTTTGTTTTTGATATTAATTTTTTTTAGAAATATTCTTCGTATTGTTATATTTTTTAAAAATTTATAATTCGACTATATATTATTATGTTTTACTTACATTATTTGTTATTATTATATATTTATAAGAAAATTTAAACTTATCATTTTTAAATAAAACATCAATTCACCGATCTAAATTTCAGAGATGACATGAACCTAAATTTCAATCTTAAACTCCAACTTGATTTGCAAAATAGGTAAAGATGAATATTTTATAAATAAAGTTCAAGTTAGAGATGACATGAATCTAAATTTCATGAGTCTGATTTTCATCTCTATGACGCGGGAAGCGGAACCTTTTTATATTTAACTATAATAATAATACTAATACTAATAATAATAATAACATACCTAAAAATCTCTCCAATTCGATTCAAATTTGATTGATTTCAAGAGGCGGTCGGAAGCTTTAAGTGGGTTACGGCTTGCGCTTATTGACTCCAAAGCAGTGTGCACTGTGTCTTCAGATGATTCCAAATGCCGGAGAAAAAGCAAGTGGCAAGTAGGAAATAGAGAAGTAGATGCAAAAGCAAAACGAGTAATAATATTACTAATAAATATAATATAAATTAAGTATGTGTTTGACAAGTTGTAAAACTTTTGATGAAAAATATTATAGATAAAAGTTGTTAAATTAGTAAAAAATAACGCAATATTGCTGGTGCAGTAATGAAGAGTAAAGATAATAAATTTAAAATAAAAAAATTAGTTGTATTGATAGTTGTTTAGAAATAATTGAAAAATAAGATTACTGTATATAAAAATGTGTAAAAAATAATTTAAAAAAGAACTATAAAGAGTAAAAAATTTTAAATTAAAAAGTTCGAAATCGATAACTTTTTTACAAATTCACAGTCACACGTGAAAGAAAACAAAATAATATAAAAATCAGCGCAGAATTTTAAGCCACCTGTGACACGAGCAGCACACCCAGCAGCTATCCCTTCGAGCATTCCATCCCTCAAGGACTGGGCTGGGCGGGGCTGGTAGAAATGGCTCCGACATACATCCGCTAGACGCAATGGCTCTTTCCTTACTCAGATGTTCTCTTTCTCAATTCCATACTCTCAAATCTCTTTCTCAGCATCCTGCACCCAATTCCTGCTTCGTCGTTTCGGCTGCCAAGGCAAGCAAAAGAGGGTTGTCTTGAATTCGTTCCGAATCCCATTTTTCCTTGTTGAATTCTTCACTGACTGCAATTTATCTTGATTTTTGGAAGATGAGTGATGGAATTGAAACAGCAGAGGGCGAGAAAGCTGAGACCAGTGGGAAGAAGAAAGTGTTTGTCGCGGGAGCGACTGGAAGGACCGGTAAAAGGATCGTCCAGCATCTGCTGTCGAAAGGTTTCAGTGTAAGGGCGGGTGTCATCAACTTGGAGAAAGCTAAAGGTAGTCTTCCTGGGGATTCAAATGTCGAAATTGTAAGCATTCATATGTTTCAGCTTCAGTTTTCCGGGAAATAAATAAATAATTTTCAAGTGTTTTTGTGTTGTTTTGTTTTGTTTTTTCGAATCATTCTCTCTGTTTCTACTTGAAGGTCAAGGCAGATGTCACTGAGGGTTCGACAAAGTTAGCGGAGGCGATTGGTGATGCTGAAGCTGTGATATGTGCTACAGGCTTCAGGTATTCATGGGACCTGTTTGCACCATGGAAGGTTAGTTGCTGTTTGTTATTTGAATTTATCTTATGTTTTGAATAGAGAAATAGACTTTGCTTTGGTTTCCTTTTCACATGCTGTGATCCTCTCGAATAAAGGATTTGGAGCGTTTTAAATATTAGTGGATCCTTTTGCTACCACCCCTCTTTGCCAACTAGATTAAGGTTTCGTTTGGCTACGCTTCTTGCTAACCGTTTTGCGCTTTTAGATAAGCCTTCGTGATAAATGAAGTCTTCTTTTGGCTGTTGTTGGAAGCAAAAGCACCCCTCACAATACAACGCCAAACAGGTTCTAAGAACTGTTATCCATGACCTTTACATGACATGAAGAGGTGATCTCATCCCTTCACGAAGGGAAGTTAATAGCTGTTGGATCCACACTGCCTTGTGCCGTTATTCTCAGAACTAATGATCCCTGTGATATGCATGCTTTTCTTTCTCATCCCGATTGCATTCTGACCTGACCACCTTCTTGAACTCTGTTCCCTCGTAGATATAATCAGACTGTCTTGCTAGATTTAGACATTATGGCCAGTCCACGGCCATCGCATCTCTTGCTATGTTTGATTTAGAAGCTAACGGATGCTCCTAGTTAATCTAGTATTCTATAGGTGGTTAATGTGCAACTGAATGTTGCCTACTTAGAACATTTGCTTGTTTAAGATTTATTTTAGTTCATGGACTTCTTCTGAGAAGTTAACCTTTGACTAGCCAATTGTGGATGGTTGTAAGTTTATAAACATCTATGCACTATGATGTGGAATCAAGGGAATTAACTACAAATAAAGGGCCTGTGCAGTGCATAGAACTCCTGCACATTGTGTGGTCTGGGGAGGAGCGCAAGAATGAATTAATTGCAAGTTTCTGTGTCAATTAATACCACTGCAAAAATTCCAAAGACTGTTCACAGCCTGCCCTGCTGATGGACCTTGAACACACAGGACCTGTAATGAGCTACGGCCCTTTTGTGTTGTCTGTTGTCTCTGTAATTTCTGTTTATGGATGTGCAATAAGTCTGCATTTCTTCATGGAGTCAATACCGTAATGATTTAGCAGCATACCTCATCACAGTGGCTAGACACTGTGACAATGCTTGCATTTATTGGATTGTATCTGCATCTCAGAAATAATACTTCAGCTTTTCTTAGGAATGATATCTATTCCTTGTATTATTCTGCTTTGCAGGTTGATAATTTTGGCACTGTGAACCTGGTTGATGCATGCCAAAAGACTGGGGTGAACAGGTTCATTCTTATCAGCTCAATTCTCGTGAATGGAGCTGCAATAGGCCAAATCCTTAATCCAGCTTACATTGTACTAAATGTGTTTGGACTCACATTGATCGCAAAGCTACAGGCAGAGAAATATATCAGGAGATCTGGAATAAACTACACAGTTATTCGGCCTGGGGGGCTGAGAAATGACCCTCCCAATGGAAATATTGTGATGGAACCCGAGGTTGAGAACTTTTTTCATCCTGATGCGTTTGATGCATTCCCATATCCATACAACATTTGCGTTCCTTGGTAAAAATATGTGTTCTGTTCGTTTATTGGCTGTTGTTGTTCTTTTACAGGATGCTCTTTATGAAGGTTCTATTTCAAGAGATCAGGTTGCAGAAGTTGCTGCTGAGGCATTGTTGCGCCCAGAGTCTCATTACAAGGTGGTGGAGATAGTTTCTCGTGTTGATGCTCCTAAACGTTCCTTCGAAGATTTATTCAGTGCTATTGATGAACAAAAATAGGAGGATTCGAAAAATGCTGTATATGAATCTGTTGATTTGGTTTCTTATTCTTTCATAGTAAATTCTGTCTGCCTACAGAAGAGAGAAACTGAACTCCTGAATGTGTAATATCGCTCCAGAACTTAATTACACTCGCTATACGTAAATGCTGACTGAGGATGATGAGAGAATCTCAACTTCTTCTGGCACCTTTCCTGCTCTTTCCATCCTTCTTGATTGTTCGATCGCAATACCGAGGCAAT
>JAXCLR010000001.1:88325148-88353178 GCA_035584095.1 Annona squamosa
TCTCATTCCATAAGCATGCCGCTGTGCACCTCTCATGTATGTCAACGCCTTCGTGCCTTTTGTGCAAGGAAAAGAAAACTTATTTTATAATACTTTGTGATGCAAGTTGAAATGCTGAATGACTTCGTGGCCCAACGGATAAGGCGCTGGTCTACGGAACCAGAGAATCTGGGTTCGATCCCCAGCGAAGTCGATCGCCTATTTAATTTTTTCACTTAAATAGTATATTTTCTCTATAACTTTTTAATATATTTTATTTGGATAAGGAGCTTGTCTATTTATTTTTTATATTTCAAAAAACATAAATTTCCTTTTCATAGTCTTTGTTCGTATCAAATAGATATATTTATATATTATATTATATAAATGCTTTTCATATGTTTTCTTTTCGAAAAAAACAAGGGGTTGGAAGGAGAATCGGGTGCTTTTTTCTTAAAAAAAAAAAAATAAATAAAAATTCCTGGTTTTCTTTACACATCTTCCTCATATATGTAATTGCAGAGGCAAATGGATCAACGCATATGTAATTGGAGTTTAGCGACCCCGTAGAATTCAGTCAAGCTATATTTCGTTCCCAGGCAAGTTTGAATTCATGGGCAGGAGAAACGAAGTGATGTTTTCATTCTTCCATTGCAACAGTTTGAATGCTGAGAAGGACTCGCATACAACACAAAGATAGGTCAGGCCATGAGTGAAGTGAAGGCCATGCCATGAATGCTTTGAATGGGAAAGCTTTTAAGCGCTTAACACATTTCTCTTCCCAGTTATAAATACAGTAAATGTAATAAAACTCTCAAGACTGGTAACACTTCTGTCCAAATAGGAAAAAAAAGTCCCTATTATTTTGCCTGTCCTTGAGATTGGATGGTGTACAAGGACTTGAGCTGCTGGTTGATGAGTCTGCTGTGGTTGATTGCTAATTGGAGTTCCATGTCGCTGGACCACCACTGCTCCAACCCATGAGCCTCAAGGAACTTTTGAGGGCCCTTGGACATCACAAACAACTTAGCTGCTGCTAAATCTCCCACAGATGCCTTTGGCTTTTCAGAATTTCCGCTGCCATTGGCTGCAGCTGCATCTGTATAGTAACAACATATATAATCACTGTTGTTAACGTAAAGGTGTGGAACCCACTTCTGAATCTCTCTACCTGCCTTGGATTCTTCTCCAGAGTAGCCCGGAGGAACAATAGAAGGAGCCTCACTGTTTGAAGGAAACATTCCTCTGATTCTCTTCCACATAAACCCAGCTTTTTCTCCAATGTTTCTGAAGCTCATAGCTAGTGAAACAGAAGGCGGGTTGAATAGATGTGATTCCACATACACCCCTTCTTTAGCTAATGCTTTACCCACTTGCAGAGCAAAGCCAGCCCCTAGGGAGTGACCCGCAATGCACACATTGCAGCTTCCATATCTATCAACCAATGATTTTAGAGCTTCCAAGGCAATGTTAAACCTGACTGACCCTTTCAAGCTTTCCCATGCCAAGAATCGAAGATCATCTTCCAAATCCCTTCTGATTGTTTGGCTCTTCAGCAATGTTCCTCGGAGTGCTAGAACAGCCTGTGGTGCTCCTCTTGGTCTCATGACTATGAAGTCAGCAAACGCTGAAATTCTGTCCCATTCCATTATTGCTCCAAAAATTGAGCCATCTCTTTGATCTATTAATGTCCGGGACAACTTGTATTTGAAGGGCTTCCACCATTTTGGAGCAAGACCATTTTCTTCGGTTCGGTTCTCTTGTCTATCCAGTTCAAGCAAGTACACAGCCTGTATGAAGCATGCTACAACTGTTCTCTTATAGTTGCTATCCTTCCTACAACCCAATAAATAAGAAATCAAATTAAGAAAATTAGGACCGTCATTAAGAAATTTGACGCTTTACAACAAAAATAAAAGTTTCAGTGACTCAGGTTACGTTTTTCACTAAGCTTGAACTCCAGCAGCATTACTATAGATGTTTATGGAGGTAACGGCTACGATTGCAAACATTGATACACTCGAAAAATACTTGGAATAAATCAGATCAAATTGACTGGAGAGTTGGAAACTAACTAGCAATGAATTCGTCAGAAGGAATTCATCATAACTTGACCCTTACCATTGATTTCACTCAGCTTGAATTCCCGCAGCATTACTGTAGATGCTTATGAGGTAAATTGAAAAATACTGGAAAGAAATCAGATAGAAATGGCTGGAGAATTGGAAAATAACTAGCAATGAATTTGTCATAAGGAATTCATCATGACTTGACCCTTATCATTGAAATCATAGCTCAAATACGCTCATCGAAGCAAGGATTTTGAAGCCACGGACAGGTAAAATTGAGATCAGAAAACACATGCCCAGTTTAAGAAGCTCCGCCTGTGCAATTGCGAGTGCGAATAACAGCCAAATTCCAACGAACGCAGAGCATTTCTAACGACTTACTAAACCGATCTCAGAAAGGAGTTACAATATTCAGTCACTGATAAGACATAAGAAAATAGGTAAACAGAAGAGGGATCCAAGATGGGGGTTACCAGCTGGAACTGATTATCTCTCTCCAATTCGGCGACGCAATATTGCGGGGACCTGAGACATGGAAAGCGTAAGGATGAGCCGCTTCGGTAATCTCAGACTCAGGGCGGTTTGCCATGAAATGAAACTTCTCCTCCCAACGCCCTGCTCTCTTCTCCTCACTAGAGATTGTTCATATGAAGTCCGAGAGACATATACTCTCGGGAATAAACGAAATGGGATGGGTGATCTTCTTCTGGTCCTTCTTGCTAGATCGATTGGAGAGAGAGAGAGCAACGATCAGGTTTCAGAAGATGAGGAATTACTCAAATTTCACAGAAGATGAGAGGAATCAGAGAAAGGCTTCGCTTTTCTCCCTTATCATTACTGCTTCCACATCTCCGCATTTTCTTTTTCCAGATTCGATTCGATGTTTGTGGGAAAACGCCTGGCGCCAACGGTCATATTTCGATCAGATGGATAGAATTAATAGATTATTTTTTCAAACGGCTAGGAGAAAAATGGAAGCGGGTAAAACGAAAAACAACCGCAAAGGGTACGAGTGGTAATTTTGCAATCCGAAGGGGCATTTCAGTCAAACAAAATATCCCGAGTCTTCTACTTCCGCTAATTTTGAGTGGACCGGTATTAGTGATCTAACCGAGGTGTAAACTGCAGCAATCTCAGCTATTCGATTTAATTTTAGCCGTCCTAGAAATGATCCAAACCATTACGAGCTTGAAACTGGTTGTGAGATAGCTAAAACCCCTCAACTCAAAGTCCAAGTTATTATTATTTACACTATACTTTTTTTTATAAAAAAAATAATGTAGGGCACATTTGATGGTTTGGAAAAAAATGTGGAAAAGAAGTTGAACCGAAAGTTTTTTAAATAAATAAGATAATAATGTAATATGATGGGAGTAACGATTATGACTAAAATGAAAAAAATTAAAATAAATAAAATAATTGTATAAAAATATGGAGAAATAATTACAATATAACAAAAAAGTAGATAGGAAAATTATTGAAATAATTTAAGGTCCATTTGTTAATGTTGAAGAAAATAGATAAGAAAACAATGTAGGATCTAGCCAGCCCAAATACTACTTATTGGCTTTTTCTCATAGACATGCTAATTTAAGCGTATTTAATCTATAAGTCAAATTTTAACATTCATGAAGGTATATATACATTTTCGAATTTTAAAAAGAGAAGTATTATGTATGGTTTATAAGAAAACCAAAAAAAAAAAAAAGGTTAAAAAAACAGTTAATTAGTTAAACGCTCACTCTCTTTTCTTGGCTAGCAGACAAAAAACTCGTAACAAAGTGATGCGAACATTTTGTACGGGAGAGTATGGGCCGTGGATGGGTCCCTCCAGGTTTCTTAGGCTAGCTCGTCGTATCCGGAAGAAGAAGAAAAAGAAAAAGAAAAAGAAAAAGACTAAGACTGGATGCCTCAGAGCTTTGGTCCTCGCTTGATTACGTCCACTCAATCCAGTGTGGGAAACGACTAGATGTTTACAAGCTCCACCACTGGTGCATACATTCATTCCCGGTCTTTCCACGCATGTGGATTACGACAGCCATAACATTTTCAGCATATAACTCGCGAATATTTAATAATAACATTTAAAAAACCTTCTATCTAATTATATACACTCGCTTCTACATAATATTATAGACTATTGTGCGCCGATAATATCAGTTCCCATTTATTTTGATGCTTCCAGGGAAGCGAAAGATATACCTACCTTTATTTTTACTCGACATGAATCACTCATGCTAGTTCTTTCCCACTTTCCCATCATTAGTTAGACCTCCTCAAAATCTTTATTTTATTAAAGTTGATCCTTTCAAAAAGGAATTTTCATTTAATATTCGACAACTTTGACGTCACCTCCTTTTCACGGACAGGGTACACGCTGCACCAGCATCTACTTGAGGTTTTCCGAATTTATAAATAACCCGCCATACTCGTAACATTTTTTTAATTAAGCTACAACTTATCTTCAATATCTATAATTAAAGGAAAATCCATAAATCATCTAATAATACTCTCTTTGAATAGTAAAATGTAAGACATACAAACAACAAAATTGATTTCAAAGTTCAAACATTCCAAAATGTCATACCGTGTGCGGGAAAAAAAGGAGGCGACCAAAATAAATGGGAACTATCAAATCAAAGCGACGAGTCTATTAAGACGTAGATGGAGAAACCACATTAGCACATCAGGGATTTTTATCTAAGATGTTAAAAGACCTGTTTAAGAGACCTGTTCATAAAAATCGGGGAAGTTAAAGCCATAGAATATCTACTCTGCAGGCTAACTCCAAGCTAAAGAAATACGTATTATAGGGAAGATACGACTGCTGAAGACCTGAGCAAACCATGAGATCAGTGACGCTTCCCCCCTGTTGCTACTTCCCAGGCTTGCAGAATGTGATTCACAATCTGCTCTACTCCAACCCCATGCTTCACCTGCAGATGTGGTCAACAACAAAAGGTTCATATAAAATGGTGCTAATGCATTCTAAAACTGGCAATTGACAGCAGCATGTGACAGCATCACAGATGTCAAGATTTACATGCATGCTTGTCATCTTTCTCTCTGTGATGAATCATACAGCATCATGCAGTTGCCCCTGAAAACTAACATACCATAATGTTATGAATCCCTTGACAATGATATCAATTTATTTTCCATAATGCCTGCTGGTACAAGTTGTCGAGTGCTGATCTGGATCTGCAAATTTTCCAGAACTTCCTATGTACATGCAAATCTTTCTCCCATAGAATAGATAGTTTCTTGAAATGATGCAAGTTAGTACTCAATGATAACTAGTGTACAAACCTGAGCAAAAACAAAAGGTCCACCGTCACGCATCCGAAGTGCATCTCGCTCCATGACTGCCAGGTCGGCTCCAACTGCCGGCGCTAGGTCAGTCTTGTTGATTACCTGAGGTTAAAATTTATTCTTAAAATAAGAAAAACTGTTGATAAATATTGATGCTTTATGAGATATAAGTCTTGTATATTAGACAAACAAGCACTGGTAGTTAGGAATGGAGATCCTTCATACCAGTAAGTCTGCCTGGGTTATTCCTGGGCCGCCTTTGCGAGGTATTTTATCACCTCCAGAAACATCAATAATGTAGATGATATAGTCTGCCAACTCCCTGCTGAAGTTAGCAGCCAAATTATCTGCAGTCAGGGATTTTAAGATGCATGTAAGTGCCTTCATGCAAGATATTTCTGTCAACTCATGAAACAGTTATCACAAATAAAGGCAAAACACAAATTTCAGAGAACATTCAAAAATAGGAACAATAAGAATTCCAAAAAAAAAAAAAAAAATCTAAAGCTGCAGGAAACTTGAAACGTGTGATTGTGAAGCAATAGAAATCTTGAACAAAAGCACCAACATGATGATTTGGAGCCTAAGCAATAAGTACACCATAGTAATATATGTGGTAATGTTAGCCCTTAAGATGTTACTAGAAATTATCTTGTTTAGAAACATACAGTGCCATTGAGAGTCCAAAAGGTCAGAAATTAAACTCCAAGTTTTCAACCCCTAAGAATAACTTTGTATTTGAAATTCAACCAACTCTTGACTTGAATGACCAAACAAATCAGGAGGTGGAAACATTTCATTCACGATGGTGGAAAAGGCTTTCACTAAAAATTTTACAAATTTCAAGTTTGATTTGAAATTATTGCCAAAGGCAAGTGCAAAGAAATACTTATTATCAACTGCACAACTGTCCCAATGTTCACTTCTGTCTTTCCACTCTCCAGAGCTTCCAAACATGGCTTTGTTACCCTTTTCCTCCTTCATATGAATGAACCCGATCCCCTCTAGAAAGAAGATTAATGAAAGAAACAGAAATGCAAGCATAGAAATGTTTGCAGCATCAAAAAATTTAAAATGGAATAGGGTAAGCAGGTGCCGCAAAAACCTCCTCCTGATTCACAAAGGAGTAAATCTGCTTTGTACAAGTTGGATAGCTCCTCTAATGGACCCAGGTTAATACTAATATCTTCTCGGATGGCAGCATGCGGACAGCCTCCTGTTTCTACAGCACGAATCCTTTCTTCTGGAAGTGCTCCATGCTTCACCAAGAACTCGCCATCCTCTCTTGTAAAGATATCATTTGTTACCTGGAAAATGATTTCCAAACAGAGTCTTTTAAAAAGATCAGTTTATGTAGAATATTAAGGCTGGGAGCAGCATCCAGAAACTACATAATGAAGAAAAAGGCAATGGGAAAAAACAAAAATTACATAAAATAAGTAAATCTTATGGCTTCAACTTTTCTTAGTTGTTTTGTATCATACCATTTTAACTTACCAGATCACTAAAATTGACATCAGAAGAGACACAATGTTCCTAAGAACTCTCCAGTTGTTCAGACATGGAAAAGGTCCCCCGGCCCTGGTAGGCGTTTCATGTGAAACATATGCATTTCGTATAGGTTTCCAGGAGAGATAGCTATCAATCATTAAATCAATCTAAGCACGCAAAAGCGTTTTAACCAGAAGTTATCAACTCAATAGCTGAGGGTCAAATCTAGGGTGAAACTAAGTGATATCTCACCTTGGAAAACTCAAAAGAAGAGAAGTTGGAGAAAATTTCCAAGTCTAGGAGCCAAGGAGAAGGTGGCAGAGTGTCTGCGCAAGATAACACAGCACTTAAGAGGCTGAAAAACAGGCTGGAGTTGACCTGGGGCAGGCTACAGCAACTGAGGTCAGCATCCCCTTTTTATAGGGGTTAGGATTCTGGGCCCAGAGCCTGAGGTAGGGCTCCTTGGGACCAATGATCCAGGCATTTGGGGTTTTGCGCTTTTTACTTTTCATGTGGCCCACTTTTGCATAGCTTGATCTTGGTCATAGGCAGGGACAATGTGTACACCAGTTTCCACTTAACCATTCATTTGCACAAAATCTGGCCACTTCCTTACGCCTTTCTGCTCTGTATCTAGTTACAACTGCATTTTTAAATAAACAGATACATCCAATACAGACATAAACAAATGCTGATAACATAGCAACACTATGTCTAATATTTTGGGCACATCTTTTAGAATTTTTTTCCTTTTGGAAGTGCTTTAAAAATTACATGATTTAATTTGATTTCTTATATTTACTTTATTCAAGTGCTGGCCCAAATTCCCCACTATCCAAGTCAGATTCAGTTTTGTGATCTTGTAACTGTAATTTAATATGCTTAGATTAGGGCAGCTTGGAAAGCACAACGATTCCTATCATATCTATATTTTCTTTCTTTCTTTCTTTGTTCCTTTTGTTCTTCGTTTTGAAAAAAAGCACAAATACAATAGACATAGGACCATTTATATTGTCATGGAAACCCCATCACTGCATAGTATTTTCTGCACACGATCCCCATCTACAAGTATGTAAAAGCAACATGATAAAATGGTTCAATACTAAATATCAATTCTCCAGTTCTATATTCAACAACTAAACCGCTTCAAATATCATTACTATGTGGATAAATGATTTTATAAGTATTGTTACATTGTAACGCACATGTGAATGAATCTAAGCATTTTTCATAATTTACATATGATAATGTATTTCTAAGCAAATGTGGCCCATGTACATCTTTGATTTGCATGAAATTTAGTCTCGTAGCAAAATAAATAATGTTAAATATAATTGATGAAGTGGATTTCTCATAACTCATCAAGGTGAGAAAAATGGATGCAGTTGCATGAAACCACTTCTATGTAGCCTGGTAACAATAGAAGCAGGACTGAATATAAAAACTGGCACTACAATCTAGAATAGAATTCCAGAAAATAAAATTAGATGCTTAAAAGTTAAAACAACATCTTTGCAGCTGCTTGGTAAGTCATTTTTCAATCAACTAACTTGTATAGTGTGGCAGATATTTCTGATTAGTCTATAAAGATAAAAGAAGCACATGCAAAACTCAAGAGAATGAAGATGAAACCCTTTAGTGCCTATATGATGGTGCATACCGCTGCAAGACTGTACTTGTCACGCAAAAACTGGCACAGTGCAAGCATTAAAGCTGTTTTCCTGCAACAATCTACATATGTCAGCATGATCCCAAGTATAGAACATTCTAATGTCAGCCATTACATCAAAAATGAATAGCAAGAAAACATCTAGTAATAAATCTGCTCCCCCAGAATGAGTCGAGATCAAGAGAGACATGCATGTAGACAATCCATTGTTACTCTATATGAAAGGTCAAGGTTTAATACAGAAAGCAAATGTGAAGCAAGCAGAAAAGTCGAATCCGATTGAAAAGTAAGATTTCTTCCATTTACCAATCTCTTCACCATTCTCTGAACTATAGAATCCATCAAAGAGAGAAATTAGTGCATATATATGCATAAAAGAAGGCTGAGCGTTATCTTTAAGAATTCCACATCCGAAACAAAATTTTTCATATTAGGAAAAATTAAAAAGAAACAGAAAAAAAAAAAAAAAAAAGCACCATAATCTTCCCCTACGAGCCCTGCCAGCAGGCATTCCTGCCTTCAGGTTGACAACAGTCACAAGGATCATATGAGTGCTTTAATGAATCATAATGAACTCTGATAAGCCTCAAAGGTTCAGACTGGATTAGACTGCCATCTACAAGATGAAAAACAATAGTTCATTTAATAAAACAAAACCAATTCGCCTAGCCCATCTGCAAAGCCTTTGACATAAGAATAATCTTCGTGCTACCAAATTTTACAAATGACATCATCTCCTCACTGAAGACCTCTTAAATTGGATTTCAATTGTATGCACCTGGGTGCATTTAACCCATTTTTTATATTCTTTTTCAAATTTTTTGCAAGAAATTGTTAATATAAGTGTTACTTTTTACCATTTTTGGAGATTTTTAGATTTTTTTCAGATTTTTAAAAATGCTGCTTATTTTTAAAAATCTGATAAAAATATCTAAAAATCTCCAAATTTAGTAAAACTTGATACACATTAAATTCAATTAGATTAAAGATTATATAAAAAATTCAAAAAAATAAAAAAATGGTGCACCTGAGTGCACCGAGTTTAAGTGCACCCGGGTGCATATATCTGAAATCCCGTAAATTGAATCAAAATTTGTCATGTATCAAAAAGGCAGAAAGATAATGTGCTGTATAAATTTTGGTTTGAGATATGCGTCTTTTGCCAAAACATAACCCATTAAAATTACACACAAAATAAATAAATGTCCAAATATACAAAGTCATATGCCTTCATCTCCTATTAAAACGTCACCAATTTCACTGAGCCAGAGTTCTTTTTTTGATTAAATAACTAAATTAGGCACTAGTAGAATATAATCCAAATTGTCAGAGAGAAAGAAACCAATTTGTCAGCTTTCACGCATTTCTAGGGCACAGCTAATTTTAACACGTATTAACAACTTAACATGACTACAAACAGGCATGCTCAAATTTTCTTTCAACAAGATTTCAACGGGAGATGGAATAAGGTCTAGTTCATCACCAATACCAATGCAATCACAAGCCCAGAAAAAATCATATTCCTGCTAAAAAACCAAAGACGTACATCCAAACAATTTGTTTCGGACTCATGAACACCAAAAATGGCCGAATGAACATTCAGTAAAGCTGGAATTCGTTGCGTGATTCCAAAAGGAAAAAAAAAACCACGGATAATACGGCAAAAATACTAGATTTCTTCCGAGAACCCAAAAGCTTAAAGTGCATTGCACGATTCACAACAAGATTACCCAGTTCCGACGGGACCGCCAATCCCGATGGTGAAAGCTCTTTCTTTATAATCCCTAGAGGAAAGCGGAGGAGCCCTTCTGCTGAAATACCCGGGAGTGTAGATAGGCTCGTGTGAATGGGGAGCCAAACCATCATGGCTATGATATACCTTCCCATCGGGGCCCACCCACGATGATGCCCCATGAGAATCCCTACCAAAATGAAGAGCATGCAACAATCACTGACATTTCGATCAATCAAGAAAACAGAACACATGGAAGCAACCGAACAAGAAGTTGCAGTACTCATGGGGGTGATGATGGTCATGATGGGAGTGGTGGTGCTGCTGCTGGTCATGGTCATGATGATGGTGATGATCTTGGGAAGCCATGGATTGATAGGTTTTGGAGTCCTGCTGCTCGACCTAGGCCAAAGCTTCTTACCTAGTGGTCGTCTGGCCGCTGACTGTTGTTGATAATGAGATAAAAGCACTTGTGAGATATGACCTGCGAGCTAGTCTCCGTGTCCGTATCCAAAAGACGCGCAGCAAATTTCAAACCACCAGGCCCATCGAGCGTTTCACAAACAATTGGGTGAGCCCCATATCTCTGTATTGATTCCATGAATGAAATTGGAATATTATTTATTATACACCTCCGCCCTTGGTGAATACCATATTAGTAGTATTTTAAGATAACAAATAAGGTATACTTATTGTATTGCGATTTGCTTTTCAAAAATAATTTTACATTAAAAAAATTGGATTTTGATATAGTGCATCGGGTACTTTAACCTTAATTTAGTTTTTTTGAAACTTTTTTAAATAATAGCTAATCTAAGTATATTTAACATGTATATTAAGTTTTACCATTTTTAGAGATTTTTAGATGTTTTTTTTTAACATTTTAGTAATTTTAATGAAATTTTATTTTTCGCGGACCATAACCAAGAAAACACTGGATTCGCTTGATGGACAAACTGCTTGAGCTAACGTAGCCATGGTGGATTAATCATATTCCAGGCCGGAGCAAAGAATCTATTTGAAGTAGCTCGTGCTAGAGAAACTCATGTATGAACAAGGATTTATTTTACTCTCCATCTAGCTACTTTAGGTTGGGGAGTAGGTCTAGTAGGAAAGTTATAGGCATCTTTTCATACTTTATAGGAAAATTTACATTATAAATTCTCTAACTTTCTTTATTAGCATTTTGAACTCCGAAGTTTGGAAATTAGCATTTTAAACCTCATTAACTTTCCACTTTTTCATTTTAAACCTTGTTCAGTCACTGTGTCAAAAAAGCTTCATGAAGTCGTGTGTAAGGATAAAAAATGCTCATAAAACTAGATTTTGATCTTGCGCACCCGGGTGCACTTAGCTTTAGTGCACTTGGGTGCAATGGCTAGTGCACTGAAGCCATTTGAACTCATTTTCTTTTTTTTGTAATTTTTTTTATAAAAATGTTAATCTAAATGTGTTTAACATGTGTATCGATTTTTTACCATTTTTAGAGTATTTTAGATATTTATTTTTTATTTTTGAAAATCAGTGATATTTTAATAATTTTAAATGGTAAAAATTAATACGCATGTTAAATACACTTAGATTAATACTTGTATAAATTTTTTTAAAAAAATAATGAAAAAAATAAATTAATGCAATTGGGTGCAATGAAGCTAAGTGCAGGGCGCACAGGTTCGAGATCCCATAAAACTAGCCCATGCAAGTCCTCTCGAAGCGTCTCAAACATTCATCTACTAGCAACATCCCTGCGTCACTGCCCGCCATAGCCACGTGAACGAGGTTGCCGTCCATTTAGCATCTGCACGCCTTGAAATCCAATCCTACGATTACAAGAACATGGGCAATGGTAAGCTTGCAGCAACAAAATGCATCCCGCCACAGGTGATCAGGACCCATGCTTAAAGACTTAAAATTAAAATTTTAGTAATTAAAAAAATTCTTTTTCATTCCTTATATTGAAGTTGACTCCCCAGTGCAATGATATGTTGTGATATGCTAGATCTGGACCATTGATATTATTGTGTTTTTGATTGATGGCGCATAGCAGTAGCGGTCTAGAGATTCCGAAGATGGCCTTAGAATATCAAAGCATGGAACACTCACTTGTTCATCCAAGTAAGAAATTTGATTGCATCGCACTTAATCTCCTGCGTCCATCTGCCAAACCAAATTCTCATCTAGATCAATTCTGAGTCGTTTATCCTTTGAAGATGGGATCTTGTGAAACCTATTCGATGTACGTGTTTGAGGAAAGCCTGCTAACTTTACGTATTTCTCCTCACCAACATCACCATAGCCGCTCTCGGCCCACGGCCCTTCCTCAACAACAACATTCTTTCTATGTACAAGAGGTCGGGTTCCTTGGCCAATGGTCACCTAGTCTTCAACCAAATGCCTCGGAGAAGCGTAGTCTCCTTCAACGCCCTCATTGCAGCTTACGGACGAGCTCCCTGCCGGCCCCCTGTTCACACCCTCCGCATGAAAATTAATGATTTATAGGTATGTGACGAGCAGGAGGATCGAGAGAGATCTGCAGCTATTTTGTTGCATGGTGGGGTTTGGTTTGGCGCCGACCAATTTCAGCTTTTCGATTGCTTTGAATGCTTGAAGCCAACTGGGGGATTACGCTGGCCGGAAATCATCCACGCCCACATCATGAAATCAAAGCAGTCTACCGATACGCCAATGATAAATGCATTGCTCGAGCTTTATTCTTAGTGTGGAGACTTGGAAATCGTGTGCTCTGCTTTTAGAATGATCCAGACACAAGACAAAATTTCATAGAATATAATGATAGCTGGGTATCTGCGAAGGTGAAGCAGCAGCTTTTTACTTCCAAGGAACGCGTTTATGGGTATTTTTGGCAATACACACTGCTTAATGGAGCTTTCCTGACGTTGTGAGGCGACGGAGTTGAAAAATGCAAAAGTAGACTTTACCGCGTTTAAAATGCTAATACATGAACTTGTGGGCGGCCTAAGATATTAATACAGAAAGTTATAAGGTTTATAAAATTGGACCTGAGACTCTTGAAGAATCTATTCCATTTTTCGGTTATGTATGGAAAGATAGAAATAAAATGACTAATCACTTAATCTTGTTAGATATTAAATTACTAAAAATTACAGTGATCTTTAAAAATAAAAAAAATATATTTAAAAATTTAAAAAAAAATAAAAACTTAATATACATGTTAAATACGGGATTTGGTTGTATGCTCTCGGGAACATTGAGCTTAATGCTCCTGGATGCATACATCCATTTTTTTTAAAATTTTTTTTATACAACCATCGAAGTATGATTAACATGTGTATCAAATTTTATCATCTTTGAAAATTTTTAGATTTTTTTCGGATTTTTAAAAGTCAGTGACATTTTAGTAATTTTTAAAAATTACTAAAATTGGTAAAAATCAGAAAAATGCCCATTGATTTTTAAAAATAAAAATCTAAAAATCTGCAAAAAATGGTAAAAATTGATACACATGTTAAATACATTTAATTTAACAGTTTTATAAAAAAGTTTTAAAAATTTTTAAAAGATAAGTATATGCACCGGAGAGCATTGTGGCCCAATGCTTTTGAGAGCATAAAATCAGATCCCATTAAATATACTTAGATTAATTGTTGTATAAAAAATTTCAAAAAAACAAAAAAATAAGTTAAATGCACCTGGGTAAACCAAACCTAGTGCACCTATGTATAAGGAATCGAGTTACAAAAAATTTTACATCTCTTCAAAACTTCTTCTTGTATATGATAAAATAGGAAACTAATTCAGTGCACTCCAGGTGCAAATACTCATTTATAGATTTTTTTAAAATTTTTTTTACACAACCATTAATATAAAAATATTTAACATGTATATTAATTATTACCATTTTTAGATATTTTAAGTTCTTTTGGATTTTTTAAAATCAGCGGCATTTTAGTGATTTTAAATTATTAAAAATATCATTGATTTTAAAAGATCTAAAAGATATCTAAAATTTTTCAAAAATGGTAGAAATTACTACGCATGTTAAATACACTTAGATTAACAATTTTATACAAAAATTTCAAAAAAATATATTAAAAATGAATTATATGCACAGGTGCACAGGAGACAAAATCACATAGCATTTGCCTCCAAAGATAAGTAATGTAAGTAAAGCATCGATCAGGCTAACAGTTTCTAACATTAAAGCATGGATCCTGTTAGCACAGGCTAACAGTTTCATTTGTTAGCCTAAGCAGTAAAATATATATTTTTATTTTTTAATAAAGCTGTTATCCTATAGATTAGGTCGATAAAGTGCAAGCCTAATTCACAAATTCTATAATTTTTTGCTGGCTAAAATCTCCAAAGTGGCTTTCTGTAGACAAACCTTGCGCCTCCTTTGTTGCTACTCAAAAGCAAACCATGAATATGAATTTGTACTCTGAAATCTGAACAAATCATCTACCACCTGATTCTACAAAAATACCAACCAGATAATCTGTTTTGGCTATTATTTTTTGGAGTAAGTTGTTTTTTTTTTTATTGAATCCTGCAACGTAGTTGAAATCCTCCATTCAGTGTGATTTAAACCCATTTCCTTTTTTTTCTGAAGGGATTTAAACCTGTATACTTAGTTGTGCAGAGAACCACACAACTGGGCGACTGGCATTAACAGCAATTCAGCATGTGCCAGTGTATGTTAAACTGATTTGTTGGAGGTCATCCCTCTGTTTGTAACATCTTCAAATTCATGTGTGCATCCACCAAAATAGAATACTGGAGTCAAACTGGAAATCATTCTCAGGTAACTTTTTTGGACATTGAGTAGACTCAAATCCCTTTTAGGCAGCATAAATCTGAAAAGATGCTAATAGATTTTTGGTAAAAACATACCCTCCAAAGGAGGCTTTACGTTTATGAATGTTATAAAGATGACAACACAGAAAAGTCACTTAGTCAGAAAATATGTACGTGCCCCTCAAACGAGTGTGCGTGCGTTTCCATGAGAGAGTGCTTTTGAAATGGACAAAGAAATGGCTAATACTGATGACCTAAAACAATTCCAGACCACATCCACTTGAATATAAAAGAAAGTAGCAATTCAATTTGTAGCAAGAGCGAATAAATTACGCAGTAAAATTACAGATACTGTGAAGTTAATTTTAACAGAAGTTAAGTATAAGTATACAAGAACTGCTAAAAATAATGGAATCCTGATGTTGGAAAAAAAAAAAAAGATCAGGGCTTGGAACAACTAATTGTCTATAAATTCCACCGTCTAGAATGATCGCCATTTCCTAGAATCTAGGTTTCATTATTTTGTGCATCTAAAGAAGCCCTTGGCAATGATTTCAGAAGCCTTGTAGCTTGCTCCCCTTCTTTTCATAGGCCTTTGCAGCGCTCAACTGTCACCATCTGAAGTACTACTGCACTTCTGATGACAAATCTTGCAAAATCTAATTATAAAAGTCATCCTGTAAAACACCTCAATTCCATAGTTTTCAGTTGATGGATAGTGAAACAGAATACACCTTGTCCCTCCCAACAGGGAGATTTGTTATGTCTTTTGCTTTGGCCTTCAGTATCATACTCAATCTGTTGACAAAAGGGATAAAACCATGAGAATGTAACCAAAAGATGAAAAGAAAACAACGTAGAATAAAATTGCGGTAGTCAACAGGCTTACTAGTATCATTAATTCTTGTAGATGAGGGCAGCTATTGAGTAAATAAGAAAACAACGATTGTAGCGTGCTTGTTGTTAAGATTAAGATTAAGATTGATTGATAACTTGTTCAAACTATGAAATGGTGTTGCAGCTTTAGGTGGAGATTTTGTGCAATTGGGATTGGAGAAGCAAGATTCAGGACTAGAACAATGACAAACTCTATTGATGGCAGTTTTTTGCACTTCTTTCACAAAAGAACAATCTAGCTAAATAATGTGCAACTTATGGTTAGTTTGAACCTTATCATTGTGAATAATGTAGTCGGAGCAACTTTCAGCCAATTGGGGTAGTTGTAGCATAGATCCCATAACTTTACACGACCGTGGTAACTAATCCCTTTGCCAACATGTTCTGCACATTAGACCTTCTTAAGTTTCTTATTGCTGCATTCAAAATTCTATCATTAATACCCACAAACCTTCATGAGTTAACCGGTATATTTTGTTATATATTGCAAATCATATGTTACACATATCCAAAGCATCTAATCCGCAATTGTGCAGAGTTAGAGTCTATTTGTTAAATAGATCCAGCTGATTCCAATGAATATGATGAAACAGCGGAAAACTGGGTAATGATTCAATCTAAGCATGCAAGCTTCTATGCTTACTTTGGTTTTTAAGGAAGGAAGCTTTCATGCTGTGGTAAGTATTTGAATTATTATCACAGGACTGCATTGCTTTGGTTTCTTCAACTGCAAGCCTTCGTCAGCACCAGCTCCATAACGGGACGACAGCGATTGCAGAATCGGAGTAGCAATTTCAAAGAGACCGGTGCAGTCCACATCACTCATCCTCAAGGATCCAAGTCTAGGAGCATCGACGTCGACTTCCCCCTTAATGCACTGCATTTTGAGATCCAACAACTTGAGATTCGACTCTCGGATCCGAAGGCTCTCCAAATAGCACTTCTGCAGACTCATCATTTCGAGATGGGGAGGATTACCGAGGACGTTATTGATCAGGTTGCATTAGGCGACAGCACAAGAGGAATCGCATATAGAAAACGTATCGAGGCTTGTGGCTCTAACATCGACCGATCCCATCAATCCCCCACGACCACCACCACCCCTCCCCCCCCAAATTCTTCAATTCCAAGCCGTCGCGGAGCGAATCGTGATTTGGCTGAGGCCAAGGCAACCGCAAAGAACTAACTGCTCCAACGCCACACAGCGGCGGACTATATCAGCAAGCACTTGATCGGACAAGCACACCGAGTCGAGACGAAGAGTTGTTAGGTCGACACAGCCCGCAAACGGGAGTGCGCTCTCCAACATTCCGTGCTCTCTTCCTCTCTTTTCATCGTCGAGCTCGTCGTCGGAAACGCGAGTTGCTGAATCCGACGGGGGCTCAGCTGCTGTATCCATCGTTCGATGTCGGACATGGGATTGAACTTGGAATGCAAGAGCTCGCACGCGGAGACTGCCGCTGTGAGGGCCGCGAAGAGACAGTCGAGATGGCGAGCGACGTCACGAGCAAGTCGCTGTAATTTGGATGGTTGGGTGAGGGGGTTGGAACCAAAATACTGTTCGAGGTCGCGACGGAAAGGGGGCGGACTTCCACACGTGTGCCTATCTCTTGGAGAGGACGCTCATCTGCGCCGCGTGAGAGATGGGGGAGGCGTGAGAGGAAGGAGAAGAGGATGTGGTCGGGAAGAAGGCTGATTAATATGATCCTCCTCCATGCATGGTTCCACCTTACTTTTTTGTTGTTCCACCTCCTCTTCAACATTGGCAAATATAGTCCCATAACTTTGAAAGATTTGCAAATGAGTTTTTCCCAAATGTGCCCGTTATGTTTACATTAATCTTACATACGTATTATCTTTCCAAAATTTTTAATATACTTAATACATTTGCATAAAATATTATATTTTTATTTATACTCATGTTATTACTAACTATTAAGAAACTCACCAAACGTCCGTAAATATTACAAGTTTAATTTTTTATAATGTCTAAAATATCTTTATAGCAAAACAACATAAGACATCTAGATATTATTATGTCTGCAAATCCACCTTGGATAGGAGGAAAAAATGAAGTTGAAGAAGGCACTCTTGTTTGGAAATCCTTGCTTTTCATAATTACAAATGTGTATTTGATCATATGAGCATTTCCGTAATTTCTCATCTTTGCTTTTAGTTGTCTATAACGTTCATTAGGGCACAAATTATATATATACATATCAATGTTGTCGGAACAGAACTGGTGATTGAATTGGTAAAGGAACTGGTCTGGTTCGAACCGGTTCGACCAGTTAAGCAAACCGGTTCGAACCGGTAACGTCAACATGACATATTTATAATGTCATAAATATTAAATTATTTTTAAACTTTAAATAAATATATTGATAAAATTATATTTTCATAAATCCTAAATAGATATGTTAGATTTAAAAACCACAATATAAGTATAAAACATGCAAAAGGGATGGGGGCAAGCTGCAGTAGGGACAAAGGTAGGCCGCAGCAATCACATATACATATATATTATTTGTGCTTTCTGATAATTCTAAAAATCTTCATATAATTTCATATTAAATTCACACTTTTTTATTATAAAAATTTTAATTAAATATAGATTTTATGTGAAATGTCATGAAAATTACATTTTTCATAAAATCTTTAATTTTGCTATAAAACGAGTCATTTTAGAACTTTTTTTTGAAAATATAAAATTATGAATCAATAAGCTAGAAAATTTTAATGTTGAAATGTGTATTAACTTATTAATATAATTTGGGCAAATTTATAAAATTAT
Organism: Annona squamosa; assembly: GCA_035584095.1. Lineage (NCBI taxonomy): Eukaryota > Viridiplantae > Streptophyta > Magnoliopsida > Magnoliales > Annonaceae > Annona > Annona squamosa. Next base: position 88,343,868 of record JAXCLR010000001.1, read on the forward strand.
TTAATTGGAAAAATTATACATATATGACTACAATTATATTTTAAAATATGGAGAATGAAGTATATTATTGTATTTAGATAAATTAAATTAAAGGATAAAGTGAATTAAACTAAGATGATATATTATATTATTTACTAAACAATTAATATTTAAATTCGGATTTAAATGCACTGCAGGAACACCGAACGACCATGCACCACAAGAGCACCATTTTTGGTACTCCATCACCCCCAAATCCAGCAGCCGGCCTTCTGCAATCATATTCAAAGCCCAAATCCAAATGAGCGAACCCATTATGTTTAAAAAACGTCATCTCTGTTTTCATCTCCCATCTCTATCTCCATCTCAATCTGTTTCATGCTCCATCGTCATTGATTATATGTATAAAAGTAATGACAGCTGTAGCAGCTTCTCCCACCGCCGCTCGGATCAGGTTAGCTTCATCACACCTCCCTAGAACTGTCTCCTTTGAGATCGGGAATCGCCGCATTCCAATCGCCGATTCTGCTTTCCTTAGCGCCTTGGCAGCATGGCTCCGTTTGGCGGTCGCTCGCCTTCGCGCTTAGGTCCGTAGCTCTGCCCCTATCATCGAACCCTTCGGGCGGTGGATGTCTACCGTTGTTGCGAAAGATAGCGAATTGTCAAACTGCCAATTGCCGATTGTTGAACCTGTCAACCTGTCATTTTACTTACGGGCTTTCACCGAACTGCCGATTACCATTGCCGAACCCCTTTTTCTTTTAATCGTTTTATTCGCCGAACTATTGAACTGGTTGCATATGATCGAACCGCGACGTTCGGTTCGACCATCGGTTCGACGGTTCGTGCGGTTTAATATAATTAAACCGAACCGGACATAGGACCGGTTCCCGGTCAGATTAGCCAGTTTGGTCCGATTCTGACAACACTAATACATACATATATATATAATTTATGCAAATGCAATAAATAAATTTGGATAAATAAATTTGGAATTTTAGAAATTTAGAGGGTGTATTTAAAATTAGTGTCAAACATAATGAATATATTTTTAAAAAGCCTTATACAATTCGAACGTTACTATTGAAGAAATGATGAAATTGCTCAAACAATTACCCACCTTATAAAACCTTGCAAACGAATATCTCACAAAACTATTTTACTTATTACTTTACAATAGTATCTTAGTTTGCCTTTTTCTCTAAAAGTCTAGCTTTACTATTGGTTTAAGTGATAATTGCTCCTAAGATAACAAAATTTGACAACCAAAATTTTTATTATTATTTTATTTTTGAATTATAGTTTATAATATTTCTTTTTTTCTACAAATTATTACAAATCAAATCTACAAAAATCTTTATAAATTTCCTTATAAATTAACCCTATAAATCCTAACAAATTTCGTCTATAATATCAAGAAGAAAATTATAACTTCTACTCAAGGAAATTATTACTATTACCCTAGAGGACTATTGCTCCTACCTTAGGTGGTCAACATAAGAGTTAAACCTGCATGAAAGTTCAACCAAAACAAGTCTATGGCCAACCTATGCTCGGTTCGTTGATAACCAAAAAGTTAACCAGTGCAAAGAAAGAGTAATTTGCAAAAATACAATTTAGTTTGATCAAAATTGTAAATATATTCACGAATAATAAATAACTCTACGTGGTTTTACCATAATTGCAAATAGCTCTCATGCCATTATGACATCATCATACTATGAGTATATTTGTAAAAATATGTAAACTATGTGGGTGTATTTGCAATTTCAGAAATTAAGTAGTATACTTAATTTTCATAAATAACTCTCATATAATTTAATCATAATTGCAAATTACCTCATGCCATGATGATACAGATGCAATAGTAGCGTCATAACGGCGTGGAGATTATTTACAATTATGATTAAACTATATGAAGTTATTTGTAATTTTTGAAACTATATTGGTATATTTGTAGATTTAACTAAATTAAGTAGATATATTTGCAAATTACCTGCAAATAAACAAATGTTATGGAATGCAACGAAATTTTTTTAGGACACGTGCTTTCTACACAAGAAAATTTCAATGCAAAAGGCATTCGCTATGATCATACGAGGCAGATAAAAGTGATGTATGCATATTTATACATATCTGATCAATTCTACATGCTCTTGCAACTAAAACTAACCCAGACATCACTTCCGGTTATGCCAGCTCTTCTTTTGATTGGCCATTCGAAGAGCACGGATATAAAGCCTTGAAAGGCGTCAAGCTGGAGTAAAACACTTGAGATTTAGATTCCATCCTCTGCCGCTATTGAGTAAAGTCTAAGTTCAACTGAAACAGCTTCTATCAATTCTGCCTCAGAGAATCTCCGCTCTACTTTCTTCGAGGCCTTGAGCTGCTGTCTGCTGAAGCAATTGCCCGACTCCGATTCTTTCTTCCATGTACAAAGTGCCGCGGGAAAATTCTGTTATTTTGGATTGATGTTGTAGCTGTTGACGGTCAGGATTAAGTAAGGCGGACGAAGCCGTGGTGGAGGTAGACGATGAAGGGGTAAGTGCCTGTAGAGAGAGCGTCAGCGGGAGGAAGGCATCTCTGATGGCGTTGGCATGGCATAGGGCCGCCGAGATGTAGCGGCAAAAACCTACCAGCAGCAGTTGATGGGAGAGGCAGCATCAGCGGCTTTGATCGCTTGGTTTTCCGTGGCTGGTGAACAACAAGACGAATAACAAGGTCAGAAGTGGGATTTTTTGTTCTGGTAATTTAGTCATTTCATTAGTGGCTGGGTCTGGATTGTAAACTTTTCTAGCTGCAAGTTATCTTGTGAAGTGAAAAAACATTTATATGAAATTTTTTTGTCATAAAATTTTTTCAAATTTGAAAAAACGATGTAATATAATAGAAATAATGATGAAAAGTAAGGAGAATAAAGTTAAAATAGATAAGTTAGTCGAATACATAATTACATAAAAATAATTAAAAATAAGATAGTTGTATAAGAAAATATAAAAAAATAATTAAAAATAGGATAATTATGAAGAACGAAAAGTTTTAGTTGTACATTTGCGAATGAATCAAGGTGTGTTTGTTTACATCTAAAAATTTTCAAATCAAAACTTTTCAACCTAAAGTTTTTCACCTTTCACAACTATCCTATTTTTAAATTATTTTTTCACATCTTCTTAATAACTATTTTATTTTTCAATCATTTCTACGCTGCAACTTATACAACTAAACTATCTATTTTAATTTTATTCTTTTTACTCATAATCATTACTCTTGTGATATCATATCATTTTCATTAATTTTAAAAACTTTTATACTAAAAAATTTTTCATCTAAAAATTTTATCACTTCCCAAACATAACTTAAATATAAAACTTTTTACTATTTAACAATTATCATATTTTAATTATTTTTTCACATTTTTCTATACAATTAACTTACTTTTCAATCATATCCTCATAATAACTCATACAACTAATCTATTAATTTTGACTTTATTATTTTTGCTCTCCATCATTACCATATTAAATTATTTTCTTTCCTTTAAAAAATTTTTATAAATTGAAAAAAATACTATTCAAATATGCTTTTTGTTAGAAGTTGCTAACCATTGCCATTGACACAATTGTCACACTTTTTTTTCTTCTTTTTTTTATTTGGCGCGTGTTTTCTTTTTAATGGGTTGCAAAAATTTTGTACAAGAGAAAGGTAGCTACCAATAAAGGCTTTATTTCTATTAAACTCCATTTCTATATAATCTTTTTTATTTTTAATATTATGATAATTAATATAAAATTTACTCCAACTTTTATATTTAACATTATTTATATTATTATTAAAATCCTTTTATTTGTCAAGTTTTACCTTGCATGACCTCAATTTACAAATATATAAGATTAATATAATAAAATAATTAATGTTGAATATCGATTTCAAATTAGTATTTTCAATATTTAAACCATCTAAAATATTATTATTACATGGATAAATAATTCCATAAAGTATTATTATATTTCAATACTACTTAAATATATCTAAGCAATGAGGATGAAGTCAGGTACTAAAAAAATATTTTTCTTATTCTCAAAAAATAAAATCTACTTTTCCTATTTTCTACATATTTTTCTATTTCTCATAAAATTTCTTCCCTCCCCCACGCAATACAATACAGCACATCACACATCCCATTCCGGAAAAATCCGTAGTGTTCATAACGAGTTTCCAAGTTGGGAATTTGGGATCGGAATATGGTACAGTAAAGTGAAGAATACTTATAAGAAGAGGTTGTTATGTGTTAAACTATTAGAAATGAGAAAAGAGAAATTAAAATTGAGTTTTTTTTTATGAGTTCAATAGTTTCGATATTTTCGTTGCAAGATTTCATGAGTTTATTTTTTTATTTTTTAATACAAGTTTCGCATCCTCAATAATAGATGCGTCGATAATATATAAAGCTAGAAACCAAATAAAGAGTACCTGCTAACCACATGCGCCAGGAGCATTTGTCTCCTTAGATGTAGTCTTAGTAATTGAGTTGTGGGGGTTAAAAGGTAGATGAGAGCTTATATGTATCTCTGGAATTTATAAGTGGAGTATGTTGTCTCCGTATTAAAATTGTCATAATATCACAGGACTTAATTACAATATAAATTGAGATGAACTGGGGTATACGGGATGGTCTCTGATTTACCTACTTGCGGCCAGCTCGATTTTTTAAAAATTTTTCTTGGGTATGTTTGACAATAAAAATTTAAAAGTTAACCTGAAACTTTTACTTATCATCATTATATTTTTTAATTATTTATTCACATTTTCTTATACAATTATCTTACTTTTCAATTATTTCTGCACAATTACCTGCAAAGTTAACCTATCTACTTTAGGGTGTGTTTGGTTGGAGATAAAATTTTTGATGAAAAGTTTTTAGAGTAGAAGTTGTTAAATCAATAGAAAGTGATGTGATTAATAGGAGTAATAATTAAGAGTAAAGAGAATAAAGTTAAAATAGATAGGTTAGTTGTATGGGTAGTTGTGTAGAATTGATTGAAAAGTAGGATAGTTTGTATAGAAAAATGTGAAAAAATAATTAAAAAATAGAGTAATTATGGAGAGTGAAAAGTTTTAGATTGAAAAGTTTTAGTTGACGCTTTTTTATCCTAAACAAACACACCCCAATACAATTAACCTATATATTTCAAACTTTATCTTATTTATTTATCATCATTACCTCTATCATATCACGTCATATGACAACTTCTCATCTCTACAATTTTTCATTATAAGTTTTATCCATTCCTAAACACTTCCTGAATTTGAAACATTATCTCAACTCTCAAGCGTACTTATTTTGATGGGTTGCAAAAGAGATCGAAATGGCAAAGGCAGATAATCTGGGACTGAGGGCATGACATCTATTATTACCGGATATATCGAGATAACTGAGCTAGGATGATCGTACCCAACAAAGCGGCAACAAAAAGCACCCAACAGCCAACGCAGAGTAAAAAAATAAAAATAGATGCGAAAAGTAGGAGCTGGCAAAGTCGACAGGAGATCAAATGGGGCCTGGCTACCTGGGAATGAATCGAAAACAAGAGTGTGACGAAAGCAGTCGATCGGAGTTGCAGTGGTTATAACTTGCAACCACAGCAGAATAGTTGCAGCTATAAGGACGGGCGACGACGGCAGAACAGCTCTGACGGTAGTGGATAGCAGAACAGTTGCAACGACAATGGGCGAGCTGCGGCGACAAGAAGCGAGCTGCGGCGATGACAAGTGAATGGTGGCGAAGCAGAGAAGAGGGAACAAAAATTGACAAATGTATTGGGAGTATGTACTGTCGAAGCGAAGATGATTGGGAAGAAGCACTATTGTAGGTAACTTTAGGCAGCAGATTTGAAAGAGAAATTGTTGAAAGTAGGGTGATTTAAGGCTTTCGGCGGCAACGTTAGGCTTGGGAGGGTAAATGACAAAGTTGCATCGGGTGTTTTTACGAAGGGCTGTTCGAGCCGGGGAGCAATGCGTCTGGCCCGAAAATATAAATTTTTTTATTTTTTTTTGTCTTTCCGGACAGATGGTTACACCTATGTGTCCCGCCAAAAAATATATTTTTTATATTTTTTATTTTTCTAAACACGTAAAGTTAGTTATATTTAATCTATAAATCAAGTTTTAATATTTTTAGATGTTTTAAGTTTAAAAATTTTTAAATATGGGGACATTTTTCGTAATTTCTGAATTTCTAAGTCAGAAAATTACGAAAATATCATTGTGTTCAAAAATAAAAAATACTTAAAAGCGTAAAAAATGTTAAAATTTGATTTATAAGTTAAATATACCTACGTGTTTATAAAAAATAAAAAATATATTTTTCGGCTAGATGCATGATTGGCCCCATGCTCTACATGTTAATAAAAAATAAAAAAAATATATTTTCCTGCTGGACGAATGGCTGATCCAATGCTCCTTTGATGAGTATGATGAATGATTGTGCTAAGCTGGTGAAAAGTTCATTCCTTTGTTGGGAATTTTTTTTAATAAAATATTTAACTAGGCCGGTTGTGATTTTGCCTTAAATTTGGCTTTTTAAGGTGAAAGATTAATCATAGAGTGATATTTCTGCATTATTTGAACTTAACTAGGCTGCATTGTAGATGGAATTATTATTCTTATATTCCTTACCATTCGATGCTTCAATCTTTCATTGCATCTTCAATGTTAAGATGTCTATGGGAGTACTTCAATAAAGCAACGGACAAGAGCAACCTAAGAATGTAAACTATGGCTTACATAATGATGCTATTTTTCTTGTTCTCTTATATTTTTGCATTGTTTTTAGATTTTTGGAACTCATTTAAGATCTTCATTTGAGGGTGATCAGCATCAGCATATTATATTTCACGAAATCGATCCGATTAAAACTCGTGCAACTTATTATATGGAATAGAGAAATTATTTCCTTAAACTGATTCTTAAGTGTACCAATTTTCCAAGGATGAACTAACAAGAGAAAGGGTATGATTCGTAACTCTGAAAAGAAATTTTCTGCCGACAATGTTGAACTCATGTATAAGTTGCAGAGTTCAATTTGCGAAATTCTGAAAAACTGTAGGGACAATTTTACAAATATTTAAAACCTGAAGCGATAACACAAATATGCAAAGTTGCAAGGTTGTTTTGCAAAAATCCCATAATTTTGCAGACTGAAGTCTGAACAGTTACCAAAACCCCACCACGTTTTCAGATAAAAGAAGAAAGATTTCCAGATCCGCAGAGGGAGAGAGTTCCAACTCATTTCTACACAAAAAAAGAAACTGCAGGCAGACTGCGTCCACCAGGTGGTTGAACAAAGGCCTCTGACCTCTAATTTGTCCATTGCTCGGCTCGAATTGTGAGCTGGCACGCTGCTTGACTATCATCGATGTACTGCCTCGTATTCCTATGTAGTGATTGAGCCTCCAAGATTCTTCTTGTGGAGAACATGTTGATCATCAGCGGGTAGCAGTTATTGTACAACCTCTTCTCCTGTGTTGTTTGTCATTTTGCAATGAACAACCACCTGATATAGCCGCAGCTGGAAGAACGGAAGAGGGAAAACCCAGCAATTTGGGGCTGGAAGAACATCGATTGCAGCAGGTGGTGGCACCCATTATCAGAAATCGTTCCCCCAGTACACCTCTATCATGTGCTCGCATTTGATTGCATAATGCACACTTCACAGCACACTACAAACAAACAAGTACTGCAAACTACACGCCAGTTTGATGTACGTACTCAAGTCTCTGTTTTAGAATGAAAGTACTATGGTAATTGAAAAGACAAAATTTGACTGTAAAAAGAAAACATTTTTTTAACAAGCTTATAATTTAATCACTAAACATTTCCACCACAGTCGAATATTAATAAAATGCAGGATTAGACAATACTATAATTACTGGAGTCGCGTCAATCAGTTTCACTGGCAGATGTTCCACGAACAAGTTCAAGAAAGATGCTGACCAGGTATCTGAGTTTCTCCCAAATGCCTACCAAATCCTCAGAAAAATGGAGCCTATAAAGGTTAAGTCCTGCATGGAGAAGATAATCAGTCAAGATTCATATAATGGTTGCACCAAGTAGATTAGTAAGAGGAAAGGGGAAGAGAACAGAAAAATGGTGTCTACAGACGAATTAAGATTTCTATTCAGAAGGTTCGTTCAGATTCCCAGTGAAATATTTGGTAGTGATCCCTTACTTAAATAGTCATGACGCTATATTTAATATTCTCGATCAGTTGTGCACAGATTTGGGCATTTTGAGTGAGGCTTTTTAACATGGCATTAGATAATCGAAATGATGATATCTCCACAATTTAGGCAACCAGTAATGAGAACAACCTAGAGATGAGAAAAGATTTTCTAGCTGAATTGACCGCTGCCACAAGGTACAATGTGATTATATGCATTGTCCCGCTTAAAGGGATGAACTGTGCATGTGATAGTGATCCCAACGCTTAAAGATTACACTTCCAAGTGCTCGATGGCTTCAAAGCTTTAACCCTGTTGATGAGGCTCTTCAACAGGAACAGTCTCACCACTCCTACTTTTGGCCTATTGGTGAGGTCCATCAACACGAAAAATCTCTGCATTCCCATCTCCCAGCAAGCAAAAAAGAAGATAATTGAAGTCAATAATTGACTAGCATGGCAGCATAACAGATCCTGGAAATTCATGACAATTAGGACAAGATTTGATGATACAGGGTTTGGTATCTTGGATGCCTTTTGCAAGAATGAGGAAGAGGTAAGTTACTTTTTTTTATGGACAAGCAACCCGTCAAATTCATACAATGTTACATAAATGCATACTTCCCTAGAATGGAAAGGAGAAAGAGACTAGGCAAAGTAAAAAGAGTGAACATGTGGCGGGAATCCACCTAGTCGTTTTTTTGTTTATTGCACATGGGGGCCTAAAGTCATGATTCCAAGCTTCTCCAGTATGAAATATTCAATGCATGCAGCATGCTTATATTTAGAAATTGATTGGAGGCTAAGCAATGAATATGTTTTTCATAATTGTGTCATGCAAATGTTTTACATCAAAGCCACCATGACAGAAACTAAGAAAACTGTTGGCTGGGCTAGTTAGCAGCCCATGCCCATCTGACATTGTGCTGGTTTTGGTCTCAAAACCCTATAGGCTAACCTGATGTTTTCCCATCCACAATTATTTTGCCCATGGCCTGTTCTCAATGCTGTCTAGTGACAGATGCAGTCTCCAACAGGCCATGGATTGAGTATCAACCTTAAAGGCTTGAGCATGAATAATGCTGGTCCAGCCAGACATAAAAACAATATATGG
>JAXCLR010000001.1:88353278-88364156 GCA_035584095.1 Annona squamosa
AAAAATATGAAAAAATAATTAAAAAATAGAGTAATTATGGAGAGTGAAAAGTTTTAAATTGAAAAGTTTTAGTTGACGTTTTTTTATCCTAAACAAACACACCCTTAATGTTATTCTCTTTACTTCTTATCATTACCTATGTCATGTCGCAATATTTTTTTAATTCAAAAACTTTTATACAAAAAAATTTTCACCGAAAAGTTATAACGGTATACAAGTCTTATTATATTTTTTCTCAAGGTGAAATTTGAAATTTTTTAAAATTTATTTATTATTTTATTCTAATTATTAAAAATTGATATTTGAGAAGTGTATACATGCATCTGTACAAATATTTATAGGAAATAAAAGAAATAATTTTCTTACCTACCACGCACACATTCCGATGCGGCCAACCGCAACCAACGAGTTTCTCTTCGACTTCTCTGTCGTCTTAGATGCATGATTATGTAAAGCTGACTTTATAGACCTATTTGACTATTTAAAAAAAAATTATATAAATATTATTTTAAGTTTATTTAATTCATATATCAAGTTTTATCATTCTTAATATATGTTTTTTGAATTTTAAATATAGTGATATTTCAGTTTAATAATGACTAAAATACCTTCTGCTTGAAATTCAAAATATATATCTAAAAAATGGTAAAACTTAGTATATAAATTAAACATAATTAAATTTCTTTTATAAAAAACTAAAAGTTAATAATAAATAGACAAGCAGCATGGGAACTCCCATGAGGGCATGCCACATGCTATCACCATTTATTTCAGTTTTGTTAGAAGTCCAAAGGGGCGTGATAATTTTCTCCTCTAAGGGACCTTTTTTCATTGTCTTGTAGTATCACATCTCATCTCTAATTCATATTACGAATTAAGCTCATCATAAATTTTCCTCTTATTTCATATTACAACTTCAGCCTAAATATCTCTACATTTTTTTTTTACCATCAGCAGAGAAGGAAACCAAACACTCCTTACGCTCCCTAGCAAACGGAGACAAAATTCCGACAAACGGGACTTAGAGAGCCTGAGCTAATAGGACATGCATCTTCACATAATCACAAAAAGAAGTTGAAAATGGAGATGTTCGATGAGTCCAATGAAACAACTACCGTCCACTCAGGGAGCGAATTTTTTGTGTATCCACTTTTACCTCTCTTTATCCATTTTTTAGTTTTCTTCGGCAGCTTCTAAAAAGGCTTTAAGATTACTGAATTTTCTCTCCTGTAAAATTCTCTAACCTTATTACTTATACAGGTCTTGGCCCCGTGACTCAGCATATTGCCAGCCTTATCAAAACAAATATATAGTATTAAATTAATAATATAAAAGGGAATATCATTTATTGAAAATTAATAATATTTTTGTATTTACACGTTTCAACTTGTACTCATAATAAAATTTTAAATTCATGCGGCCTTTTCTTGTTGAAATTATATGTAAAGTTTTTTTGCAGTTCCGTTTTTATAAAACTTCTTTTTTACATACTCTTTTTATATTTAAAATTTTGTTGATTGATGGATAATTTAATCCATTGTATTTAGTATCGTTTGTAGTATCTTGAAAACTCTCTCATTTGTTTAATTTCATTGGATATGAGCCTCATATAAATGTGTAAAATCAACATAGTAAATGATTCAATGCAAAAATATCAAATTTAAAGTAGTTTTTTCAACAGCTAAATCATTTAAAACATCACTATTATGCAGATAAATTATTTTATAAAATATTATTACATGCTAATACACCTTAAATGGATCTAAACATTTCTTATAATTTACATATATATATTTTTGAGCAAATGCAACTCATGCACATACTTGATTGAGATGAAACAAGTAATGTTAAATAAAATGAATAGACCAGATTTTAAACTAATCATTAATATCTTAAAAATGAAGAAGATTACATGAGATCGATGATACCCTTTTTCTGATTGGTATATATAATTTTTTTGATTGGAAAGTATTTTACATCTGTTGATCATAAAATTATAATGAGTCACACAAATCAACCACCCCATTATGAGGAGACAAATTCATAATTCCTATGTAAGCTAACGTATATGTGAAGGCTTTCACATGATGAGGAAACTCTAACATAGGCAATTGGTAAGGGTGCAACTCGGGTCAATTCGATTAGAATAGTAGTCTACCTTATTGATATTCTATTTAAAAAGTTTACCCTATCTTATCCACTTATAGGATCAGTTCTTACTATGTCCTACTTTACTTATTACTCACATGGTCAGTTCCGATTCTAGTTGCAAATCGGTTCTTACAATAACTAATGACGACATATGAAAAAAATATTTTTTGTGTTGTTTTAAATAATATAAAGCAATACTCATTTACATTTTAGACTTTACAATTTATAATTAATTTCATTTTATTATTATTTACGCCTATTTTTACATTCTTTGTAGTCTCATTATCTATGTTAATAATCACATTTACATCATTATCCACATTCATGTTATAATCATTTATCACTACAAATACAAATCCTATATAATTTATGAAAAAATAAATAGGAAAATTAAACCTAGAATAATTTATTGGTGAATGGTAAATAGAAACTATTATTTATTTATTTATATACACATATTTATAATTATTTACATATTAAGATACTCAAGCGAGTACCCATCTGGAAGATTCCGAGTACCCAACATATATACTTTATCCTTATCCAATTTAGGGGGTTTGGTAATAATTTCTACCCTACCTGTATCCATGAGTAAAATTTTCTGCCCTACATTACCATTTTCGATTTAGGGTTGGGTTGGTAGGTATTTATGGATACCTTACGCACGGTACACCCCTAGTGATTGGGAAAATTGATGCTCATGACTAGCAGGCCAAGTGCGCAAATTATATATATATATATATATCATTTAAGTAAACTTTTTTGGAAACTATTCCTTTGTACCTGGTGTACTTAGCTTCAGTGCACTCAGGTAAAAAAATTCATTTTTTTTATTATTTTTCTGAATTTTTTTTATATAATTATTAATCTAAGCGTATTGAACATGTGTATTAAGTTTTACATTTTTGGATATTTTTAGATATTTTTAAATTTTTTAAAAACAGAGACATTTTAGTAATTTTAAATTATGAAAAAGCCATTGATTTTAAAAAATCTAAAAATATTCAAAAATAATAAAACTTGATACATATGTTCAATATACTTAAATTAACAGTTTTATAAAAAATAATAAATGGGTTAAATACACCTGAGTGTACCGAAGCTAAGTGCACCCAAGTATATTAAATCAACTTCAACTTTTTCTAACCCATTTTGTTTTGCCCACTGAACATTTGAGATCGGGTGTTTGCGTCGGCCACAAGACCTTCTCTTTTTTTGAAATTTTCTTTTATATACGGCCTCAATTATACAGTTATACCTTACTCTATCAAAATCTATAAATGACGAAATTTCATGAAGGATGAGAGTATGGGTGACTTATCTATGCTTTCGTCCTTTATGAAGTTTGGCCATTTATAAATTTTGGTTTGTAAGGTACGGGTGAGGCGATACATAAATAAAATTGTCGAAACAAATAAATAAAATGGGTTTTGCGGCCCACCCAATCACCGGGCCTCAAATGTTCAGTGTGCAAGTTTAATTGGGTTAGACAAGTTTACTTAAAAGAGGGGTGTTCGGGTACGATCAGGCGCATGGCTGCCCTCGTGCATACATCCAAAAAATTCATTTTTTTTTATTTTATAAATGTGTAGAGTTAGGTGTATTTAATTTATAAATTAAGTTTTACCATTTTTAAATTTTTTATTTTTAAACACCGTGACATTTTTCGTAATTTTCATTTTTTCATAATTTCTAAGTCAGAAAATAACGAAAATGTTGCTGTGTTTAAAAATAAAAAATATTTAAAAGTATTAAAAATAGTAAAACTTAGTTTATAAATTAAATATATTTGGCTCTACATGTTTATAAAAAATCAAAAAAATAAGTATTTTTGGCCAGGCTAACTAAGGCCTTAGTTAACTCGGCCTAACAAAATCATCCCTCTTACTTAAATTATATATATAATTGCAACAGAAAATAATAAATTTAAAAATATTATGAGTACAAGTTGAACAGCGTAAATATAAAAAAAATTAACTTTCAATAAATGATATTTGATATATCCTTTTTTTGTATTATTAATTTTATACTATATATTTGTTTGACAAGGTCAGCAATATACATGCAGGGACATAAGTTATCGAGGTTAGAGAATTTTCTGTAAAAAAAAAAAAAATGGTAATTTTTTATAGGTATTTTTAACATTATGACAAATTTTATTACATTCAAACACATTTATAACTCCCACGTAATGGAAAAATCTGCCGAAAAACATAAGGAGTCTTTTTAAAAACTACAGAAAAAGGCTGACTAGGTGATATTTTAGTTGCTCATGATCAGTGGTTGGTGATGGTGACGTCGTGGGTTCGACCCGTAGTAGTCCCAAAAATTCATTTCCGTGCTATACAGATTCCCTCCTGTGGTGGGCATACTTACAAAAAATTGAGGTCGTGAGTTCAACCCGTGATGGGCGTAAAAATTCATTTTCCCTGCTTTATAGATTTCCTCTTGTAGTGCGAATATTTACAGAAAAATTCCTCCATAATGTGAGGGTTGTGAAAGAGTTGATCTATTAGATGTTACAGTGTATGTATGACCAATTAAAAAAACTATGGAAAAAAGTATAACTTAGAATTATAAAAACTTTTAAATAAAAAAAATTTTTAAATAAGTTTTTTTGCCCAAGCTAAGTATAACTTAGCATGTGATAAGAGGATCATGCTTCTTATCAATTAATTAGGAAATACATAGTCCACGTCATAAAATTATCAAATTTATATACCAATTTGAAATATATTAATTCAACATCTAAATTATTGCAGTATTTACCTATGTAATGCATCTATAATAAATTTAAATATTTTTCATAATCCTCATGATTATATATATTTTAACAAATACGGCTTACTGGAACCTCTTATTAAAACAATTTTTGGTTTTATAATAAACCAAATGATTTTAAATAACATGATCAATTGGATTTCCATTTCACCGTTCATGGTCGGCCTCGAATGGATATGTTCATTGGATTGGAACCTATCCACATATATATATATACACACGGCAATCCGGATTAGAATAACACATATGCATATAAGGTATGCACATATGTATAGAAAAGATTCCTTTTATTAACATCTATATGTAGTTGTTAATATCTATATATTCCATAATCGAACATATTTTTCGAAAGGAAATCTATTCATCTTAGGATCCTTATCCTTTACTTAATTAGTTGCTATTAACGCAAAAGGAGGGTACAAAATTAAGTTGTCCATCATTCTTATTCAAATTTAAAAGTTTACTAGGCCGAGGACGGTGGCTTCACTAGTGCTCATTAGCGGCCGGGGTTCGACTTCGGGGAACTCCTGTATCTCATTTTATTTAATAAGAGCGAATGAATTGTAAACATGTGATCATGAAAAAAAATCTATTTTTTTTCTAATATTTAAATCAATTTATAATAAATTTACTTTGTTTTCATATTTAGTATTTACTTGATAGGCATGGCCTTTTCTACGGATAGTGATCACATACACTCGAGTGCATTAAACTCATTTTAACTCATTTTTAAAAATAATTTTAAAATTTTTTTATATGAGTGTTAATCTAAGTGTATTTAACATGTGCATCAATTTTTACTATTTTCGAAGTATTTTAAATATTTATTTGAAAATCAATGACATTTTAGGTAATTTAAAACTTAGATTAACACTTTTATAAAAAATAAAAAGAGATTAATGCACCCCGTGCGCTAAAGCTAAGTGCACCCAGGTTCTGCCTCAATATGAAAAATGGGTTCTCGGCATATTCAAAAGAAGAATAAATAGTGGGACTTGGTGCACCTAGCTTTTGTACACTTAGTGTTACCTACAATTTATTTTTAAATCTTTTGTATATTTATATGGGCTAAAGCATGAATGTTCCATCGTTTTTATATATTGTTAATAATCGTAAATATTTTATTTTAAATTTTAAAAATTAAAAGAATAAACCATTTTTCATGTGCCATCAATGAGAAATGGCGTATTTTTTATTGTGAAAATTTAAAAAGAAAATTTTAAATCTATTAAAAATGTAAAATTTATATGTATAAGAAATTTATGCTCGGGCTCATATATGAATTTTTAAAAAAATAAAAATAAAAAAATTATTAACCCTGCTGCACTAAAGTAAGTGTGCCTACGTGGCCAGGTGCACCAGAGCAGACTTAAAGAAGAATACCATATAAATGGTTTGGTATTACTAGCTAGCTCATGCCCACTCATCAATTAATTGAATCGTGAAAGATGGGCCGCGGAGAAGAACGTAGTGAGAACAGAGCAGGAGGAATCGGTGACAATCCCGATCACCAACGTCACCCGCCACGACGCTACGGAACCTTTCAAAATGCTTCCTCCTCCTGCTCTCAGCAGCCGGCCATCGGATTCCCTCGCCACAACCCTCGTCCTCCGCCAACCCCCGGACCATCTTCTTCTGCCGCTGCTCCTTACTATACCTATGAAGCTCTTCCAGGTCCACCTGCTAGGCTGCTACATGACCTTAATTCGATTTTTTTTTTTACCCTAATTTTCTCTTGCTCCTGCTTTCTGACTGACGAATTCAGTCACCGCTTCTCTTGCTTTTGCTAGCTAGCTATCCTTTCTTCAGTACTTTCTTCTTATTGAATATTTGACGAGTAGTTCGGAGTCGCTTGGACTGAATTGCCCACACTTAACTTAATGGCTCTGTCGATCTGGTCCCTTCTACTTGACTCTACTGCATTGGTACATAGGACGTTAATTTGTAGGAATCGTAGAAAAAAATGGAAATGGCTGGATTTATTGCCTGCATCTAGCATCGTTGCATCCGTTTATTTCTTTTTATCTTCCTCCCACACGATTTGTTTAGATTTTATTTTTTTTAAAAAAAATTTCCATCTACGTGGGTGTCGAAGAATTTTAATTGGGTAAGATATATTTACAATGAACTGTCATGCTGGTCATCATCTGAGCCTTTTCTCTACCGCATGTTGCTCAAAGACTTCCGATCCGAGTGGTCGAGTTTAAGAAAGGTTGTTATGTAGTATACGTATAATTATTAGTGTTTTCCGTTCATGATAGCTGCTTATGTTGCACTGCCCCCATTACAATTTTTTCTAAAGGCTCATTTTTGTCATCCTGATTAGTGTTAATGTTATGATGCAGTTGCTGAAGGAAAGCCCGTTCCCCGCCTGCCTTGCTGCGGCATTGGCATCGGCTGGTTCTTGTAAGTTTGTTAATTTTCTTTTCATCATCCATTCGTGGTTATAGAGTCATGCATTCTCAGAATTTTCACTTTGTTTTATGATTTTTTACTCCGTGAGTTGTTTCTTCTTCCTTATCCACCCAACAAATTTTCTATTTAACGTTGATAACTTTTTGGTTATATATAGTATAAGTTTGGTTGTATTAAATATATTTTAGTTACAATTAGTTATTTTAGCTACAAATAATTAGTTGCTTTCAAATTGTGGCATTTGATTAAGTGTAGCTATTTTTTTACATTTTTTTATGGAAAGGCCAGTAAACCCTATGTTCTACATTAAAGGCAAATAAAAATACATTTAAAGTAGCCATTAAAATTTGGCTTCAATTAACATAAAGTTTAACCGCATTTGATCAAACGTAGATAAATTAAAATTTCGGCCACAAAAAAATAGTCCAATATACTATCTTTTCCTGTAATGTTCCTCGCTAGATTGGCTCCCAAAAAATAATAGTAGTAATAAAAGTATGATCTGGATTCTGTGAAATATATATCTTCAGTTTCACTTTCTAAATACTGATCTTGTTTCCTTCTCAAACAAATCTGGCTCATGAAATTGTTTCTTTCACATTTTGTTTGTACGTTTGTTTGTTTTTTCCAATGAAACCTAAAGCAATGTATAATCCTTCAAAATTTAATTTGTTTGCAAGGTTCGTCATTGGTTTCTTTCTAGCTGCAATACCATGGTTCGTAGGTGCCTTGATTCTCATGTTTGGGCGAGTGGATTACCGAGAAAAAACAGGATATGCTGCATGCACGGTGGCCGTAAGTATATATTCCCATGTATATATGAAACATTTAAAATGATTTTTCTGTATTGTTTTTAACATCGACATCTTTTCTTGCATGCCTAACTTCTGAGGTACTTGATGCTGGCACTTAAATCTGTTTTTTGAACATTGTTCAATTTCTGCTAGAACTGATTTTGTCTAGAATTAGTTGATCGAACTTGAAAGAGGTCAATTCGTGATTGATTCTCGCTTTTACACTTTTCCCTGCAGATTCTTTCGAGTTGTTATTTTCATATATCATGCAAACCAAACACAAAATGTTTTCGTTTTCTAATGGAAGTTACAAAGCAAAAAGAATTAGCAGTTGTTCGGTTTTCTGCCCCTTGGCTTCCATCGATTTGAGTCTAATCAGAAATATTGATGTTGTTCATGCAACAGGCTATTATTGCAGTGATTGCTATTTTTATTGGTGTGAGTACGGTTTTTCATGATTCCTGGTGATCTTCTGACTGGCCGTTCGTGGAGTTACATGACGTTAAAATGATGACACTCCTTGTTTCTTAATTGGTGCCACAAAGCCCTCCCCTCTCTTCTGGAAACATTTTGAGATCCTTGATGATCAGGATCATCGGTTGCAGTTTGCTTATGTGTAGAAAAATCTATTGCATGTTAATTTCTGGTTACTTCTAAAATAAACCTCTTCAACTAGGATAGTTCATTAACATATTTGTTTTTCTTTTATATATATACAATGTATTTGTTTTTATATGCTTGCAAATCATGTAAATTGGATTTATGCCGATATGTTATAGAGAGAGTCTGAATGTTGATGAATTAATTATGGTCGTCAGTTTTCCTGAAAACCGATCCTTGTGAGCATATTCGAGAAGTAAAGATGGGTGATCAGAAACGAATCACTAGAAAAAATTTCTATAAATGCAGCAAAAGTATTGGCTGAAAAGATTATAAATGTGGGTGCATATGCCTTTAATTATATCGCTGCAACAATGTATATTTATGTAAATGCAGCCTTGCAGCTATTTGTCAACATTATCAATTTACCCCATAAAATATTATGCAGCTATATCCGTCTTGCTGTAAATTATGTCAAAGTTAGCTTCATAATGGCTGCTTTTACCGTTTTATGCAAAAATTTATATTTGGCTGAAAAAGATTGTCGCATACGAGGGCTTTAATAATACGCGGGAGTAGGTCTGCACTTCTTGTTAGTGTTTTTTTTCCCCACACTCTTGTTATTTGGGTGAGAGCAAATTCACTAAATACAATGTGCGCACCTGGGGTGGGCTACTCTATTAATACAACTTTAAAAGAAGGATAATTTATAAATACACTGACTTAGTTTGATTAAAATTATAAGTATATTTATATAGTTTCAGAAATTATAAATAACCCGAGTAGTTTAACTATAATTACAAATAAACTACATGCAGTTATAATCGAATCGTGATATGACTATATTTGCAAAAATACAAACTAAGTAGGTGCATTTGCAATTTCAGAAATTAAGTAATATATTTAATTTTTACAAATAACTCAACATAATTTAACCGTAATTACAAATAACCCTCATACCATGATGATACAGTAATGATGTTATAATAGCATGGGGCTATTTGCAATTATAGTTAAATATGTGGCATTATTTATAATTTTAAAAATATTTGTATATATTTGCAATTTTGATGAGCCTAAGTGGGTATATTCACAAATTACCCAAAAACCTATTTGTTCACATTTAGGATAAGTTGGACATGAGATTATGATGAAATAGAATCTCATATTTTTCAAAAAAAAAAAAATTTCAATATTAAAACATACTAATTTATTTTTCCTTTTCAATATAGTTTTTTTTTATTTCAATAAACCTTTTTCTATTCTTAATGCACAGTGAAATTTTTTAGTTACTACCTAAATGCACTTGGGTGCACTTTACACCTAGATATAAATAACTTATTTTTTAAAATTTTGTTATACAATTGTTAATTTAAGTGTATTTATCATGTGTATAAAGTTTTATCATTTTGAAGATTTGTAGATATTTTTTTAGATTTTTTTAAAACGTCGCTGATTTTAAAAAATCAAAAAAAATCTAAAAATCTTCACAAAGGTAAAACTTTGTATATATGTATGGTAATTACACATAGATTAATAGTTGTACAAAAATTTTTGAAAAAAATAAAAAAATAAATTTTTGCATCTAATGCACCAAAACTATATGCATCATAGTGCATAGAATTATTACTCAAATCTTTTTTATCCAGCAATCTCGTCTCATCTGGCCGTGAAAAATAATTACAACTTAAATATAATAAAGATGAGATGAGGATAAAATGAAAATTTTTGTCATCAAATATACTTTTCTCAATCTCATAAAAATACTTTTCTAATTTTAGTAAATAACAACCTAAATTTTTAAAATTTTCATACATTTCTTATTTTCAATAGAACACAACACGGCTTACATCCATTGTATCTATTCCATCCTACTTTAATATGTGAACTAGACAAAGGGCGATCCGGTGCCTCAGTGCTCCCAGGCACATATACCTATTTTTTTATATTTTTTTTCAAAATTTTTTTATAAACTTATTAATCTAAGTGTATTTAACATATATATAAATTTTTACCATTTTTGGAGTTTTTAGATATTTATTTTGGATTTTTAAAAATCAGTGGAATTTTAGTAATTTAAATTACTAAAATATCACTGATTTTTAAAAATCCGAAATAAATATCTAAAAATATCAAA
>JAXCLR010000001.1:88376893-88394405 GCA_035584095.1 Annona squamosa
CGGCACGTTTGAAATGGTGGATGAGACATTTTGTCCCGGTTTATTATTTGGAAGTTGTGTTTTCTTATTTTTTAGTGAAGCTGTATTTTCTTTAGCGTCTTAGAATTTCATTATAATATATATTGAGATGGGTGTAAATATAAATATACCAATCAAAAAATTAAATTTTTATTTTGGATTATTATTTGTTTGGGACCCACATCCCAAGGAAACTACCAAGAAAATGCCCGAATTAACGACACGCGACGAGCGAAGTTAGAACTTTATTCAATGGGAGGTTGACTAGTGGAAACTTAAAAAAAATAAATAAATAAAATCCAATGGTATAATAGTAATTTCAAAATGTTGTTTGCAATTTGCACCCATAGGTTTGAAATTTTATTTCGCTTGTGGCACGCAACGAGCATATGGCGAACAGCCAACATCGATCCGGTGCTGCCCTTGGAATATTCAAACATCACGTGGGAGACAAAACTCCCTCGCCAGATTGGAATGTGGAGGTCTTCAAAATTTCCAGTTTTTCTATGTACACATATTGCGATGCACGAAACCCAATTCCATACCTTCTTCTTCTTTCCTGGCACTTGGAGTTGGGGGCATATAAATAAATAAATATTTAATGCATACATATACTTTAAAAGATCATGTTGTCGTATTATATATTTCAAGTATACTTAAATCATATTATCTAAATTGTAACTATTTTTATTACAATACATTTTTTGCGTTGTAATAATTTATTAACAGATTCAAGAAATTCAGAGTATTAACATCCTTACTAACAAAAAATTAAATTATTTCGTTCATCACAACAATTTTTAAAGCCTTTCATCTGTACCTATACTTTTCCAAATCAATTTCATTCCTTCCACGTTTAATGTTGATCTACAAGTAAAAATGGTTTGTGAATATTAAAAAATGCCCACAATTTCATTCGCACAATGCTAATGCTTTGGAAGCATTTTTGACAATTCACAGTCCGTTTAACGTAAAAATCTAACTGCAACTATTAGCGTTAGCATAAATAAAATTGGTTTGAAAAAGTATCTGACAATTGATATGTGAAAATTTTAAAATCGTTGACATAGATAAAAAAAAAAAAACTAATAATTTAATTTTTCAGTTGCATGGCTGTTAATGCCTAAAAATTTTAAAGACGATAGTATAGCGATGAAAAGCAATTAAAAAAACATGGTGGACAGAAGTTATCTAAGCCATGGATTTTTCTATTTGAGAAAATTATCTTTTAAAATATAATCCATTTGAAAATTCATCTATATATATTTATCTATTTTACCATGATGTGAAAATTCGCACGTTTTAAAAACTTTTACGCACTATATATATTCATTCTTAAATTTTGAAATTTTAATGGTTTCGTATTATTTACAAGTAAATTTAATTAAAGTAATTTTTAGCATTAAAAATATATGTTTTACATTCTGAATGATTTAGATTTAAAAAACAGTTTTCTTAAAATATAAAAAGCAAACGGTTGGATAATATTTGTCCAACGGTTTTTTTTTTTTTAAATATTTCTTCGTGGCATTCTATAATTGATGCGCAACAAACATAAATTTATTTTGAGCATTTTAAATACTGGATTTTTACTCTCTTACAATTTGTCATCTCATCTTTAATTTATAATTGCTTAATCAATATCACGTATCGATTTATTTTGACATACGCGGATAGCTTTGATATTTTAGTAGGCATCTGACCAAGCCGGACAGAAGGTAGAACGTGACGTGAGATTAGATGAAAGTATTATTGTATATTGGTAAATAAAAGAAGTTAAATTGGATTTGTAAAAATTTGTATATAAAATAAGAAAATATTTTTTTATTTTTTAGTATAAATAAAAGTATTTTATGAGAATAAAATATCCGTCTTATCCCGATTCCATCCCTGTCATATTAGTTAGTGAATAAACAGAACGCATTATGGTTGTATTCTAACCAAAAGTCTCTTTAATTATATACTTTTAACTTTAAGAGATGACATGTTCACAACTTAAGTGATATGAGTATGAAACGAAATTTTTATTTTCTAAAAATGATTCTTTCATTATCAAAAATTAATGATTTACTTTTCAATTTTGTACACTTTTTAAAATTTTCATACAATTTTCCTATCCTCAATGTAAACCAATACTTTTTTCATATCACACATCTTATGATCAAGGAATGCTTACACTTATATAAGTAGGGTACCAAAAATTCTTTTAACATATCACCTTAGCTAGGTCTATGGAAACATACATTTGAAATCTCAGCAAGAATCAGCCCATGTCATACATTAAAATAAATTGATTGTGCGTTTGTTTTTTTTTATAAATTTTTTCAAAATAAAACTTTTCATTCTTTATAACTACTTTATTTTTAAAATTTTCACATTTTCCTATATAAACTATCATATTTTTCAATCATTTTTATATAACTATCCATACAACTAACATATTTATTTTAATTTTATTCTTTTTATTCCTCATTATTACTTTTGTCATATTAGAACATTTTCTTTTATGTTAAAAAATTTTCATCCAAAAATTCCATCATTTTTTCTCACAACATATACGAGAATATAGGGGTGGAGATTGGATGTCCCGACGCAGGAGATGACTACCTGCATGCGTCACCAACTGACCTCCGACCAGGCACGCAACATTAGTCCAAATTTGAAATGAAATAGATGCGGCCGTAACCCACGGCACGTGAGAAGTCAATGGTGTGAATGACCTCACCAACATTTGCATTCTCAATGTACATAATTCAGAATTTTCTATAATTAATTTGAAAAAAATTATCTTGTTAGATTGTGCTAAATAACAAATGTCCTATTTAGCCTATCTTTAAAAATTTATTTTTTTGTATATATGTTTATCAAGTGTATGTTTAAACTATGTTTTACCATTTTTTAATATATATATATATATATATATATATTGAGATTTTTAAACATATATGTATATACGTATTGAAAATATTCATATCTTTAAAAATATCAAAATAATATATACACATATACAAAAATATTAAAATTTGATTTCTATGTTAAATACTTTTAACACTTAGATAAACAAATATATAAAGAAAAAATAAAAAGTAAATATTATAAATAAATTTTTTAAAGTATGTTAAGCGGAACATTTCCTAGAGAATAAAAAAGCATAAAACATAGGAAATTTCTCCAACTACTCAGTGGGCGATGGATACACCGTACACGAGGATAATATAAATGCACATTTATGGGGACCTTGTTTTTCGAAGACGTTGGTCTCATATTCTATGATCGCGACCCCAGCAGTGTCGTGGAAACCTTCCCGGCCTCTCTTTCCCGTATTTTCCTCTTAGGCAAAATGTAAACCACACTTTCATAAACGCGCGGCATCCGTTTTACATCACATGTATACACGGAGACGGTCCAGAAAGATTGCATAAAAATAAAGCTTGGGTGGCAGCAGAAGTGGTAATCCGCGGGTGGACGGAAGGACAAAGCAGAGTGGTGAAAGGGCAAAAGGTGGGACGTTGATTTCACACGGTGAGTGCATGGGTGTCGGGGGCCAGAAATCGTCTTTTTAAAAGGGAAAGTGCATGGATGGGACTTCGAGATCGTAGTTAGCAGCAGACATGACAAAATCAACGGTCCAGAACATGGAGCTTTGAACATTGACACTCGACCGAAGACGCTCATTGCTTGCACAAAAAATGCAACAGGCTGCTGAACCAGGCAGGTCGTATCACATTATGAGTGTCTTTTTTTCAAAACTAAAATAAAATAAAATAAAATAAAATTTATATATACAGCATATCTGAACTCTTTCGAAAATCCCACCCGGTGGGATTCAAACCCCACGTACAGTAGTCACCAAAGCTCTGTGAATGCCGCTGTGACCAAATGAGCACCCACTCGGTAGTCATTACGAGTTAATTACAAATGCAAAAGTTGTGCATGCTATTTAAATATGTAAATGGATTAAGTTCATGCGTATACCGTAGTCGGTGCTTAAGTCTAATCTTGGTGCAGGAGGTCCCAATTTCGACTTTGGAGGAAATATTATTTCTCATGTGATAGTATTGTCTGTTGCTGCTACTTATATAAGTATTTTCCCGTATGATAGTATTGTTCATCTATTGAGCAAAAATTTAGACAAATTAATTAAGATAATTGATAATGTTTTAAGAAAAAGAGATCTCGTAAATTATATTTTTAAAGATGAAAGAATCAACCAAAAAAAAATGTAAATGGATTGGCCGTTAAAATTGATAACCCATTTGTCAAAGGGTTTGAACGTGTCAATCCATTTTTACAGTACTATTGTTTATTTTATTATATATTTTTAGTTTTTGATGTTTTTATTCCTCATTTATTACTATTTTATTAGTATCAACACTTTCATATTATCTGGGAGCCTAATTTGTCAATATACATAGAATACATTAAACATCAAAAAACGAAAATGTAAAGAGTGTACTGTTTACCACATGAAAAAGTAAGAGAAGTAAAACGTGCAAATAACTAAGAGTATAAATGGCACCTCATGTTAGAGATGTTGACCAAAATCACTTATATATCTTATTTATTGCCTTTTTTATAGTAGCATGTATAACTTTCAATAGAAATGTAAATCGTCAATAATGATTAATTAATTTTCTTTCTGCCCAACCAACCAAGTGCCATCCTAGTTGGATGAGGGCACGGGCAGCAGTTCCCACATCTTCAATTTTACTCCCCATTGGGGTGGTTTGAATATTGGTATTTGTAGAGTCTCAATCATGTATACTTGGATGCATTGAGCCTCTCTCGGGTGCATATGATTCATTTTTATAATTTTAAAAAAAAATTTCATAAAACTATTAATATAAGTGTATTTAACATGTGCATTAATTTTACCTTTTTAGAAATTTTTAAATATTTTTTTGAAAATTTTAAAAATCAGTAGCGTTTAATAAAATTACTAAAAATATCTAAAAGGTAAAAATTAATGCACATGTTAAATACACTTATATTAATAGTTTTATGAAAAAATTAAAAAAAAGTTTTAAATGGGTGTATACACCGAAGTGCATACAACCGGGACTCAAATTTGTGAGCAATGTGTTTCCCAAAATAAGATGGAAGCATTGTGCCTCCACAAAAAATAGATGAGATCAATATATTTTGCTTTAAAATTTGTAAAAATGTCTTAGAGATTTTTTTTTATCTAATTTTAAGAATCATATCAAACATCCATCTTTATAATCTTGCCTTTGAGACATTTTACCAATATTTTCTACAGTATTTTTCAAATATATCTACTAATAATTATTTTTCTTTTACCGACGTCTGGGGACGCTCCTATCATTGCAAAGAGACAATGCCACGACATTTCTTCTATTCTTTTTATTACCACTGCTATTTAATCTTCGGCATACCCATTAATGGGGCAAGCTCTCATACCATCATGCTTGTGGCACGATGGCAGAATGTTTCAAAATTTAAATATAATAGAAATTGAGATGATTATAAATACATATATCAGAGAAAAATTCGTTTAAACTCATTTATAACCCGTAAGAACAACTTATTATAACCGCGGTCTATAAGATAAGTTATAATAAATTCAGGTCGAAGTTTGTAAAGAGTGTAAAATTAAAACTTTATAAATGAATTAAGATTACAAGGCACAACCTGATCTGTTCATAACACTAAATTAACATGATTAGAAGCCATGTTAAAGGTTAAAAATATTAATGCTCTTGACCATAAAAAATAAATACATATCATGGCCCACCGATTGGACAGTTGAGGCAGATATGCTATTTAATTATATACGGAGTTTGTCTGTTCCTAATCCTAACATACATAATAAGTAATTAATTAGAATGGATTGTTTGCCAACCGTCTTCTTTGACCCAGCCAAACAGAACATTGTAGCCTTATGAAAATACACTCATTTAAGGGCCAGATATGCAGGCAGCATCCACGCAGCACGTGCAGCCAACGTGTCGAGTGCATACGAGACCCGCGGTGTTGAATGGGTCGGCCCCAC
The DNA here is from genome assembly GCA_035584095.1 of Annona squamosa. Classification (NCBI taxonomy): domain Eukaryota; kingdom Viridiplantae; phylum Streptophyta; class Magnoliopsida; order Magnoliales; family Annonaceae; genus Annona; species Annona squamosa. Next base: position 88,382,925 of record JAXCLR010000001.1, read on the forward strand.
AGCATTCATGCTTTCCTGCAGTCATCACTCATCAGCCGCCTACTTTCATAACTCTTTGGATTTCCTGCAGATTAGGACATTCCCATTTTTGGGTCCATATTGACAATGTCAATAAGACGAAAATCTAGCTGGTAATGTTGTTTAATATCATTTTATTTATCAGTAGTAAGTCATCGTCGGCCATCCTCCTCCCATTACTTTCTACACGGCTGCTCTTCTTCTTCTTACCCTTGTTCTAATTCTCACGTGAATAAACCAAAACACGAAGGCTGTTCTTTTTCTTCCCTGTGTGGCGACCCTCAGTGTGTGGCCCATCTTTTCAATGGCCAGGATGACCCGCAAGAGTATCAAGTAGGAACGTAGCCACGCGTTTGCCATGCTCGATTGGCCCGTGATGTCGATCACGTTCGCGCCGACGGGCGGTCGTTGACTCGTTTCTCGTGGTGGAGGCCGGTGAGGTTTACGACAGCGCAGAAAGGCTCTTGTGGGTAGCGTTCGTATGCGTGCCCGTGTATGCGCGATCTCTAAACGCAATTGTTGCAAACGCCTGAAATAATAACTGAGATTGAGATCCAATTCATTCGTCGGATGGAGAGAGATAATATCTGTTGCCCTAAGCTGTTAATTTATCATGACCTAATGGCCCAATGATGGGCAACAAAAAAGCATTTCATTTGCATATTTTTAAAGAAATCAATGTAGAGTAGAGAATAAAGGGACGGTGGGGATCTGATTGGCTCATCCCATCCCATGTCGATCGCGCATCCTTTCAATTTTCACGGGCCATAGGCATTGCCAGCCAATGCCAGTCGCTATTTGACGGGCGTAGGTTCTTCGATCAGGCGTTGCGTCACGCAAATTCGTTGCAACCATTCAACACTTCCGACGAGATGGTTGGTGGGGACCGATGACGCCATCGATCGAGCGCAAAAACTTAAAATACGGTAGACTGCCGCTTGCATGCGGAGTATCCGCTCGCCCGCGTGACCCTCCCTTGCGCTCGCCGGACAGCAAGTTTGACCAGATAAATCTGCCCTTTATCACCGTCTGGTTCGGGCCGTCCATTATGGTTGCTTTTTTGCACACTGCGTACAAATATTTCCCGTCATATGTTTATATTAATGCGACCCATGTCTTTGGGCAGTTTATGTGGGTCTCCTGGGTATTTTCATTGGTAACTTTCAATGCTGTCATTGTGTCCAGCATTTGAAAATTTTTCGAAAATATAACATGACACGAGTTGTAATGAGAAATAAAATGAAAAAAGTTAAAATAAATATGATAATTATATAGTAAATTATAAAAAAAATTAAAATTAGAATAATAGTAAAGAGTAAAAACTTTTAGATTAACAAATTTATAACAATACGAAGCACATGCTTAGAATTTTGATAGCGTCAATTTCTTATCTGTAAAAAATAGTACTGACTTATTCCATGATTATATTTGAATGAGCTCTGGTACAACGGGAGTATGATGTTAATTTTTTATTGGAGTATAATGTTAATTAGCTTAACTCCTGGTCAACCCGAATAGTAAGTTCCCAGCTTGCAACGTATAAGAATATTTTGTAATAGAAATGGTGTAATGTGAGAGCCGGCTCCTCTTTTTTTTTTTTCTTTTTTTTTATAATACGTTTTTAGGTGGAATTACCTTTTTTCTTTTTTTTGGGGTGTATCTTACGACATCGTGATCTGCTCTACTTTAACTCTTTCAATCTTCCTATTGTATACTGGTAAATAAGTTTGTTCCCATCTTCATACATAGGGTGTTGAATACCATCCATCCGTCCAAACTATTCACATTCTTCGTCCAATTATGGAAATAGAAGGCCATAAAATTGGACACCAAATATGAAGAATCTTCTTTTTTATGAAAAAAATGAAGAATCTTAATTACGTGGTATTTGGAAATTACTACTTTCTAGTTAAGTTATGCCTGATCAACATGCAAAATATAACTAGTTGACCAAATTATAATCAAACTTCACAAATCGTAATTGGCCACCGTCGGCAGCGTAAGTCTCACTCTCACGTCGTTGAGTTTTCATCTACGGAAATGTTGGTTCCTCTCAGTCAAGCAAGTATTTAAATGATAGTCAATCGTTCCACTATCAGCAACTCATTGAGTCAATACAATTGCGAACAGACAAAAAAAAAAAAAAAAAAGTTTCCACGGTTCTTTCTTCAAAGTTAAAATTTTCTGAAACCATCCTATTGAAATTAAAAAATGAGAAAAATCCTACAACGAAAAGTTTGTACTTGTGACGGTTTTGGTTCTTCCAACCTTTAGTATCAAACACAACTAAATAAATGTACTATTTACAATTAAAATTTATTATTGTTTATAGTTAAATATTATTACTATTTGCAGTCAAATATAAATAATTATATTAAACAATTTTTATACAAGATAAAAAATTGTTGCATGCGAGCTAAGTACTACTAATCTTAAGTAATCATGTATTTGCAGCCAAATCTATATATAGTTAAAATTATGTTTTTACAAAAGAAATAGTGGCTTCTAAGGACATTTTTGCAGTGAAATGAAAAGAATTATTTGATTACTTTTAGTAACAACTTTTGCAGTTCAGTTATAATATACACTAAATTATAAATTTTTCACCTAAAGTTATCATGGGTTTCTTACAAAGCGCGAACACTCTAGTCAACAAAAGTATTTACTCCGTTAAATGTAGTTGAAGATTGTGATATTGGGTACTCATTAAACTCAGTAAAAGCTGATATGTAAGAATATTAACAAAGTTTTTGAAAATAGGATGGTTTTGTAAAACCGATGATTATAATAAAAAAAACTAACAGACCTAGGAAAAGAAGAGGACGAAGAAAAAATCAATAATACTCCAAAACTACATAAATAAATTAGATAGTCATTAACTGGGATGTTGAAAAGCAAAATGGATATAAAATGTTTTATCTTAGTAAGGTCAGTAAATAGAATTTTATTGCAGAAATAAAGGAATATTGACATGGAACGAAACTTACAATATGTATGCACCTTTTGCAGCCAATTTCAAATTTTTTTGTATTATATTATAGACAACCAAATTTAAATATTATTTATAGCCAAATAAGCTTCAAATAATGTGATCACATTGAATCGCAAATAATGTATTTTTGTTTAGCATTAAAACTTTCCAATCTAAAAATTCTTTCTCCACAACTATCATATTTTTTTAGTTATTTTTTTACATTTTCGTATACAACTTTTACTCTTTAATTATTTCTGTATAAATACTTATATAACTATTTTATTTCTTTTTAACTTATTTTCTATACTCCACCTCATTACTTTTATTATGTCACATTATTTTTTTATTTTAAAATTTTTTACACAAAGAACTTTCTATTTCTATTTAAAAATTTTATTATTTCCTCATTGTACCCAATATGAAAATTATCTGTATTTGACTGCCTACCATCACTCTTAACCAACCAATCATGTATTTAGCTAAATTGATATATATGCATATATATATATATATATATATGTCAAAACCATTTCATAAGTAGCTCGAAAGATATATAGTAGCGTTTATCGACATTTGTTGTTTTGTGATCACATATATGAATAGGGAGAAGAAAATAAAGAATATATTAGTAAGATTGTTGAAGCTGATAAAATGCGACCCCAAAATGGAGACAAGACGACAATGAATAGTCGAAGTACAAAAAATGAAAACTGCAGGATATATTGATATTCTAAGTTACCCGAGTTCTTGCGGCTATATTCTCATGAGCCGGGGAAGCTGAATACAGCACGCGGGGGGTGATAAAAGCAAACTGTTCTTCTACAGTACAAGCCTATAAGGAAACAGTTGGGAAGAATCCTCAACGTGACCAGGTAAACGCCCCGACCCCCACGAATTTACCAATCCGTGCTTGCCACTTCGCATTTCTCTTCGCAGCTTTCTCTTTCATTTATAATTTTCTCCTCATCCACCAAACCGCGTTTCAACATCCATCGTTGGATTTTTAAGACTCGATTTTCAAATCCCCTTTAAATGCATTCAAAAACAGGTAGGGTTTTAAGAACAAAAAACAAATCCAAGCGAGCCACACCCTCCCTAGCTTTTCCTCTCCTTCCTACCCCCGACTCCTCCTTAATTTCCTCCACTTCATCTCCTTCTTCTCTTTCTCTTCTTCTTGCGTTTTCTCTGCAAGGGTTGAGCTCCGAAATCACAGTCATTTGACTTTCTTCCCATTTCTTTTGCTTTCCGTTGCTGTGTTTCGAAGTTGGTTAGCAGGAAATAGTGCTTTTTCATTGGGCGGGCTTTAATTTCTCATTCGAAGGTTTTTGGGGTCGAGCTCTCAATCTCTCATAAGAGATAGGCCGGTTGGCAGACAGATTTTCCGTTCCGGAAGGTAAGAAGACAAGGAAGACGAAGAAGATATGATCATTTTCTCGAAGCTGTTCGCTTTGGTTCTCCTGTTCGTTTGCTGCGGCTTAACCACTGCGGCGATTTGCAACAGCAGCTCCGGACGATCCCACCCATCTCTCCTGCATGGAATCGAAATCCCAGAACACTCCAGCTTCAATTCCGTTGTTACCTCCACGGGCACCGGCTGTGGCGTCGGAACCACCACAAGCCCCAAGCACGAATCAGCAGCAGTTAAGGAAGAAGAAGACACCATCGGCCAGCCCACCAATCCACCGCTCAAGCTCCACCTCAAGCACAGGCCACCAAAACCCGGGGCCGAAAACAACAGGAAGGTATCGCTCATGGCGTCCGCCTACAAAGACCAGACGAGAATCCACACCTTCCACCGAAGAATTGCCGAGCAGAAGAACCAGAACTCGGGGGCATATAAGCCGAGGCGGAAGCTTGCCGAATCAAAAACCGCAAGCGAAGAAGCTGTAGCCAGCCAGCTGGTGGCGACACTGGAATCCGGTGTCAGCCTCGGCTCCGGCGAATACTTCATGGATGTCTTCGTGGGGACGCCCCCCAAGCACTTCTCCCTGATTCTCGACACCGGCAGCGACCTCAACTGGATCCAATGCCTCCCCTGCAGGGATTGCTTCGAGCAGAAGGGCCCCTTCTACGACCCTCGAGAATCCTCTTCCTACCGCAACGTCAGCTGCGGCGATCCCCGCTGCAAGCTCGTGTCGCCGCTCGATCCCCACCAGCCGTGCAGGTTCGAGAACCAGACCTGCGAGTATTTCTACTGGTACGGGGACCAGTCGAACACCACCGGCGACTTCGCGCTGGAGACCTTCACCGTCAATCTCACCTCCTCCTCCGCCGGGGCGTCGGAGCTCCGGCGTGTGGAGAACGTGATGTTCGGATGCGGGCATTGGAACCGGGGCCTATTCCACGGTGCCGCCGGCCTGCTGGGGCTGGGCCGCGGCCCTCTCTCCTTCTCCTCCCAGCTCCAGTCTCTCTACGGCCAAGCCTTCTCCTACTGCCTGGTGGACCGTTACAGCGACCTCTCTGTCAGCAGTAAGCTGATCCTGGGCGAAGATCCGACCCTGATGGCTCACCCGGATGTGAATTTCACGTCGTTCGTCAAGGGGAAGGAGAATCCCGTCGACACTTTCTACTACATTCAGATCAAGGAAATCATGGTGGGGGGCGAGCCGCTGGACATTCCGGCCAAGACATGGCGGCTATCGGAGGAAGGCGCCGGGGGGACGATCATCGACTCCGGGACGACGCTCAGCTACTTCGCGGAGCCGGCGAACACGACGATCAAAGAGGCTTTCGTTCGGAAAGTGAGGAAGTATCCGAGAGTGGACGATTTCGCGGTGCTGGGCCCGTGTTTCAACGTCTCAGGGGCGGAGAAGGTGGAGATGCCGGAATTCGCGATCGTGTTCGAAGACGGGGCGGTGTGGAAATTCCCAATGGAGAACTACTTTCTGTGGCTGGAGCCGGACGAAATCATGTGCCTGGCAGTCGCCGGCACGCCTCGCTCATCGCTGTCCATCCTCGGCAACTACCAGCAACAGAACTTCCACATCTTGTACGATACCAAGAAATCCAGGCTGGGCTTTGCACCCATGAACTGCGCCCATGTGTAAGTAATCAATCATGCTGCTCATCATCCGGGGCCCCCCCTTTTTGGGAGATGACATGGGCACATACTGGCGTAGTTGCACTTGCAACAAGATGTAAAAAGTTGCCTTTTTTGTTTTTTTCGTTTTTTTTTTTTAAAAAAAAAGAAAATCGTTATTTTTATTTTTATTATATTTTTGGGTTTGATTTCGTCTATTTCCTCTAGAAAAAGAAGAGGCAGAACAGATTGAAATTGGATACAAATACAATTATTTTTTCAGTCTCCTTTGTTTGTGTTTGGTGTGGTTTTCGAGTTCTATAGATGGTTGTCATACCTCAAAATTCAAATATCTTGGTTGCGGTTCAGAATCATGAATTATACATGCAATGTGGTAATCTTCATAGATTTTATTCCTTTTTGGTCTGCATCATTCTTGCCAAATGCAATATTCCTGTCCCAAACATAAAATATCTGTATTAGTTAATCCAGTAGGTATCCATGTTTCGGAAGGCAAGATGCTCTATCGAGACTTTTGGAATAATAGGACTAGAAAGAAATAGATGTACACCTAAAATAGCCAATGATCTGTTTCCTGTTGCTCGTACTACTCCTTTATTGGCTGGGGATTGTTGCTGTTAGTCAATCATCTGTCTTTTTTTCAGATCGAGACAGCTTCAACGTTGATGCCCAAACCCAAGACCCGTGCCCGACATTTAATATGGGTCCAGTCGCTTGAACAAGAACAAAAACATTAATAGGTCAGAGGAGTGATCTTGGCCCATTAATGCGTCTGGACAATGGAAATTATTCAATTCCCGTCCTCACAGCAGGAAAGAAATCGCCTTAAAAATAAGAGGCCTACTTAATGATTTTCCAAGGTGAAAGGATACATAATTCTGCAGTTGACACACTACGGATAAGCATTGCGTATCATCTTGTCTATCTTCTGTCCAAATGCAAAAGAAGGGTTGACCTTATCGTTTGTACAATTACAGAGAAAGCTAGGTCTACAAGCAGAGTTTTTTATTCGACGTTGTTTAATGAGTATCTGCCAGCAGCTAACTACCTAACGTGATAGGAAGGACCTCTTGATCCTATTGGCCCACGGTCTTGCTCTTGCACAGGAACCCGATCTCATTCTCAGGTTTTCGGTGATGTAAAAAACTATGCTGACAGCTAATGGGGTAGGTTGTTATTCGGTTTATAGACCACAAAAATACAGATGCAACCTCGAATTGATGATATTCAAGCAGCATAATACACCCATCTCAAGCCTCATGTCATGTCAAATTGTCAATCCATCTGCTTCCATGAAATGGAACATCGAGACGAAATAAGAGGATGAACCGATTGGTTTCACTTCTTCCTGTGCGCTTTTGCTACCATGCTTTCGGGTCTTTGTCTAGTTCTTGTGGAGCAGTGAGGCCTGTCAGATATTTTATGGCGAGGAATGATCCTTTAGTATTAACGTGAATTAAGTAAATATTTAGCTTAGTTCACTTCAAACAATTCATTTACAATATTTTTTTATTTCTTTCTTCATACACTTATTTGTTTGAGTATATATAATATATAAAACAGCTTTTACCATGTTTTGATATGCATATATACGGACTGTGTTTGTATGTAATCAGATTACATAAAAGTGATTCCACGTAATCTATCTTAAATTTTAAAATATTGATCGTTAATAAAAAATTTAATTCATTCATTATATTCAACGCTATTTATTTGCTTAAAAGACCAAATTTTATCTAAATCAAGTACGTTCATGGATCATATTTGTTCAAGAAAATATATTTTCATATGTAAATTATAAAAAATGCTTAAAACATTAACATATGTATTGGAATGTAATAATACTTTATAGAATCATTTATCCATACAGCAGTGATCCTCTTAGCCCGTTCTCAGTAAATGTCTTATTTAGTCTACCTCAAAAAACTCATTTATAATACTTTTTTTACTTTTTTTGATACACTTGTTTATTTAAGTTTATTTAATATATAAATCAAGTTTTGCCATTTTTTAATATAGAAATATTCATGTGTAGCATCGCTAAAATGGGCCCCAGATGATCATCAAATAATAATCTACTCAACCCATTGTATTTAGAATAATGTATTCTATTACCATACCAATTTTCATCCCAATCAGATATGTATAAGGGCCCCATCTGAAAATGGTACAAATTCAACATAATAAAATAGTTTGATGTAAATAACAACTTTAAAGTGATTTTTTCAACATGTAAACCTTTGCTATAAAATTTAAATATAGATAAATGATTGTATAAAGTTTCATTGCATTCTGATATGTGTGGAACCTATTTTTGATCAAATGTACCGATGTTTTGATGCAATTGTACTGCATTGAAACAACTTTCATATATATAGAGTATTTAAAATGGGCCTCACGTGATGATCAAATTAAACTCTACTTCATCTATTGTATTTAGAATAATGTATTTTATTACCATATCAATTTTCATCCTAATCGGATATATGTATGGATGGATGTCATCTAAAAATGGAAAAAATTCAACATAATAAAATAGTTTATAGTAAATAACAACTTTAAAGTATTTTTTCAGCATGTAAACTATTTGCTATAAAATTTTTATATGGATAAATGCTTGTATAAGGTTTAATTGCATTTTAATATGTGCAGAGCCAAAAAATGGGCAAATGTACCGCTGTTCCAGTGCAGTAGTATTGCACCGAAATAGCTCTCTCTCTCTCTATATATATATGTATATATATTAATTTGACTGCAAGATATTTAGCCACCCAATTTACGTGGTCAAATGTGGCTAATTATTGTATTACTTGAGATAAAGCGTCACATTACTTGTCCCATATTTAAATTAATTTGGCCGGGAATCATGAGTTTTTTTTTTTTTGGTTTGCTAGAAGTAATATTGAAATTTCACTACTTATAATCAAATGCAAGCAAAATAAATTTGGACATGAAAAGTTGGCCATATATAATAACTTTTGATATAGTTGTAGTTTTAAATATTATAAAAAGATAACAAATTACATTTAGTTATTTTTATATCTCAAGCTATGGTTACAAACAAACTATCAATTTTGTGGGATTGTCCCCATTAAAGGTGCACCTTGGATAGAATTTCTATGGCTCAATCCATTAATATTCTAAAGTGCTCAAGGTAGGTTTTTATTTTTATACTTATAGGTAAGATAGGTTCTAAGTAAAAGAAATATTCGGTGCAAGTAGGTTAGGATAGGTTCCAAGGTACAAGTACCAAATCAAACCCGAATTACTAATTTTGTTTAATATATACTTTACAAAACATCTTTTATATAAAAAATATAAATATATTTTAAATGTATAGAAACTTGTTTAATTTTTATAAGATTCAGTAGATTTAATAAATGTATTTCAAAATTCATACTCTTATCTTTATTTTAGGCTTTTAGGAGAGGTTTATAATAAAATTATAATTTTCAAATATAATATAAAAGCTATTTTAAGGAACTAATTTGGAGCCAAATCATAAATAATCCAACCTTAAAATCAATCTAACTTAAAATAAGTCAATGTAGAAGTTTTTAATGATATGATAAAGGTAAGATTGACTTCAAACCAGACTTACTTAATATAACTCATAATAATTAGTTATCTCACGTCAACTTGCTCTCTCACATTTTAAAAACTGTCTTAATTTTTCCCATTATGAGACCATCTAAGGGTGTATTCTAAACCATACAAAATTCTTGAATTGAATTTGTATCACCCTTCTGAAGACAGCTTTCTAATTCCCAATATAGCTTTTTTAATTTTCAATACAGCTTTACTCATTTCCAATACAACTATACTCATTCTTAGCCTAGATACAAATTTGATCCAATAATTTTATATGGTTTGGAACACACTCTTAGATAATTCAAAGGACACGAATGTTTGAATTTCGAAAGAAGGCAGCTAAAAGCTATTTTTTAGAACGATGGTCAGTACTGTGGGACCATCTTTAATTTCAAAGTATACAAGATCTTTAAATATAAATATTTATATCCGCATTCCCAATACAACTTTTTCAATTTTCAAAATAGTTTTTTAAAATTTTAATATAACTTTTTCTATTTTTAATATGCTTAATTGTATTCTCATCCTATGTACAAATTCAATTTTATTAAGTATCTCTTGTCCTTTTAAACAGCCTCTAAGTTTTGCTAACATATTCATGAGCGTCTGCAGTGGAGGCTTTGCTCTGATTCTTGTTGTACATGCGAAGTGCTCTTTGGAAAGCGAAAAAAGGAAGAAATAAATAAAAAAGACAAATGAGAAATTCTTATTTTTATGTTAAGTTTGTTTTTGGTAAGCCATATGTGGAAAATAAAACCGTTGGCATTATGACGCTACATGTCGGCATTTCTCACTTCTCTCTGGTTCTGTTTTATGCTGTTCTGAAAATTATTGAATGAAATCTATGCATCTTGTTTGATGGGTCCTATTAATATTAATTAGAAAGATTGCCAATTAAGAAATTACACCTGTGAGCACACTTGTCTACTTTTATTAAATAGTTCAGGTAGACGGATAAACATAGGTACAGGGTAGTAGTTTTTATTTTAATCCATGAAGCTAAAAGAGGCTGCTATGCACTCTTCAATTATTGTTATTAATTATTCAATTCCAATACATGACATAATAATGCTCTAAATCTATAAAAAGTGGGACAGGATGCACATGAGTCGTATTAATTATTGCATGATTGAAATAATGCCCACTTGAGAGGATAGATGGTGGAATCAGCCAACGCATAATCGAGTATGACAATGACTCTGCCAAGCCATTATATCATATCAGATCATATCATATATCGAAACCAGTGAAGACGGCAGATTTGTCTACTCTATTTCTCCCATAAATCCTCTTTCTACAATGATATAATTCTCATAATAATTTGTAAGATTAATTTTCATCTCCCATAATTATGATTAAGGTAGGCAAAGTGCAATATCCATTACAACAAAATACATTTTTTACAACCTTTACTAGTAAAGAAAAATCTTTATTAACAAAGAAAATGTATATAAAAGAAATAAATTGTCCTTGCGATGATGCTTTTACTGGCAAGTAAGAATTTTCTTGATTATGATGATTCTTTCGTAGGCAAAGAAGGTTTTGCTTGCTCATAATAATGTTTTGGCAGCATTATGATGATTCTTTCGTAGGCAAATATAATAATGTTTTGGCAGCTAAGTCAAAACTTGGTTGCCGCAACAAAAAAGGATAAAAAAATATCAACTAAAACTTTTCAATCTAAAACTTTTCACTCTCCATAAGTACTCTATTTTTAATTATTTTTTCACATTTTTCTACACAAACTATCCTACTTTTCAATCATTTCTACACAATTACCTATACAACTAACCTATCTATTTTAACTTTATTCTCTTTACTCATCATCATTACTCCTATTATATCACATCATTTTCTA
>JAXCLR010000001.1:88401780-88454492 GCA_035584095.1 Annona squamosa
GTAAAAGTAAATAATAGAAATAAAAGGTAAATATGAATGAAAATAATATATTTTATTTATAACATAATTATGATATGCCATATATGTATTCAAATATAAAATATAAATAACATAAATACACAAAATATAAAGAATTATTGTTTAAATATTATGTATATAATATATTTTATAATAATTATTAAATGGAAAATCGGACTCAAGTTCTTTGGATTCGGGTTCACTTGAATCTTAACTCTATCATACTTACAAATTGAGTTCCTTGAGTTTGGATTCTTCAATCGCAAGTTATGAAAAAGCAAGTTCTAACACTGTTCAAAATCGAAGTTCGGCGGGCCAAGTTTGAGCTCAACCCAACCCACGTTACATCCTTATTACAGTCTCCTTTTAGGCACACTCAAATTTTCAACAAGTAAGACATGTAAAATTATCTTTTCAATTAAAAAGCTAAACTTTATCAAAATTAAGCTTCTCTGGATAATGTTTAATAAAAGTGATAAACAGGTAATGTCAAATTAGTAAAATAATGTGATTTGTATATTTAATTTAGGATTATTTGATGTGATTTCATCAAAATCAAAATTTTTAGGCTTTATTTAATGAAAATGATAAAAAATTGTAACATCAAATGAATAAAATGGTTTGATTAGTATATTTAATTTAAAGCTATTAATTCAACATTTGCATTTCATACCATCTAATGTGATTTCATCAATTAATAAAATAATGTGATTTATATTTAATTTAGAATTACTTTTGATATGATTTCATCAAAATCAAAAGCTTTTGGGTTGTATTTAATGAAAGTGATAAAAGTTATAACATCAAATTGATAAAATGGTTTGATTTATATATTTAATTTAAAACCGTTAATTCAACATTTATATTTTATACTGTGTAAAGATTCTTATCTTGCTATGAAAGTGAGGCCTGTAGCTTATTACATCAACTAGCTTCGAAATCCTGGTATTACTTCTTACATCGACTATCTTCAAAACCCTCATGTTACCTAAACCACTATACTAAGTCATTCCTTTAATACTATCACTGTCAAAGAAGTAACTCATATTATCAAACTACACTCTTTTTTCAAGCTTGTTAACAAAACTATGACCTATTATTTTATTTGATTTTTTAATAAAATTTTTCTTAAACTTTGTATCTAGTTAGGGGATCATACTTGTCATAGATAAAGGACACTTAGGGGTTGAAAATAAGTTGCTCTCCAAAATCTTTTTTAAAAAAATTTAAATCAATCGAGTTTTTCTTTTCCAGTGGTTGTAGATGTCAGTCAAACTTGCACTACATCAATAATATTTGAATAAATCTTTAAATGTATCTAGAGTGATTTTCACGTTTTATATATGGTTATAAATATTTTTAAGAAGTTATGACCTACTTAAAACTTTGTTTGAAATTATTTTGGCTACTCTAATAAAAAAAAATAACTTTAAACACGATGAGTAGATTTGCTTTTGATTTAACCTTAAAGTGGGCCAAGATGCATGAGATACTGATACTGAAGACTTCAATCGTATTGACCATTTTCAGGTACTATTCCTCATTCGAGGGTTAAAACTATAGATAATAATAAAGAAAAATGTGGTTGTTATTTATTAACAAATAAACGCTCGTAATTTTCTTGATTGTAATCCAAATCCCAAGTTGCCCAACGGGCTACATAAGAAACATAAATATTTATATTATTAAACGTAGTCCGGCCTAATTCTTGATATCTGTACAAAATTTTACCAAGGTGTGGAGTATTTAACAGTCTTTAATCTTTGAGGAACGGCTAAAAGTTGTTGGCATATGTGCAAAATATTTAAAAAGTGTGGGCATACTTTTGCGTTGTCATGTAAGCAGGCAAATAACTCAATTTTCAATTTGTCATTGACGTCACAGAGCACAAACAGCTCATCATATCCATATCGGTTGCATCGACAATCCGCTCCAAGAAATTATTCAGATACTCACTACTCAGATATTCCAAGGGGTTACAATCAAGCGCTAACAAAATGTTTTTTTTTTTTTTTGCCCCCAACCCGCAACTGTATCATTGTTCACAAGAGAAAATATCTAACCCGAGTAGAAGAGAAATGAAACCAGGTGTCGACCACGCAATCTCTTTAGAGCTACGTGGAATTGTTGACTTGTGAGTTGAACGGCATCTTGCTTTTCAGCGGTGGTGAATGGCACCGTAACGGACGACGTCGCTATCCATTACGTTCGGATCGGCTAAAAAACGAGGATGTTGCTTTCGATGCCACGTCGATGCGGCGTTGCCAATGCCAATGGCCAACGAGGCTGAGTCCACCAATAGCAACGCGCCCACAGACCACGCAGCCCGCAGGCTGGTTGGAACACTGAAACCGCATGCACTATCTTCCATCTTTTGTTCTAGGTTCGCGTCTTCCATAATCCGAACCGTTAAAATGGGTGGGCTCCACTTGGATTGTAATCCTGCAAACATCTTTGTGAGGCCCACTTTTGTGAGTGCGTACATTGAAAATAGGCTGTAAATTTTCCCAATAGATTATAGATCCAACTTGCGATTTTATTTTATTTTTTTGCCACCTTAATCTCATTCATCATGGGATATTATATTAGACAGCAGTTGCAAAAGATTGAACATTTGCATTTGCTTGATTGTTCCCTACCGGGTTGGTAAGACGTGAATTTATAAATAAATGTACAGTACAGCTGTACAGGGCGAACCTTTTGATGGCTAGGATGGAATTATCAATAACGTTGCTTATTCGACTTTGTTGTTGGGGTAGCACATTTCCATTTTAAGTGGGGAAAAGATAAAAAGGATCACTTGAAAGGAATCCTTTCTGATTGCATCGAAGCCGAAAGGCCCACCGAAGGTGAAGATCATGGGATTTGTCTGTCTGTCCGGGTACAAACATCTTATTTTAGGCCTATTTAATTACATACAATATATTACCTTCAGTTTAATTTATTTTTATTAAAACTATTTAAATTAGACATCTATCTAAGGCACGCCAACCATAGAGTATGGAGAAGGATGCTTTACTTGGGGGTCTTTGATATATTTGATATATCAATATCGTATGAGATGCTAATTTTATCTTTGTTTCATCAGAAAAATGAATCATAAAATCCTTATACTCATAAAAGTGGCCCCTAAAATGATTTTTAAAGTATAGTTCATTTTTAGGACAACAATTTTAACTCTCCTATTATTATTTTCTATCTTTTCATATAAAAACTTTTATTTCTAACTGCTGCCTTCCATCAAATCCAACTGTGATTGTTCCTTCTACTTTTGTTTTTGTATATTAATTTCTTGGACCAATTAAGTATTGAATTTCCACGAACTTCGAAATGAATAAAATGCAGTTAACACATTTTGTGTCATAAAATGAATTTAAAATGCATCGTAGTCTGACTTTGGCTTAGGAAGGTGCAGTGGGTCAACTAGAACGCAGGGCAACCTAACTTGAGGTTGGCGGCTCATTCAGCAGTAGACAACTAGACATGTGCTATCTTACACGGGTGCGAAAGATTAGCACGTGTGGACAGTTTTCTCTTCCCAGGAAAACGGTTATAACTGTCTCTTCCATACGAAAGTCCTTTAATGCATCTCTTCAAGTCAATTAATTATTCACGGATTGGTATCCGTCTGTCTGATCTACGTTAGCATTTGAATATGTAGGGGCGGTTTGGTTCAGATCTGCCAATCCAGAATCCTTGCGAGCTTCTACTCACGATATCTCGGATGAGACAAGTCCTCCCATCCGACTTTCGAGTGCCAATCTGCTAGATCCCTTGACTCGCAACCACAGAAATTTTGGGATTTTCTTATTATTATTATTATTATTATTATTATTATTATTATTATTTCGGATTACAAGAACTGCGGCAATGATTCCAACGGAGTTTTCGCTCATGCATCACATCGGCATTGTGTTCTTTCTGCTTTGGGCCTTCTCTTCTTTCAGATGCAGCCATAACCCGATCATCTACCTTGCCTCTCTTGCCTATCTCTGTAAGGTAATTATATGCTTGAAACAATGGGCTTCTGTGGGTTTGAGAGATTTTCTCTCATGTTTGCATAAGCTTTACTTCCTGCTTTCAAGATGTAGGTTTTGGGGGATTGGATGTTTACTCTCATATTCAATTCGACCGACCTAATTTTATTTTAAATTTCTGGTCTCAACAATTTGTTTGCTTGTACATAAGCTCCCTTCCTAGAGCTACTCAAATGAGGGTAATATCGTTAGTGAATCATGCTTACATTTTGGTATGCCATACATTTCTTAAAAGGAAGAAAGAAAGATGTAGGAAATTTAAAATCGCTGAATTTGAATGACGACTCTGCTGATTTTTAGCAATTAGCATAGAGCAAGATGTTATGCATATGGCATATGCATGTGATACAAACTAGAGCAAATGCAATTCAGAAAAATCAGATTGCTTATGCTAAAGGTTGAATGATGTGGATTTGGTTCTTACTTTCATTTGTTACTGGGTTTGGAATTATTTTGGTCTAGTGATGAATCTAGATCACTTGATTGGTTTGGAAAATACTGTTCCCATCGAAATCTGAGTGTGTACTTCTCCTTATGAAGGTCAATCACCTACTGATAATGAAGTTACGAAGGAAAACACAATTCGAGAAGGGATCGCGAGCAAACCGAAGAAGGGTGTGTAGTTATATATCTCATTTTCTCATTGCGGGGCAATTTAACATCTATACTTTTTTGTTAATATTGTTGAAAAAAGTAAATTGGAGAGGAACTTCAATAGATCTCCAGATAGATAGATGGCCTGAGAAATGCTGAATTTTTACCGACTGCCATTCCTTTCAGGCTCTTTCAGATTCGGAAAGGGTGCGGTGGTTGAATCATGCTGTTGAGAAAGCCTGGCCTATTTTCATGGAACAGATTGCATCACAGAAGATTCTAATGCCAATCATTACTTGGTTCTTGGACAAGTACAAACCATGGACTGTTGTACGTCTCCACCCATCTAGATGCTGTAGACACTACACAGTAGTGTTTGTCAAAATCCTGGACTACCCGCCCAGGATCAACATGCTCATAAAGCGACATTTTGGTGCATGTATTTTACAAAATCTAATCAATCTAGTAGTGGATCTTAAAACGTCTAAAACTCAGAAAGCTGAATATCTTCATAATGTATAAATATGAAAGGTTCTGATCATCATAAATGTACACAGAGCAGAGCCGTGCTGCAGCAGCTGTTCTTGGGAAGGAACCCCCCTGTCTTTACTGCAATCAGAGTTCTCCATCAGCCGGCTGAAGATGATCATTTGGTATGCTAGCATTTCTTAAGTGCTTCTAAAACTCCTTTATCGAGGTAACTTCTGTTACTATGGAACTTTGTGGTGACTGATTCATAATTTACTTAGATTGTATAGGTTATGGAGATGGGAATGAATTTCCTTTGTGCAGATGACATGAGCACAATGCTTGCTGTGCAACTGAACAAAAGATTAGCATTTGGCATGTGGGCAAAACTTCATGTAACAGGCTTGCACATTGAAGGAAAGGTAAAGGGATTCGATACCCAATCCCATCATGTCCATGGGTCTTGAAATGGTGCAAAACCATGGATATGGGTAAATGCACTATGACTTGCTGGAAGCACACATCATCATCGTAGTTGACTCACAACAGAAATTAAACCAATTGCTGAACTTTCAGTAACAGTGGTGATAAACCTAAAGAATTGCCCTTAACAATTGTTTTCATAGCATCTGTTAATTCAAGTGATTATCCAACTAGTCAACACTTGCATAGCCAAGTGGGTTTTACATTGCTTGTGTGAGATTCTGGATTTGATTTCGAGCTGAAGGATAGTCCCCATTTACATCCCAAAAACAAAAAAAAAAATTCCAAGTAGAATTCTTTTTTTTTTTTTTTTTTTAATTCTCTCTCTAGAGAGCTTCTCTCTGGGCAGGTTTTGTTCGGGGTGAAGTTTCTTCGTCGTTGGCCTTTCATCGGACGTCTACGGCTATGCTTTGTTGAGGCACCGTACTTCCATATGAATGTCAAGCCTATAATCAATAAGGGACTTGACGTCACTGAAATTCCAGGAATAGCAGGATGGATAGTAAGCTTATCTCAAAATTCACCTTGTGAAATAAGATTCCTCAATTCTTTATTTCTTGAAGGTAATTGACCTTAATCCCACTGTTTCTTTCCCTTTGGTCATGGCAGGAAAAGATTGTCACAGATGCACTTGAGCGGACGATTATTGAGGTTTGTGCCCTCCACCTTGAAGCTCTTACAAAGAGAGTACCTTGCAGCACGTAACAGCCGTATGGTCAAATGGTTGAACAAGGCAACCAACCACAAACTGAGGGGACCAGGATACATGAGTTCAGCCATAAGTGTCTGTCAGATGTAACATCCTACACTTCGGTGTAACAACTTGATGTCACCAGCATGTAAAGGTCGGCTGTCCGGCCCAACATTTAAGGAAGCAGAAACCCTAATAGTAGAACGCGGATTAGAAGACTATTAACATCATCTACACACGATAGTGTGCAGTATTAGTTTATGCTTGTTAGTATACTAAATAATATTTCTCTCATATATCATGATGAACATGCTAACCAGTGTAGTTTGCTACCCAATAGAGATAATTGTCGTAAGCAGACAGTGTCAAAGCTATTCTAATTCGTGTTTATAATACTAAAATACTAATGATAAGGTTTTGGAAAAAAAAAGAAAAAGCTAAGCTGCTAATTATTAGTTAAATTACTCTTATGCAGCCTCATATGCTGGTGCTGGACATGGAGAAATTCATCCCACCCCCCACAGGTAATTTCACATGAACATCTTACGAAGTTCTAGACTAGTCATTTGCTGATTGTTGCTACATGGTAAAGTACGCTCACTAATTAAAAGAGAAGTGATCTTATTAAGCGGGCTAAGTAATGGCTTACTTTGCTCACCTCAAAAAATTGATTTTAAAAAAACTTTTTTTTTTACATTTTTTCCCAAGACTTGTTACTATAAATATATTTAACATATAAGTCAAGTTTTACCGTTTTTGAATATGTATATATATTTATGCAAAAAATAGATACATGTATTCAAAAATGGTAAAACTTAATTTATATGTTAAATATACTTAGGGTGCGTTTGGTTGGAGGTAAAACTTTTTGATAAAAACTTTTCAGAATAGAAGTTGTTAAATTGATAAAAAATAACGTGATATGATAAGGGTAATAATGAAGTGTAAAGAGAATAAAGTTAAAATAAATAGGGTAGTTGTATGGGTATTTATGTGGAAATGATTGAAAAGTGAGATTGTTTATATATGAAAATATGAAAAAATAATTAAAAAATAAGATAATTATAAGGAGTAAAAGGTTTTTGATTGAAAAGTTTTGATTGACATGTTTCGTGTGTAACCAAGTATACCCTTAGTTAAACAAGTGTATAAAGAAAAAACATAAAAAAAAAAAATTAATCGAATTTTTTAATGTGGACTAACTGAGTCATTACTTAGTTCGGGCTAATAAGATCACTTCTCACATGCAATGACTTACTTAGCTCATATTAAAAGATTCATTGAAATTTTTTTTTACTTTTTTTCGTACACGTGTTTAATTAAGTGTATTTAATATAAGAATCAAGTTTTTCTATTTTTGGATATGTAGATATACTTTTTAAAGAGCTTTAATGGCTAAAATAATCCTATATTTAAAAATCTAAAGAAAATACACACATATCCAAAAATGAAAAATTTTAATTTATATATTAAATACACTTGTTAAACAAGTAAGGGAAAAATGTAAAAAGCAGTTCTTTTAAAATGAATTTTTAGATGTGGGAACTTAGGCTAACAAAATCATTTATCTTATTTAACCCGGGCTAACAGGATCACTTCTCCTGTTAAAATCATGCAACATAATTTCAAGGTCTTTACAACTCATCCCTCATGAGAATGATCAAACAAATCCATTTGGGAGTTTGGGATGGAGATGTTGTGAAAGCCTGTGGGACTGTTACCAAATTAAACACAAAGATTATGACATTCCCAAACAACTTAATCGCTTGTTCATTTCAGCAGGATTTTTTTGCTGAGACCGAATTGCTTTCAGTTATTATGAGAAACATGTATGCAATGCTTGTTTATTCTCAGTTAATCTGGGCTACAGATTCTGATGCTTTAAGAAATACGAATTCACGATTTACAGATTGTCAGTTCTCTCCGGATGGGAAAAACCCCATTGCTTATGTCAAATTGGAAATTATTGAAGCAGCAGACATGAAACCTTCCGATTCAAATGGTTTGTTACACGCTGATCAAACATAATTTCTGGTTATATTCTAAGATTTTCTCATCTCAGTAAACCATTTTGCAGGATTGTCAGATCCTTATGTGAAAGGCAAGCTAGGAAATCATAAATTTCGAACAAAGACGCACAAGAAAACGTTGACACCCAAATGGCAAGAAGAATTTAAGGTTCCAATATCCACGTGGAAGTCACCAAATGTGCTACTGCTTAAAGTATTTGATGAAGATCCCTTCCTTGATGATCCTCTTGGGTCTGCTCCCTACATATCCCCACTCTCTTCTTTATTCCTTTCTGATAGCTCACAATAAAATTATATCGTTGGGATCCACAGATGCAAAAAACTGTGGAGGTAAAGAAATATTTGATCAATGGTTTATGTGGAGTCCTCGATATTTCATAATAAATATAACTCTTAAGCAATTTGTTTTCCAAATAACACAACTTTAACCATCAAGAAATTAAATGAAGCCCTCAACAGAACTATTGCAGATTTCATAGCCTTTTGTGCATCAATATTCTGAGACGCCTATGGTGGATTCTTGTACTTCCACCGTTAGCACTTCAATCGTAGCTATTGGAGCATCGATTTCCTAAGGCTGTCTATCCCCATTCTAATGGACTTCCATTATCAGATTCTGAAGGCCATTGTTGATAGGATGGATCCATGGGCGACAAATGGGGATTCAAAGCTTCTCAAGAAAAGATTCCAGACCCCTTGCATACAAGGAAGCCTCATTAAAACAAAATAAGAAAATCAATACACATTACAGACAATATCCTGATATTTATTTTATACACCATCACAAACAACATGGTCAAATAAAGATTCTATGAAAGAGTTCAAGTTCCTATGGCCCCTAACTCCAATTATTTGAAGAAGTGTGAGGTGCACTAGTTTTCATGTTTCCTTCAGTTTTATTATTATGATGTCTAGTATAAAGTGCGAGGTGCACTAGGTTTCAGTTTCCATGTTTCCTTCAGTTTTACTGTCATGAGTGTGACGTGCACTAGGTTTCAGTTTTTATGTTTCCTTCATTTTTTATTATTTTTTAACCTTGACTTCATCTGCAGTATGCATTCGCATTTTGCTGTTGCATGATTATTGAAACACCCATGTAACTAAAACCAAAATTTTGCAGGGTTTGCTCCATAGACATCAACAATCTACGAGATGGGCAGAGGTATGACAAATGGTTATCTCTCAGAAATATCAAAATGGGAAGACTGCATTTAGCACTGACCGTGCTTGATCATGGAAAGGTTAAAAAATCTAGTACTTCCATTCGACACAAAATACTGCTATTGTCTAAATTTAGCATGATACAGCTATTGTTCATTTGGAAATAAATTCCAACAGGAAATGGAGCATCGAAGTAATGTAGAATTATCACAGAAGGAAAAGCTCAAAATATCAACAGCAGTTGAAGCAGTTGAACCAGACCACAACCCAGCTACAGTTGTGAAACAGGATCCAAAAGTTGAAAGTGATTATGAACCCATTAACGTCAATGGGCACCAGAAAACTGCCGTATGGGTCTATCACCCGGGAAGTGAAGCACCACCAGATTGGGAGACAAGAAAAAGAGAAGGCAGAGTTCCCAGACTGAAAATCTGTAGAGAGAAGGACGTGTGCAAGGAGAAAAATGAACATGAGGACAGTCATGTTAAGCCCCAAAGCAATGAGAGCAACAAGAATGAAAATCCCAAAGGATCAAGTCATCCTGGAAAATTCCAGAAGGCCCTAAAAAAGATGGCTTTGATATTCCGAAGGAATTCTAGGAATCGAATTCCCAATAACATGGGAGAGATGATTCCAAGTCCAACATCAGGTGCTAACTTCTGATCAATCGACAAAAGGATCATGAGCTGCTAAAATCTTTGACAGATGATGGTGATTACATTGATCAAATAGAAAACATGGAAAGATTACTAATAAGATTGAAATAGAGTAAACAGGCAAAGACCACATGAGTGCCATGGAAAAAGCATTCTAAATCAGATTGGGAAAGCCAGCTTGCACCATAACCCATAATTGTTTCAGCAGGTGCCACTTTATCAGCAGATAGAGAAATGCTTCTTAGGAAGATCATCCTTGTCATAAGGAATCTCCACTCTTATCAAAAGAATACTCTCCAAGAAATGACATCCCAATATAATCTTGTTCTTTCATCAAAGAAAGTGCTGGAAGCAAATATCCCCAAGCTAGCAAAATTCTCAAGTGGCTCTCTAGTCTGCATGAGATACTGAAGAATGAGTAGTTTAGAAAACACCTTTTCAGAAGAATATGGAAGCTCAATGAAACAGACCTTTGCAGGTGGAGTGCAAGCAAGATCTTGCTTTCTGGTGGTGCAGGAGGAACAGACTTGGGAAGACTCATGGTCAAGAGGCCACCGCTTGGAAGTCATTGTTAGAACAGATGATATGCAATGATGCCAAACTGACACGTGCAGCCAAGAAGCATTTTTGCAATTATTGTTGCACTCAATTTCGCTGAAAGAAAAGGATCTTTGTACTCTTGCATATATTTCAGACATAGTCCTCGACCCTCAAATTTATTCGAAGTTTCTCAAGTTTTTTTAACAAGAAATAGAATGATTATGTAGCAGAATAAGCTAAAGCCAAAAATACATTCCACTAGCCAAAAATACATTCCACTAGGATAATGAAAACCCACTAATGAAGGGAAAAAACCCAGAAAAGAGCTCCATTCAATAATAGCTCCACTCTGCTAAGAAGTAAGCTCTGTGTATAATTTGCTCTCTTCACATATATATCTAATTAAAAGGCTAAATTAAGTTACTGTTCTATACATGAGAAATACAACAATTTACTGTTCTATACATGAGAAATACAACAATTGCCTCTCCGAAACATAGTTTTAAGAATTTTCTTCCAGGTTCCCATCCTAGGTACAAAACCTTGCTGCACCATTTTCATCAAAACAAAATTTACATCATCCAAAAGGTCTTGCTTACAAAGACCCTCAATGAGCAGTTTGTAGGACAAGAAACTTGGGAGTATACCCTCTGATAGCATCTGGCTAAAGAAATCCTTAGCTTTGATGAAATCCCCACAGTCAAGCAAACCATACAAGAGTGCTTGATATGATCCTGAATTAGGCTTGCAACCCTTTAGCCTCATTTTATCCAGAAGACCCATTGCGTAGTCCACCTTTCGTTGTTTACATAACCCAGAGATGAGAATGTTGAACGTAATTGTGTCAGGATAGCAGTCTTTTCTCTCCATACTCTCAAGAAGCTCAAAAGCTTCACTCACCCTATCATGTTTACAGAGACAATGCATAAGAGTTGAGTAGGTCTTTGTGTTCGGCTTGCAACCCTGCTTCGGAAGTTCAGGGAGCAATGCAAATGCTGCGTCTAACTTGCCACATTGGCATAAGCCTTTAATAAGGATGTTGAAACAACAAGTGTCAACAGTAATACCCAAACGAGAAGCTGTCAAATATAATTCATGCACTAAATCAAACTGTTTAGAATTAACAAGCATGTTGAGCACAAAGTTGAATGTCTTGACTGTCGGCCAACAGTGGAAATTGGGCATCTGGAAGAGTACTTTAATTGCTTGTTCAGGATTTCCTGCAATATTGCTATAAATTTTTATCAATCTATAAAAGAACTCCTCAGACACCCTGCACCTTTCACTTTTCATCTTCTCCAAGAGATTTTCAATGGCATCAAACTTCCGCTCATTAACAAGCTTCTCAATCACTAGGCTATACAGAGCCTCATTGGGTCTATAGTCCACGCGTTCAGAGACTTTTCTCAAAGCAGTGATAACCACTTCAGGATCCTTAAGACTTCTGAAGATTTTTAAGACCTCATTGGGCGCCAACCAGTCCTTGTGGTCTAACTTGTGCAGTCGGTCATTATCATTTGCTAGCGTGTAACTAGTTTTAGAAGAAAGGCAAGAGGTAGAATAGCATGCTGTACATATTGAACATCTGATGACGTGGAAATCAACAATTTCCAAATGGAACATTCTCCCCCAAAGATTCTGCTTTCTGGTGCAACCAAGCATGCTATCATTTCCTGAATCAGATTGAACACCTTGTAAGCAAACATTTTATTTTGAAATATCACAGTCGATTTAACAACAGTCGTAGATTCAGTCACACTCTCACCAGATTTGAATTAGCAAGCCAATGTAAAATTAATCCTGTAGCTTTGAACTTGCATGATAGATCGCTATATCCGCACATATTCTCAGCTACTACAATAAGCAATTTGGATAAAGGGACTAAAATTTTACCTAACGGATTAGGGACAATCATGAAAGATCGGTTTGAGGCCAACCCAACTCCAGATTTATTTGTGAAAATTCAAATCCCACTGATACTTGAGCCCAAGATTTTCATTTACTTTTCCTTTTTCAGCGTTTATGTCATGCTAGCACGCAATGGTTCCAACGAAGCGAATGCAAAAAATCTACTCAATGCAATCAAAATGTTGGAAAATGGCAGCCGAACTTACAACGAAGCGAATGCAAAAAAATCTGTTCAATGCAATCAAATGTTGGAAAATGGCAGCCGAACTTATGATGAGAGAAGCCTTCTGTAGCCAGTGGCAAGAAAGAAGTAATCGACTGACGCATTCGAACCAACCAACGGCAGAGAGAGAGAGAGAGAGAGAGAGCCTACGAGGGATACTGAAATTAGGGATTTGGTGACAGTTGGAATCAGGTTTAAGCTGAACCCAGAACCGAGGCCAGTTCCCACAGAGTCGCGGCTCTCCAAGGCCCAAGCTACCGCCTGCCGAGAGCCCCAGTTGACAACTTGCCCAGTTGCCACCTAAAACGGACCCATAGTTCGAAAAAATACACATGCGCATTTTTCATTTTCAATTTTTTAGGTTGGGAGTTAGGACTTGCTAGCAGCAAGAATGATAATAATGAGACCTCTTACCAGATGACTTCTAAATGCGTCAAATTCATCGAAAGTATCTTAAATAATAATTATTTATAGCTTAACTGAAATTTAATTAAATATTTGAGCATATAAATTATAAAATTTAAATGCAGAAGACTTTCCACAATGGACATCACTTGATAACAATAAGGCCAGAAAAAAAGAAAATTCCGAGTAATCATTTATGAGGTTCATTATGTGCTATCAAAATTTTTTATCAAAAGTTTTATCGCTTCCTAAATATACTCTTAATTAGAAATAAACCCTACATTCACTTAAATATATTAACACTTTATACAATTATTTATCTATGTGAAGTTATATGGCAAATAGTTATGTGTTAAGAAAATAAGTTTAAAATTATTATTTACATCAAACTATTTTATTATATTGATTTTTATACTATTTTTATATGAAGTCCATACACATATTCAATTTAGACGAAAATAGATATGTTAATGAAATAAACAATTTTAAATACAATGTGTGAAATAGATTATAATTTTAAGATAACGTGGGATTCATTTTGAGCCAAATATATCATAAGTTATGGTACGTGTAAATTTACATGATTAAAACTTATGAACGTATGATTATATACAATATATTGTCCATATGTTTAAGTTACGATATTTATTTTTTAATTTTATTTAATTTTACTTTTTTCGTAGACATGTTTTTCTAGGTGTATTTAATCCATATACCAAGTTTTACCATTTTATAATACTTTTATATTTATATTTTTTATTTTTAAAATCAATTGTTAAGGGTGGAAAATGACATATATGCTCTTAAAATTGATGATTTTAAAAATTAAAAATAAATATGTAAAAGTATTGTAAAATATCAAAACTTAGTGTATGAATTAAATACACTTATGAAAACAAATTTATGAATATTATAACTTAAAGATATATATATATCTATATATAATATATTGTATGTAATCGTAACTCAAACTCTTTTTTTTTTTTTTTTTTTTTGATGAAAATCGTAACTCAAACTTACATGTACATATATGTTACAGGCTGGAGGCATGCGTGCCTCTTTTATTTTAAAATCTTTTTTCAAATTTAAATTATTTATTCTGTTTATCTATTTATTTATTGACTTCGAAAATTATATTTTGAAAACTTCTATATAATATACATTTTTTGAAAATTAATAATTATATTCGCTTTCAACAA
This sequence comes from Annona squamosa, assembly GCA_035584095.1. Classification (NCBI taxonomy): domain Eukaryota; kingdom Viridiplantae; phylum Streptophyta; class Magnoliopsida; order Magnoliales; family Annonaceae; genus Annona; species Annona squamosa. Next base: position 88,416,194 of record JAXCLR010000001.1, read on the forward strand.
TAATATTTTTTATAAGATTTAAATTCCTAGTGTTGTAATTTTTGGTAATAAAATAAAACAAACTGTATTAAACAAAATAAATAGTTCAGATTTCCGAAAATTATTTCAAATAAAAAAAATACAAAGCTGAAGGCATCGATGCATTGAATCATTGCCCCCTTACTTTCCTTATTATTTTCCTTCCGGATTCTTCTTACTTCTTTCACTACCTTTGTATCCGTCAGTAAGTAAACAAGTAATAAGTTAATTAATTTCTATATATCCATAAGCATTTTGCAATTAGTTTGTTTTTGGTGTGTCAAAATATTAAAGTAATTTGATTCTATTTGAATCAATGTAGGGAGGTTTGTTAGCATGCATGCAGCAGTAAGGGGGTAAGCAAAATAGAATAATTTTCACGCTATTTATGGTTTTGGATGGTCAGAGATTTTAATTGGACACGTAGTCTAGAAATCGTTCGTGTGTGCTACAGTAGTTAAGCTATAAGAAAAACATTATTTAGCATGCGACTAAACATTCCAGACCGCGGGTCAAGACTTCTAATGACGTTTTGAGGTAGGAGTAGTAGAAACATAGGGAGCACGGGGGAACTCAAAATTAGAAATTCTCGAGTCATCATGAAATATTTCGACTGTGGATCCGATTGTCATTGACACTTGAAAGGAAGCAAGGTGGTCATTGACAGTGGAGGTGGTGTGGTTTCCTACATCTAGCCAAACATTGGGTGAGGGTGGCCATGGCATGAAAAAGCAAGAAAAAGGAAGGTGAGTGCAATGCAGATATCTAGGATCTAACAGTTGTCTGTAGAAACAGATACATAACATATGGCCAAGCAGCCTAAGCTATAAGCTCTGTGCTCGAAATGATGCTGCAGTTCTGCTTCCAGTGTCAAGGTATGAATCAACCATGAAATCACATAAAGCTCACTGTTTTTTTTTTTAATGATGATGACATAAAGCTCACTGCTGTAGCTAGGGTACATATGAACATATTAGCTGTCTAGTTATCTTACATTATTAGTTATCAAAAAAAAAAAAAGTTACCATGCATTGGGTGTGTTTGGTAATTAATAAAAATTGTCAAGTTAAAATTTTTTAATCTAAAACTTTTTACTCTCCACAACTATTATACATTTTAATTATTTTTTCATATTTTCTCATACAACTACCTTTATTTTTAATCATTTCTATACAACTAACTTATTTATTTTAACTTATCCTCTTTACTACTCATCATTACCTCTATCATATCACATCATTTGACAATTTTTACTTTCTAAAACTTTTCATCAAAAGTTTTATTCATTTCCAAACATACCCATTATTACTCAATCAAGAGGGGCCAATGCGCGGATATCCATGCCGTTCATCGGGCTGAGGGTCCATTAGTGGGTGATGGACATACATCAGTTTTTTTTTTTTTTTTTAATTGTACAGACTACATTGTAAGACACGGAAAAGAAACAAGCAACGCTCCCAGCCTCATTCACTCTACTAAGAAACATAAGTGGATGTAGAGGGAGCCCTATCATTACAAACATTGTTATCAAAATTAAAACAAAAGGCCTTTTTTATACAATCAGGAGGTTCGTTCTCCCTCCGAAACACTCTTTATCAACACACTTGACAACCTATTTTGCCAAATTGTGGGCACATTGATTTCCCATTTTAATATGCATGATACAAATAGATTTGTTCAAATTTGACAGCTTAGGGTGATCGGATATGACCGAGAAAAATGTTACCATGTTTTCATATATGAAAGATGACGGGTTTGTTTTTTAATATTGAAATAAAAAAATCTTATTAAAAATTGAAAAAATAATATATTTCAAAGTAAAAATTAATTTTTTTTTTTTTTTTTTGCAAATGTAAAGTCTCATTCCTCTCACATTCGCTCAGTTAACAAGCCCGAATAAAGAGAGGCAGAGAGCGCTAAGGGTGCCAGCCAGCTACAGCTAGCTAGTTAGATAGATATACATACAGAGTAATGGTACGGTAAGATTTCCCAAGGGCAGAGGATTTTTTATTCCCATCCCATCTTTTCAAAGTGAAATCACGAATTCCACCAGATCTAACGACAAGATGCGGAGGAAAAATTTAAATAAGACGTATGCATGCGTCTTGCATGCTTGGAATTGGCTGCCCCGACCCTCCTGCCTTTCTGCATGCCACGTTAACTAAAGAACCTTTTACTACCTGGGGAAGGTTAGATGCTCTCTCTCTCTCCGTCTCTCACAGCTATATGCCCCACGTCCTTCAACCTCTTCTTATTCATATATATCCCCACCCCACCCCACCCCACCCCACCCCACCCCCCTTTATCTTCTCCCCTCTCCTTTTTCTTCTTCCTGCCTATATATTCTCTGTCAAAATCATTATATCTTCTAAAAAATAAACATACCACCAGTAGCGTACGTCTCGATTTTGCTCAAGACCTCGCAGTCTCTCCATGTAGGGATGGTATTCATGCTTGGCGATATATATATATTCGTCTGACTGGCTTGCTAGCTATCTAGGTTCAATGTCGTTTCTCGATGGAAAAAACGGGCCATGGTATTAGTTTCGCTTCCATGCATCTTCTTTGGATTGGCAGCTCGGTCTTGTGCAAAATCTAGCAGGTGGCATGCATGCACCAAAACGCGTTCCCTCATAAACTAAAGCTAGCTACAAAGTACAAAACAAATGTCTTGAAAGGTGCGTAACTAGTATATGCGCGTCCTATTTATGAGCTAGGATACTTATATACAACTATTTTGTTCATTTCTAATTAAGTATAATCCCTTATTAACTTAAGCATTAAAAAACGTTGATTCACCAACCGAGGCGTGCTCGGTTGGTGGCCGCAGCTGTAATAGGGCGTTGGTGGGGTTGCAGTCGTGGGTTCGAATCTCACGTTGGGATTTCAACCCAGAAAAATGGAGTGGGAGCTGTAGTCTCCCTTTGAGGTGGAGTGGGAGCTGTTGTCTCCCTTTGGCTGGACGGAAGCTGTTCTTCCTAATTCTTTAGTGGAACTGTGTCTCTAGATTTCTTTAGAGAAGTTATATATCTCCTTGTTTGTAAGAATGTCTTAGAACTACAATGTAATATGTGTTGAGATGTATGTAAATATAAATCATCAAAAAAAAAAACGTTGATTCCTCATTTTGCAGGTCAAAGGATTCAAAATCTTGAAGCTTTGGTGCCAAGTTAAAAGTGAATTTTACATTGCTTCCGAATTTGAGCAAGTAGTATACAAATAATACAATCATACATATAGATACGTTTGTGTGTGTGTGTACGCGTACATATACACACACATAGCCATCTTGAATGGAAGTTCAGCACACGCTAATTAATAAGCAGTCGAAACTGATAATTTTTAAGATTGATGACTCCTATCATGTCTTATATATATAAACAAGTAAGCTAGCCAAGACTTCTACAAAAATAACTCGACGTCTCCGCGATCTATTTGGAACTTGTTTCTCAAGTGCTGCATGTGCGCATCATTATATATATAACATGTTTTTATAAAAACATTATCCAAAATATATTTATTTGATTCTTCTTAAAAAAAAAATACATTTATTTTATTGATAGGTAAAAAAAATACATTTTTTAACATATCAAGTTTTCAACATTTTTGAGATGCGTATACGTTTTTTTGAAAATTTTGATATTAGCATATTTTTTAGTCATTTTAAACGTGTGGAACCTGCGGTCATTGTTTTAGTCAAAACATGCTACTATTCCACGCTCGATATCATGCATGCATGGTAACCACTTTCATTTAACGTGGCTTTAGAACTTAAGTCCATATTGCCAACCCGGCCGGCAAAAGGTGAGTCATTCTGCTTTCCCGGGTGTCCTCCATTTCAAACGATCAAGACCATCAAAACAAGCTGATCATGGTTGGCTTTTAGGAGCAACCACCCTAAGACACATCTAGCAGATGAGGATATTTTTGCAGTTGATTCAATTCTTTTAAAATAATGTGAATTGTAGTATTTGCACATAATTACATAATCTGAATAACTATATATTACATATACAACTAGCTAATGGTAGTAGTTTGCAGCATAGAATTATCTAATAAGAAGTCTCCATTTTCAAATGAAATTCTAGGTTAATAAGCCATTGGTTGGTTCCTTGGTTGCTCTCGTTTCTACTTTGTAGTTGTTCGGTTCTCTACTTTTCTCGCGACCATCGATTTCTGTTTCTGCAGCACAGGAAAAGAGACGCTCTAGCTAGGTCGGATCTATCTTTCTCGAAAAATGGCAAACGTAAAGTCCTGCTTTCCGGGATCTGTATCACGTTCAAAGCCAATCTGAGCCGTTCACTAATGCAATTAGATTGCCGGATGAAGCTCATATTCACTAGGTACCAGTTCTAAAATTTTGATGTAAGGACCGTCTTGTTCCTATCCGCATCTGGCTCTGATTGTACAGCGTTTCGTAGAAATTTTGATAGTTGTCTCCGTATTAGATTGTTCTCTCTCTAAGAAACAACACAAACGTGTGACGGCTTGTTGGAAGCTGAATATTAGTTACTCTTCTAATTTTCTAATAAGATTCACTAATCTTGTTTTCTAACTGCTTTGCGTGGGATCAATTTTAGGCTTCTAGTCCTGTTTTGGTAATGAGAAGAAATTCATTTTACTACTCCCCTCTCACTCTAAGAAACAACACAAACATGTCACGGCTTGTTGTAAGCAGAATACTAGTTCTCTTCTAATTTTCCAATAAGATATGCTAATCTTTTTTTCTAACTGCTTTGTGTGGGATAAGTTCTAGGCTTCTAATCCTGATTTGTTACCGAGAAGAAATTCATTTTACTACTCCCTCCAATTGATCTTTCTTTTCATTTATTTTGGCTAGCTGAAATTTATAGATCCGTTTTGTCCTCATTGTTATCTATAATTTCAGTTAAAAGGCATTTCTATTTTTTATTTATCCATTTTATTTTCAGTCATTGTCCTCATTCATTGTTGTCTATGATTTTAGTTAAAAGGCTTTTTTTTATGCTTGATTCATTTTATTTTCAATCGTTGCCTTTGACTATGCAAAATCATCTCTTATTTTCCCTATTTCCACGATATCTTTTCTCTACTTTTTTTCTTGTCTTTTTTGTGATTCCGAAATAATCTAGACATTTGCAGGATGATGCTTATATGCTTGCGTGAAGCCATGTGATACTATGGGTGTACAAATATACAAGAATTAACATTCCCCACCTTTGGATTTAGAGTCATATCTCCTTATGTTTTCTTCCAAGAATCATTTCGACATGTAGGTGCTTGTTAAATGCTGGATTGAAAAGCAAGCGAGTTTGGAAATCTGGCATGAAGGGTAGCCATGACAAAACAGACAGTGGTACAAAGAGTAGAAGACCCATTCCACAGTCATAAGCTTTAGAAAGGACGCGAACGGAGTCCCATGATCCGTACTTCTCAATCATTGGCCTCAAAGCTTGTGCAATCTGCGGGAAAAAAAAAAAAAAAAAGGAACAAGATCAATAAGATCATTGTGTTTTGCATTGAAAATTTTCATTTGTACTTTTTCTTTCAGAACTTACCAACAGCAAACCCCATCCGGTGGGCAGAAATGCTAGAGAACATACAAACAAGTCTGCCATTGACAATTTGCAGACTGCGAACAAGGTGATTAAAATAGAAAATGCTCCCAAGAAAAGAACTGCTTTGAAAAGTCTGAACAGGAGATGAAACTCTGCACTCAATAACTCTCGCCCCAGTTCCAGTGCCTGCATCACGTTGAAGTTCACTAATGAATAAATAGAGGGTTGTGCTAGTGCCAAATACTCAGTCCATGAGCTTGCATAATGCTTACAAGAAGATTCTACAATGACATGCATGCTTTTTTGGATGTTTGGCGTGATGACTGAGGGGATAGGAGTGTCTGCAGTGGAGCTAATTTTTTTACTGGGCTGCCACTCAGGCGCAAGGGCAGAAGCCAAACTCTGCATTTGCGTGAGTTTTGTGACATGGATTATGTCGAACTCAGATTTTTTAGTCCAAGGATCAATTTGCTTCCACTGTCTAAATAGTTGCCTTCATGCAATCAAGAACAATCACATTGGCATACCAAAACCAATGGTGCAATCTAAAGCAGCATATATGTGATCACTTGGAAGTCCATCAAATACATGCATCCCTGTAGAATTCCTCTCAGGAACAACAAATTTGATGGCAGAAGCTGATAACCATCAAGGGTTGCTGCTTTCAACAATTTATTCAGTAGCCCAGTGTTGTTCATTTGCACAAGGCTAATTAAGCATGCAGCTAGTTCATAGATGTAATTAGTATCTTATGTAGTAGCATGTAATGGTACTTTACCTTGACAAATAGGAGGATAGAGCCAATGACAACCCAGGACAGAATGTAAACCATAACAGTTTTATTTTCCTGAGATATGTCAAGGTGATAAACTAGTCCATATTGATAAATAAAAAACCGAATAGATAGAAGTACTTCAGCAATCCTGCCCCCCCAGCCTGAATGCCTCAAATGGGTCTGCTCTTCATTCCACCAAGATTCCCAGCTTTTGTCTTGCTGAATGCCTATTCCACCTTGATGCTTTATCCACTTATTCCAATCCTTCCAGTCCTCGACAACCTTGTGCCATTCAAAGCCAGAAGGATTAAATAGAAATGGGGCAAACAGCCAAGTTCCAACCATGAACCAGATGGAGAAAGTAGCCAGCACACTTATAATGCCATTGTGGTGACGAAACGAATGATAGATAATTAAGAGAAACATCAATTCAAATCCTTTTACAAAGTGGCTGCGTGAATATAATCTGTAATTCTCAGTAAAGCTTGCATGGAATACAACGAACTTCCGGCCAGTAGGTCTGTACTTAGCACCACCATGGAGCATTGTTCGACCATAATAGTGGAATTTTGTTCCAAGAGAGAATGTGAAGAAAACTGCCGATAACTGCATTTGCATGAGGATAAAATCATTGAATGCTGTACGAAAACCTTTCTCTAGTCCAATTTCCATCAACATTGGTAAGCCTGTTAGAAGTCCAAGCTGGATGAATGACTGTGAGGCAAGTGCCGTCTCCAAGGATTTTATGTTATGAGTTCCAGCTACATTGAGAATTGTCCTTTCCAATCCACTAAGAATCAGGTATATTTGCCCATAGAGGAAAACATAAATACCAATCATGGATATCTGCAGTATTTTGGCAAAAGAAACATTATCAGATAGAAAGATTGAACCTCAGGAAAAGAGACTACATGTGTGGTTATTCAACCTATCATGTTTTCTCACATTCTGTTTGCTTGATGTTCCCTCCAACCCTTGGTAGGTGGATGTAGGTGATGAGTTCAACAGATCAGATTCATGGAAAGGGATTTTAGGGTTGACAATTTGGAGGTATCCAATATAGAATTCCAAATTGCAAAATGCAAATTGAGAGATTCCACCTTTCCAAAGAACATTTGGGGAACTCGAAAACAGTGTGAATATGAATGAGCCCTCCAGTTATTCTGAAGTTCCAAACAGAAATTCAGTATAATCTCAGTGCCTCTTTCATGCATAATGCTAATATCCAAGTATATTGAAAGTTTTTTGCAAATGTTAAATGACTACCAGAGTACTGGAGTAAAATCCAAGAGTCGTGAAGTAACAGGATAGCATCCGGAAAAAATCGAAACAGCGTCCAAGTCGGTATATGTCACGGCTAAGAGTTTGCTCACTGTTTCCATTGGCTACTTTAGCCTCAAACTTCGTAATCTGATTTAGACCAACATCCCGGCCTTTGCCAACTTGCATGTACTCACGGTAAGTTATATGCCCCTGTCGCAATGTGGAATTAAATCCTGCATGAAGGGGAAAATAATGTCATGCAAGCACCTAGTTAAGAACATCTGACCATAGAGCAGAAAATCAAACTGATTTCTTCTACCTGCAAACACATCCTCACTTAGGTTGATTGTTTTTGATGCTTTGCTTATGCCACCTCTCGTTAAGTGAAACACCCGATCAAATAAATCTGGATGACCGTAATGGAATCGCACCCTGAAAATGAGAAAACATGAGAGAGAAACAAAAGAAACAGAATGTGATTTAAAAATGGAAAGTGGCAGCAGGAAATTATGATGGTGGTGAAGTAAAACCAGAGAAACATGCACACAGGGTAGTGGGGTGGCATGGGGTAGAGGTATGTGTGGGAATGCCTATAGATTGTCTATTCAAATGAAACAATCGGCCCAAAATTTTACAAATTCAAAAGGCTATAAAAATGCACAATTATGTAGCTCCAGGTTAGGTAGGAAACATTCCAACTTTCAGGTCTTGAGCTTAAGCGAAGATTATAAGTTCAAACTAGAAAAGAAAGGGAAAAAAAAAAAATTCTTGCCTGAGAGGATCCGCAAGAAGCCTTTGTCCAATGGTGACAAAACTAGTCTCTTGATAAGACATGAAACCAGCCAGTGACGAAACACTGCAAGTACCATGCACAATGTAAGAGGAGCCTAATACTGTAAGTTGAAGACTAATGTCTCTATCAAACACTTTCCTCTACTCCTATTTGTGCATGGGTGCTGACCCATCTTGTGGTATATCTCTGGCAGTTTAATCTTACCTTCCAGTGAATATGTGTTCCCTAAGACCGAGAATGGTTGGTGGGCGCTCTCCCCCATGCGTAACAAATTCTTGCAGAATATTCCTCATTTTGAAAGCTTCTTCCATGTAGTTGTCCTGCAGCCAAAATGTGTAAATAGAAGCCAAGGTGCTTAGCATTTTAAGAATAAGATTCTGAACTTGCCTGATTCATATCTATTGTTTGAAGGACGTCACCACGTGTAAAAATTATGGCATGATTTTGGTTTTCAGGCTTTCCTTCACCGATAATTGGTGGGCCAGGGAGCTTGACACGGTATATCTCCTGCAGAAGTTGACAGCTGATAGATGTAACATGCTAAAAGCAATACTGGAAATTCAACTTCACATAATAACATTATTTTATGACATAAATTATAGTGGCGCTTAGATGATTTAAGCATTCAGCTGGGTAGAGGTAAGCTTCCCCAAATACATTATGTTTCTACTTCATGAAGTGCAAGGCTTAAACAAAGAAGCCAGAATTGCTGAAGTTGCTGAATCCGTATCAAAATGCCATAAATACGATCTCCAACAAAGAATCTCTAGGCCTGCCATCTAGAAAAGAACATCAAAATATATTCTCCTTTGAGATCTTGGGGCACCGATCTCCTGCACCCGGGGCACTGATCTCCGAAAAAAATAAAAAATAAATATCTAAAAATCTCCAAAAATGGTAAAAATTTATACACATGTTAAATACACTTGGGCTAACAATTGTATGAAAAAATTTTCAAAAAAAAAGAAATAAAATAAATTGGTGTGTGCACCCGGAAGCAGGCAACGCAGGTGCAGGAGATCGGCGCCCGAGATCCTATATGCATCAATATTAGTGATTTGATCGGTGATTCATGAATCTACAATCTTATATCTGTGACTACCACAAAATTTTTAGAACTTCCAATATTGAAAATTTGAAGAGAATTGTAGCTTGTTTAGCCAGTTTTATCACCTCAAAAAAATGATGGAATACATGACGCTACAGCTTTATCGTGTACATCACTGAGGTACGCAAGGGGACCTTAATTCTGATTTGGTGTTCATGTTTGATTTGTGAGTGAAACAATCAATAAAAGGAGGCAAAAGTGCATAAAAGACAATAAGCTTCATGATCCTTCATGCAAAATCAACTCCCAACTACTAAAGGTATATATATGAATGTGATGGCAACGATGATGAAGCTTATGCAAAATTCAAGTATTCAACCATTAGACCACTTTTTATCAGTCCATTTAGCATTCTCGGTTCTCAAGAGTCCAAGTTCAAGTTTGTTTATCATCTCATATTTACATCTCCAGTGCTTATCCAAATTCCAGTCATGAGACTCATTCACATTTAATTTTGCTGCCCAAGAGTTATATGAAAGTACCTACTTAGCAACTGGTGCGCTGTTGATAAAACTGTACAGGGTTGGATAAAATGGTTTCTTATCAACTTATTTGACTGATATGTCTGAAGAACATGTTACCTGCTCCAGACGATCCACTGCTTTAATCAAAACAGAAGAATATTCCTTTCTAGTCTTATCCACAGTCAAATCTTCTTTCTCTTCAATGTAAGCAACTCGCAGGGATGGATACCTTCCACCAATATCTTAAATCAGTCAAACTTACAGCAATAGAACAAAAAGAAAGATAAGGAAGGTAATTTTCTAGAAACTTACTTTATCATCAATTCCAAAATATCAGTAGCACATTGCTCTCCTGCAGCTTTTTGTTTTGCAAACATTTGACAAGAAATAACGTATGTGAATTTCATATCTGCCAAAGCATCCAGCTTTGCTGATAATGGATGCTGAATATTTTTCTTGTCATGCTCCCTTTCAGCACCCTTGTAACCTTCAAGAAGATCTGGTTGGATGTGATCAAAGAATGTCATAGAGCTTGTGAGGTGGCTATTTATTGCTCAAGACGATTAACTAGTCTTTGAAAAGTGTTCTGACCAGTACTCTTAGGAATATCCACTCCCCATGGCATTTTGTTAAATAAAAATTGCTATCAGAAAGATGATACTGAATGCATAAATTTCTATGTGCACTGAATCTTCAACTAGATATATATCAAACCATGACTCACTTTCATTTTCAGCCATGTCGAGAAAGGCCTGAAGTTTTAATGCCTTCCTGTAATACATCATTCCTCTCACTGTTAAAAGAAAAAATTAGCAGTTTCGTTAGCAGGGGGAAAAGCATTGCAAAATTCATCCAGCCCATCATCTATGTTCAATACAATAAACTTCTATCTTCTCACTTTACCTGTTCGGCTTAGAGTTTGTCCACGATAAGAAGCCCAGTCTCGAAGCTTATAGATGAATTCATTCAATTTCTTCATCCCCATTCGTTCCAAGCACTTTTTCCATTCATCTAAAGTGGAAAAAAAAATGGGGGAAGAAAAAACGAAATTAAGGGACTCAGAATGCATTTGTGATTTCATACACAAAGCACGACGAATGCAAACTATAAAAGAAGTCATGCAATGAAGTGAAGTTCATATGTGTTTGCTTATAGACATTCATACTGCTAAAACAAGCACTTATCTTCTTACATTACCTGTTCGGCTAAGAGATTGTCCACGATAGGATTCCCAGTTTTGAAGTTCATTGATGGCATTGTCCAAATTTTCACACCCCATTCGTTCCAAGAAGTTTCTCCATTCATCTAAAGGGATAAGAGAAGGTCAGATGCTCACAGCTGATTCATCTCTAAAGCATAATCCATTAAAACAGAGAGAGAGAGAGAGAGAGAGAGAGAGAGAGAGAGAGAGACTCATTGGTAGTAACCTGGATATATGGTTTCCATATAAACAATAATTGGAACCCAATTTTGAGTTGAATCAAGTTCCTCTTTTGAGAAGGCAACTTCTTCTGTGAAGTATGGAGTCATCACACTAGGAACAATATAAGTCAAGCAGCATGAGAACATCTCTTTAGCAAACAAAATAGATGAAGGGAAAAAAAAACAGATTAACACCAAGTTGAACATGAGAATTGAGAATAGAACATCAACACATACTTCCTGAGCTCATATGCTCAAGTATTCAAGTACAAGGATTGAAGTATACGTTAAGAAAATGTTTTGATGGATAGCAGGAATTTGAGGTTTGCTTACAATCTAACTCTATACTAGCACTACAGAGTTGATGCTTTAACATATCCTCCAGCAGGTCAATGAAATAGTGTCCTAAAGGCTTCTGCCTAAAGACACTGATGAAATGGGAATCTGATGGAAAATAACAGGCCATACATCATCTCCCATTCTCAACAGTGTGAAGTCACATGTAATTTGCTTTTCCCTTAGCAAGAATGGCAGTTTCTGTAGCTTCATATTGTCCACTGAACCCATTCGATTAAGCTCATATTCATTTGCTTCATTTTGTTTGATTTTTTTCTTCAAAAATTAACAAATATCAAAATATTTTCTGTTTCATGTCCTCATTTGAACTGTATGTTGCACCAATATTGAGGTATCATGTGGCAGTTCTCCTTCAGGCTCTATTAATTATTTTCATACAAAACGAATCTCAAGGCATAAGACTGGGTATGGCACTAAAGGAGAATTCACAACAACACAAGAGGAATGCAGTACATGCTAATGTAGATACATTGGTGGATTGAAAGGAACTGATTATACACTCGGGTGCACTTAGCTACCCATTTTTTAAAATTTCTTTTGAAAAATTATTTACACAATTGTTAATCTAAGTGTATTTAACATGTGTATCAATTTTTACCGTTTTTTGATTTTTTTGATATAAAAATGGTAAAATTCACTTAGATTAACACTCTTATGAAAAAAGTTTCAAAAAAATTTTTTTAAATGGGTTAAATGCACCCAAGTGCACCGAGCCTAAGTGCACCCGGGTGCAACAAATCAATTCCTATGGATTGAAGGCATAATAAATATAACTATCAAACAAATAATTAAAGTAACATTAATCTCCATTACGGAATCATCAAGAATAATGGAATAATTGATACCGTGTAATCAATGTGATGTATGGGCCAGGAATTTTCTGCAAAAGGAATACATGGATCCATTCTATTATGGATGTGACTAAGATGTCGCCTAAGGCTTGGAATAGGGGTGAAAATCGGGGTGGGTAAGGATGTACCCAACCCTGACTCTACATTTAAAAATCTTGTTTAACCTTACTTTTTATATCACATCAGAATAAGGTCGGTCTGACCCTCACCTTTCTTTAAGAGGTCTCGGGACAAACTTCAGGTTGGTTTCAAGTTAGTATTAGGGACAACGGGTCGGGTTTAAAAAGCAGGTCAAAGTTTTAAAATTTATATGCATATCATATAGACTTATATTTATAATAATTTTAAAGGTAAAATGATTCAATATTTTACTATTCAGCGAGTAAAACACAATTCTCATAATAAAGCATTAGTAAAAATTTTTAAATAATTTCATTTTAACTTAACCTTAATAAATATGGGTATCAACCTTAAAAGTACACTGACGTAAATTTTGAATTACAATTAAAATTGTTGAATTGCAAAATAATAATATTTATTCTTGTAAGATATAAACAACATAGATAATATATTATATTTCATTAATAAATATGTGAATGAGATAATTTGAACCACATATATGCTATTAGAAAATAAAAATTTATCAATATAAATAAATTATAAAATTAAACATACATCAACATAAATAATATTCACATTAATAAGTTATAAAGTAAAACATATTTATCCAACAAAACAACATTAACATAAATAAGTCACATAATTTATAAAAATAATTTATACCTTGCGGGTTAGGGCGGGTCAGATCGAGGTGAGACATGGTCATCCTGCCACGCCCCTTGGAATTGAAACACAAGTCTGAAATCCTGACTCGTCCCACCCCACCGGGTCAAAATCTTTGCCCTAACCCTCTGTAAAATCGGGACAAGGTGAGGCAGGTCACGAGTCAACCTAGCCCTATTTTCACCTCTAGCTTGGAACAACCACTAGGTTTTTCCAAAACTAAAATCTCGTGCACCCATTGCTAATCAAGGCATACTACAAAAAATAGATCTTTCTAAAACTCAAGATTTTGATCCTGATTTTTCAACGCTTTGACTTTGAATGCGACGGTTAATACATGAATCCAACGGATGGAGTTGATGGACTACTAAAATTTTTCCTCATGAATGGAAGGGTGGTAGTAGTATATTTCAAAATGTTGCTACAGTTAACATACTCCAAAATTATTTCATGATCTCTCTTTTTAATTCCATTTTGTTATCACAACTGGAGATTATACTACTGTGATTGAGAAAAAAAATTGGTAGAAGGGTGATGCTAACCTAAATGACAACATGTCTTGTACTCTGGGAGCAGTAGGCATATCCATAAATAGAGAAGTTGCAAAGAAGGAAATGCGACGCCGGGCTTCTAAGTTCTTGGGTATGTCTAGAGCTGATTCTTTGGCAGTAAGCAACAAAAGCAAACGCTTCATCTGACAAGCGAAAATAAACCAATTAGCCTTACACTAGTGTGTCTAGCTTGCTATGTCTTTTGCCTTGGATTGAGATGCAAAGAATGTTGGCCATCAACCCATCAATATCCATACCTTTTGCTTTAGTTGGACAGTGTTTCGCAGAGGGAACCGTATAGCATTGTTTCCACCTAATGATCCAAATAGTTCTGGTTCTGGTGTTGCAAACAAAATTGTTGAATCCTTTGTTGGTTGCAACTGCAGAATCAGATCAAAAATCCTGCAAATTTTCCATAGAACTTTTGTAAATAATTTGGATGTGGCTTCGATAATAAAACTTTCTCCAAGTCCCTAAGCACTTTGATGATTTTTTTTTTTTTGTCCAAGTCCCTAAGCGAAAACAGCATCAACAAACCTTCTTGCATCTCTCATCATATCTCTGGTTATAACTTCAAAGATATCTTGGAGTAATCTCGCAACTTCGTGTTGATGGGAAGTTTCATTTTTGATCTTCATAAGGACATGTCATAGTCATAGCACAAAGACAAAGCTGTCAGTGCTCAAATATAGAAGCATAAACATTAAGAGCAAAAATAAGGTGATCTATAGAATGTTAGATACCAAAAGTTGAACCAATGCAGCACATTTATCACAAAGGACTGACAGCTTGCTCATCTCAAAGTTAGACAGAAACATGGATCTGCTAATACTTGTTTCAACCTCGGAAATTATTTCCAAGATAACCCTGAAAAGACACCCATGAAAGATAACAGAAAAAATAAAATACAGAACACGAAGATGGTGAAATTTGGTGATCAAGTAGAAGCTTGATTGAAAAAATCAAAATACCAATAAATTGTTGCAGGTGGAAATTGATAAACATGAATGTTACTACCTTTTTTCAAGTTCACGCACCACGAGAAGTTCAAGGATACTCTTCAATGTCTCATAACACTCCACTATAGCAGAGTGCATGCGACTATCTTTTCTTATCCTTTTGTAAAGATGATCATCTTTTCCTGAGAACTCTTTGACCATATCAACGGCAGCTGACAACTGGAATACAGGAAGGAACACTTTGTTGTTGTAATTGGTCAAAAGATACGATTGAATGAATTATAAGGAGTGAAAATAGATACCTTGGCAGCTAGAAGAAAAGCAGGCCACTGGATTCTGCCAGCACTTAACTCTGACGACAGAGGTATGATTAGCAAATCCATCTCTCTGTTGAACAGAAAATAGTTTCCTCAGTCATGCAACTAAACAGAACATATGGTTGCAGCAACAACCTGAAGAGTACCTATTGTTTATCAAGTCCTCTGAACGAAAAGTAGTGATGATTTGATTCCATACTTGAGTGAATTTAGCAGCACCATTTTTCTCAATCACTGATGTCTGAAGAAAACATAATTTAAATTTTGCACCAAGAAAATAGTCATGAATTCTTTGCACAACAAGAATCTTATGAATTAGGAACACAAGATAGGATTACCCTGCAGAACTTTTTCTGGAGGAAGCTCCTGATGTTTGTTTTGTGCTCTTTTCTTGCCAAAGGTGGAATAAGGCGAACATTGAAAGCAGCTGGCAGGGTGTGGAATCTACTTCTAAGCATTCCCATGGTATTAATCTAAAAATAAAAATAAAATAAAAAAATCAGAAGATTACTTGTACAAGAAATATGAACTGTAATTTCATAACAAATAACAATCACTAATCCTTCAAAGTTAACCAGAGTTTTTGCCATTGTCATAAGGATATCAGGGATCACCTCGCCCATATGATGGAAGATGCCGTAGACTCCACCAATGATGGTACAAAGTACAGAATACCAAATCTGAGTGTCCATGAAGTATACCTGAATAGCTAAGAAAAAAACCAAGCATGAAAACGAAATATCTGTCGCTAAAAAAAGGATAATCAAGAAGACCAATTGTAGTATGTTGAAAATTAACACTTTTGGAGCCATAATTTTCAGAACTCACGAGTATGATAGGAGCCCAAATAGCAACAATCGCCCCAGCATTGTTTTTCACTGAATAAGAACTATATACATTAATTCAATTGAGTAGAAAAATCTAAATTCGAGTATTTAACTTGAAGTTTGAAAGATAGGTTCACCTTTTGGAAAAAGTTCATGCCATTCATACTTGCTTACACCAATTTTCATTATCTGCTTAGTTGGTTCAACAAGTGGTTTTACCTGCATATGAAGCACTAATCTTTAATTTGTTTAGTTGAAAAACATAAGCTTATGGAGATAAGCAGTTGTCAACTCTTGAATAACAGAAGTTCAATTCTCTCGATTGAAGCATAGATGAAGTAAAACTCAAGCTTATGCTGTTCATTGCTCATAATAAACAATTCATTAAATCATCTTGTAATGGCATGGAAAAATAATTACCTCGAAGTGGTAACTGAATGAAAATTTGCTTAACAACAGTAGTCCCCAAAAAAGTGTGTACCTAGAAATTGTAGCCAACATACACATCATGGATGGGTCTAACAAGCAGCTCAAGTACAATCAAACTAAGAACTTGAGAATTACTTGACAGCAGAAACTAGACGTTCTTGCATTCCTCGTCCAACATATAGTTGTGGCTGCATGAACAAACCATATGCTTATGATAACCTGATAATATGGACTCAGTCTTGAATGAAGGTCAACTATATCATATGAAGATCCCACTAGCAAGATGCAATGCAGGAATCATTTGATCAGGACTGAGAAAAACATAGATATTAATGAGGGAGGAAGAAGATGATGTTGCAACTTCAACAACCAACTCTGTGACTTTTTGTTGGGAACTGCTTGTTTGAATTCATGTCCACTATCTGGTGTCCAAAGGGTATGGCTCCCTTTAGTTTGACAGGTCAACAAAATCAACTTGATCAAGGTGGCCAAGCGTCAGAAAATCTCCTATATACAAATATAGCATTGAATAAAATCCATGACATGTAAACGAACCTAATCAAAATTAATGATCCTTTTTTTTTTTGTTCATTTCATCAGCTTTTGGTTAACATTGATCAGGACTGACAAAATATGCAGGGCAAAATTTTTTTAAATCTATAAATATCTAACTAAAAATGTCTTATATCCGCTATCTTGGAGATAAAACATAACTGGAGTATGGACATGGGACTTCCTATAGCCTGTCAAACTGTTGTTAGATAAGAATGTCAAATTCATTTCCACTAAACTCTTACAATTTGTCCCTCAATAAGCCATTCAAAACACTTGTTAAAATTTTTAATAGAAAAAAAAAAAAAAAGCACTTCTTAAAATACCTACTTTTCAGGATTCTAAAAAGTGAATGATATGCAGAATGAAGCTGCAACAGTTAGTTCTTTAATATTGGAAATTCAAAAGCCAATCACTCAGACAAAAATTTTGAAAATATAATCACCTTGGAGCTTGCAGAATAAAACAATCAATGGCTCATAAAGCCTATGAAGTGTACCTGAGCCCACCAAGACAACAGTGAGCAGATTCTCCAATTTGATGTTTCGATAAGACTGCTCAGTGCAGGGACAAAAAACAGCACCATTCCCACAGCATTTGAGAACAAGTAAATTGTAATTGCAATCATATAAGATGAGAAGCACCATTCGCCAAATCCACTCCTGAATTGTCTGGTAGAGCAAGAAGCATCTCTTTTGGAGTCCACATAAGTGACTGGAAGACTGATGGTCCATATCACAGCAACGATAATTTTCATAACATATCTGAGAATTTGGGAGAAGGGCATGGACTTCCTTGCTTTCCATATAAAAACAACATCGAAGATTGCTGCAGTTATAAATATATAAAATATAAATCAATTGATCTTGGTAATGTTTCTGAGAGAGGAAAAAATCATAAGATAAGCTAGCAGAAAGAGCTAGAGTATGAGAAGCAACAAGAATATGGCATGTTCAACGACCAAACAATAACAAAATGTTCTAGCCATTCAGCAAATGAAATTCAATATTAAGCAAGCAAATTGTGAGAGGATATGAACGATTAAAAAAGCATCCAGTTTCAAGTGGAAGCCAAATGATAGGAACAGTACATACCAGAGAAGGAGATACAATGTCCCTATGCAGCCGCTTCCATTATATTTTCAATTTAAATGGAATTTATTTTCCCTGGTTCCATTCTACTATTCAAGATAAAGGAAAACATTAATGCCCAACCTTTCTTTATGATATCCTTTGCTTTGTGGAAATCTAATCTTTAACTTATAAACCAATAAATCTCTCTTTTTTTTTATGTAGCTCCAAGACTATAAAAGCTGATGAAGGGCTATAAAGACCATAAAGGCTGACGTAATGGAGAGAAGCAAGTGGCAACCAGTTCTTAAGAGCAAAATCCTGGTGTTAGAATCATTGGTCTCAATGTAACGACATGCACTTTCACTTGCATCATCCTTTAGGTAGGGAAAACCCATCCCTTCCCTTGTGCCCATATTAGAAGTACCTACCTGCCATTCCCAACCTTCTTCCTATTGCAATCGAACTCAAACATTAGTTGTTTCAAGGAAAAACAATGAATATAAAGCATCGCAAAGCATCATACATGTTAGTTCAAAATTCAAATGGCAGAAATAAATTTTTTGCATTCAACAACACATTTGCTATTTCATGTAAAAACAATGTATCAATTAAAGATCATTCTCGCTAGTTTAAAATTGAAATAATGGATATGAATTTTTTTTAGGGGCTGTTTGGATAGCACAAAAACTTAAGGATGAGTAAAAAACTTTTCCAAATGGAGGGAGGCTTTAGCAAAGTTGTCAAATCCAACTATAGGTGCTGTATATGAGTGTGGCAGATGATAGGGAGCTTGCTTATCTGGACATTGTCAGTGGTCATTGCATGGATGGCATGTGCATTTGAATCAGCATTTTCTGCCATTTTGGCATCCATGCAACCCTCTTATTAGTGGAGAACCGTACAGTTGGCACGTGTATACCATGGTTGTCATGTTTAATGAGCTACCCCGCAATAGACGATTAACGCCAGTTCTCTGTCATACACCATTAACACTTTGAGTCTTTAAGCTGAGAAAAAACGTCGTCAAGTTTTGCATATATCAAACAGCCCCTTAATTAGTAGAGTTACAGTTACAAAAGTTGGTCATGTGCTACAATGTTACATCCAAACGCCTTCATTCTTCGAAACCTCAAAGCATAGCAAAAATCAGAATAAAATGCACAACAAAATAAGATTATTGCTTCTATGTATTCCCCGAACTATCCTGAATCCATATAAAGAAGAAGTGAACCTGTGAGAAGATTAAAGCCAAGGGGGAAAAAACTATACCTTGTATAAGTCTTAGAATTGCAGAAGTTATAAAGATGCTGACAATATCCTCAAAAATTGTCACATTAACAAATTGAAAAATGGATCCCAAACCATGGAAAGCCATTATTATCATCACCTGATGACAGATTGAAAAGATAAGGCAAGAAACACACACACACACACACACACAAAAAGACCAGTAACTGAACAAGAGTGATTATCTTTCTTTTTTCTAAATTCCAATATACCTGGAGAATGAGTATAAAAAATGTCCACATTCTATCAAAACTTCTAAACAAATGCCAAAAAGAGCGGATCTCTACAAAATTTGTCTTTCCCAACCATTTGATTTCGTGATCTTCTTCTGCCTTACGGTCACTGTCTGCCTTATCCTGAACTTCAGTCTAATCAGAGAAAGTGTATGAGACACCATATATAATAACAAGTGGATAAAAGAACAAGACGCGAACACATATAAAAAACCATCTTTCTGGTCCTCAATGTGAAGTGAATCAATCCAAATAGCAGCAAAAAGAATTTTATTTCACAAAGGATAACATTGTATGTCTGATTCACATCATAATGATGACAATGACCAAGGTCATCTATTGTTTACTTTTACTGAAAATTTCCCATTGGGAAACTTTATATTGACAATATAATAATGGGGTAGCAATGAGCTGGATTTCTCTGTCCTTAACTGTAGTTGAGCTAGAAAGTCAGCCCAAACACCACTGTAACTGAGTTATACCAAAATAAGAGTGATTAAAGATAATCCAGTTCAGCATGGGGGCCTGGTTAAGGATGGATTTATAAGGAGAGAAGTGTTGTGATTACAGGTTTAAAATATTCTACATTGAGTCTCCACAAAAAAGTTGTTCTGATTATTGAAATGATAACATTAATCCAACAATGCTATTACATATGCATTGAATTCCAACCACTCAAACTTAATTTTAGAGATACAAATCTTTCTGTCCAGTACTCACCCATTTAATTTTTGGATTGGGGCAACAGCCAAGTCTGACATTTGTATTTGGCTATTATCACTTGCCTAAAAACCCAGAGTAGATCTCAAATCTAAATGTTTCTCAAGCCAGAAAGAGCAAATCAGCCCAATACTGCTATTTGCAAGAACCATTGTAGCTTTTAGATTCTTGACAACTCAAGATGGTTTGTTAGTTTTTTTTCTTTTCCTCATTCATTTTTGGCTATAGGCTGAACAATTCATCTTCTCTTATGTGGGGGGTTAAGAAAAAAAGCCCTTTCATGAATCATCAAAGTCAGCCACATGAATCCTAATTACTCATTTATAAACTGTAGCATTTACCTCGAATAACTTTACAATGTAATCAACACAATGCCATCAGTGAATCATTTATACCTCATTAAAATTTGGCATCATTTACTTATTTGAAATGATTGAAGCTGGCTAAATTTGTGTCGTTAAGAAATATGCAAACACAAGGGAATGTCATGACAAAATGGTCCCAAGAAGTCACAAAATTAAAATGGAAAAAAAAAGGAGCATGTAGACCAGCATTTGAGAAATACCTTAACAGTTGAGTTACGTTGCTTTTTTGGAGGTACTGTGCAGAAAAAGTCGTGCTGAAGATGCATGGGCCAGCCTAGATGGAAACAATTAGGAGACCTACAAATTCAAACAACAATCATCACATACAAGTGAAAGTCTATATCACTGGATAAGGGATCACCGATTTTGATATTTATAAATAGAGAAAGGAAAAAAAGAAAGGGCATTTCTTACCAGAAAAACTCATTTAGGTCATCATAATTTCTCCATTGAGAATTGTCAGCCATCCCACTCTTGTTTTTCTGAGCTTCCTTAAGAGTTTGATGAGGAGATTAGAAAGCCATTGAAAGCAATCGGAACTTTTAAAAGCCACATGACATGGAAAATCAAAAAAGCACCTCGTAGATGACCCTATATATTGGTGTAACCACATTTTTCAGGAAAGACTCAGATTCTCCACCATACACTGATACGCTCAAAGCCAATGACACCAAACCATACAATTCATGTGCCATCTGAAACCAGAAGATTATTCAAACATATATTTAAAATAATCCTCAATTAATAGATAAATTATGCATAGAAGTCATTTTTCTGCAAATTCTAAATGGGAACCAAATGCTCTCTCTCTCTCTCTCTAGAGAACCATAATTAATAGATAAATTATGCATAGAACTATATATATATATATATGCATATCAAACCATATAGTCCATTCTGAAATCAGAAGATTTATTACCTATATTTAAAAAGAAGTTTGGAAAATAGTCCTCGATTAATAGATAAATTATGTATAAAATTTATTTTGTGCAAATTCTAAATGTGAACCAAATAAACTCTCTCTCTCTCTCTCTCTCTCAATATTAGTATGCGACGTATGTCAACATTTTGCATTATCAAAATCTAAATTCATTCCTTAATGCCGTAGTGCATCAAAGGTAATAGGCATTTTTCTAATGAGGAAGAAAGAAATTCACTTGTGAACATGAAAACTCTCATATACCATTCCTTCTAAATTTAACAAATTAATTTATTACTCTCTATGAGCAAAGTGCAAACAAATTTTCCGTAGAGCTTCAAAATTCAATCAATATGAAGAAAGGCCCTGAGACTCTTTGCAAATCGTGTGTGTGTGTGTGTGTGATCGTATTTCTTTCCAGGAAAAGTGAACTATAACAATAGTTTGCAAAGATGAATCCCAACCAGTAGAAATGACCCAAAAACATTTAGCTTCAGCTGGTAGGCAGGAATTTCTGTCAAAGCATAACGATAAAAGGTTTGGAAATTAGGAAAGTTCCATGCTACAAAATGATTATAGTCCCATTTTGGTTAGATTTGTAGAAGAAAGATCTAGAAGAAAATCGAAAAATAGGAGTACATTCAAGATCTTGGTAACCTACTCTAAGCACCAGTGAAATAAATTAGATATCTCCATTAATGCATGTTGCCACTTCTTAGGGAGTATCGATATGCATGGTTTCAAATGAAAATGATAACCCCCTTCCCCTCCAACAAATTAAATGCTTGAGTCTTTATTGCCCTTCGACAGGTCAACTAAAGGGCTTAAAACTTCTCATGATATCCAAGTTGAGTATATGTCATGCTATCTAAATCATTTGAAGGTAAAGTAGCATGTAAGATAGGTCCATAGCTTTATACATCCAAAACTAGAAGGATCATGAATGCACAAAAAATCTAAGATAATATCCCAGCTTACATGATGGAAGATGTAACAAAGACACTCTGGCATAAGCCTCAAGTTTGAAGCCTCCCCCCATATCAAAAGATAAAGGCCTATGTAAAGAATCCTATACTGTTGGATGTTCTGTGTCCTGTGCCACACGTAAACAGATCAAGAACACGCAATAAATTTTCGAGAAGAGAACTGTAAAGTGATATGTAATGAGCTTCACAGGAAAAATAAAAAATTAAAAATAATAAGAAATGAGAAGAAATAAAGGAGAAGCTGGATCTCCAAACTCATACCCTAGGTTGTCTTTTCGTTGAGAAGCTGAATCTCCAAACTCTAGGTTGTCTTTTCGTCTCAAAAATTTGCACCAATGCTTGTAATTTTTGAACAACTTTTTCGTAAGCTCATTCACCGCTCTTTCATCTAGCTGGTATATTATAAATAATATCATGATCAAAAAACACAAGTTTAAGTGCAGAAGTTTGAAACATAGCGTGGAGGAAAACAACCTTTGACAGGGGCTTAGGTTTAGGTATCTGTCTAACATGTATGTTGGCAAGCAACAAAATCAGATGCTCCCTCTGGTTGTCTACATTTCCTTTCTGCATGGACATAAACATATAAAAAGATATAAATATTCAGTTCACCAAGCATGTCCTGAAATATGACGGGCTGTCCTGATCATCTCTTGAAGCATTCAATGAATGTTTAACCAGTAGTCCGGCTAAAACAAGAACATGGTATACCATAAAGAGAGATGAGGATGATGCATAGAGAGTTTGCTGAAATTGAGATGAGCGAACAAGACAGTTAAACATTCTACCGTAAGAATATTATATTAGATAAAGTTCAAAACAGGATAACTTGTGATAATTCACCTGGAATCCAAACCATAACTGCAGCCAATCAAGTATATCCGTGAACTCTTTTTGTTTCCGATGATTTTCTGGTAGTGGCAAACCACGAATATTACGTACTGCCTCAACTGCCGCTTCAATCTGTACCAGGTTAATCTTTTTTATCAACTAGAAGATCATTCATACATTGAAAACATCTTCCATACGGATGAATTGAAAATGATAACTCAATTTCAGCGGAAAAGCTTGGGCTTTTGCAACTCTGTTTATCGAAAATAATAGAAAACACAGATACTTAAACATAGCCAACTTTTAATCATTTCTACAACTCTGTCTGTCAAAATAATAGAAAAAATAGAGGACGTGAGGATTAAAATTCATCATAATCATTTGAAGAAAAAGAATGATAGCAGTTGGCATAAGCATCGGACCTCAGGAAGCTGCATAATTGTTTGCTGTGCACCACCAGGATCAAGCGGAAGAATGTTGTAAGGAGCATATAGTTCAGGTTTTTCTTCACCAGGAGTAGGCAGCTGTCAAAATATATATACATAAGTGAGCTATTTCCAGAGGTCCTGAAAAGTCTACTACAGGTTTTAAAATTTTTAATGTTTTCTCCCAAGAAAAATAGGCATATTTGACACCTTTGATGCAGCCCCTGAAATTCCATTCAACACAGCCAAGAGAACAGAACGAATTGCATAGACTCTTGTCAGGCGTTCCCTGCAAAAAATTCAAAGCCCAATGGAATAACTTTATTTCAGCAAGAAATAACTTAATTTCAGCTAAGATGAAATAAAGTAGTTCAACACATTAGCTCAAGGATGATTGCTACCTACTAGCTGATTCAGTCCCTCCATGTGCAAGAATCTCAGCATGCTCATCAGCATACTTTTGCAATAGCTGCTTCAGTTCTCGTGTATCACTTATTTCCTCAATTTTAGTGACTTTTTCATCCTGAATTCACATATGACTAAACAACTTACACAAAAAAAAGGATAAAAACCAACTTCACTAATGCAGGATCAAAAAAAAAAAAAAATCACTAATGCAGAAGTCAGAGTTGTACATTTGGTTCCATCTACCAAGGTATTCAGAAACAACATATGTTAACATTCAGATTATAGAGTTTGATTTTAGATTTTTGGCTACCTGTTCAAGTCTCTGCAGAAGAGAAGTTTTGAACTGCCTAACACCCCGACCACTTGACTTCGGGTCCATCTTATGTGCGTTTTCAAAAGCATGGAAACGGCCTGTCCTCGGAAAAAATGGTTAAGAACAAGTCTCTAAATATTAGCATGAGACTGGAAAGTAGTATTTCTGAGGTCGAATGCAGAGACAAATATAATTTCAGCACAGCAAAGAAAAATCAAATAGAATAACAAATCGTGGTATATGAAGCAAACAGATGATATAACTAGAGATAAGGAAGCTCAAATTTGTGTGTTCTTTCCAATCCAGGCTCTTAGCTCCGTAAAAAAATGTTAGCTTGACCGTGTGTTTCTTTGTTGTTGTGGTGGTATGCGCAAGGGATATGGATCACCAACCATAAAAATACATGGTTTAGGTGAAGATTTTTTTTTTTTTCATCCCTACAATTCAATACATAGACCACATATATGGATTTACATCAAAATTTACAGCAGACGAAGGACATCAACATGATAATCAGAGGCCCAGAACAAAATGCGCGTTTTAATAGTTAGGGTGGGCCGTAGGAACCAATCTTCATCTGGGAGAACCCACTATTAAAGAGTAACTGCAACAAGATGTTGACCAAAAAAGGTAAGGCTAATCATAAAAAGCCAGATAAAAGACTGGAGTAGTTTGAAGTGCTTGCTGCAATATGTCATGGTAGTTGAAGATGAAAGAAAATAACAAAGAATCTCAAAGAAACTTTTGAAAAGCCAATTAAAAATAGCTGAATTGGGAGTCTCCGAAGCCAGCAAGTCAGCAACAAAATTCAACGTGGAAAACATCCGTCCCGCTGAATCCAATTCGACTTACAGAGGTAGGCAGCACGAGGGGACTCAAGCTCAATCTGATTGGCGACACGGAGGAATTTACGGATGTCTGCAATGAGCGAAGGCGGGATGCTCTCGCTGTCGAAGGGGCGGGGGACATACCCAGTAGTTCTGGACCTCGGGAGAGGCCTCTGAGAGGCTCTGCTCCTTCCGGCGCTGGATTCTGCGACCACAACAATCTCTGACATGGGAAGCAGACGGGAATCATGGCGGGGTATGCGAATGAGGATCCGGGGGTATTTCTAGCTTGGATTTCCGCAGCAGATTCGCTGTCTTCTTCGCTGGGATTTCTTTTCGGAATGTGGAAAGTGGCGTGAGTCGATCTTCTTTTGCTTTTTGTTGCCTTTTGCTTTTGCTTTTCCTGCATGTCTTTCTGGAAGGAGATGAGACGAAGCAAACTAGCAGAGGGAGAGAGGGAGCAAGCGGGAAAAAAGGAGGAAATAAAAAACTATCTTTTGAAAACCCTCCACGCGCGTTTTCTTTCTTCGTTCCTAAGTCCTAGCAGAAAGAGGTCGATGCATGTCATGGTCCTCATGGAGCGAGTCGAGTCGCGTTACATCCGCGCTTGAGAGTAAACACGCTTTGACATGGCACACGTATGATAATCTAGCTCATCGCGACCGTACTTTCAACGGAAATGAAACAGGGGGGGCCGTGAAACATGTTAGTGGGGGAAAACGGATAAATGGGCCTATAAGGATTAGACGGTCGCGGTCAAGTAAAGATGACAATAATTAGCGGATGTAGATATGGAATTCTGATGGGGTGAGTTTAAAGTTGTATTTGTTTATTACTAAAATTTTGTGTGATTGGCAACCCGAAAAAAAATGTCTTAAAACTTACCTCCTCTGCAATTATTTTATTTTTAATTATTTCTTTATATCTTTCCGTATAACAATTATATTTTTCAATTATTTTTACATAACTACCTACGTAATATACATAACTATTTTAATTTTATTCTCTTTACACGTTGTCATTACTCTTATCATATCGTTTACTTTCCATCTAAAGATTTTATCGCTTCCCATACACATCCTAGAAACAAAAAATTTTCAATCTAAGGGGCTGTTTGGCATGGTGTAGAACTTGTTGACATGTTTTACGACTTAAAAAAATGTCAGTCATCAATTTCGTCCATTGAAAAATCTGATGCATTGAGTTGTAGTGGCGACGAATGGAAATGTCTTGATGTCGAAATGGTTTTTGCGCAGCAAAATTATGGTGGCCCGCAAGTGGATGGTTTCTAAGCATTTGCGTGCGCTGTGAATGACGCTGCTGTTCGTCACAGGTGGAGAAATTTTGAATGCGGTCCCATCTGCGTGGTTGCCATTTTTCTCCCCCATTACCAAGCCCGAGGATCGTCCGGCTTCTGCAACCGCACGGCAAATGCAGCCCACTGTCGATGAGAATACTGATTTGACGGGTTTTTGCGCAAATCCTCCTCGTGTGAAAAGTTGTACGCAAAAGGGTGAGTTTTAAACCATGCCAAACAGCCCCTAAGAGTGTATTTAGAAAGCAATAAGACTTTTGGATAAAATATTTTTTATTATCATTATTTTTAATATGAGAAAAAATGATGCAATGTGATGGATATAATAATGATGAATAAAGAGAATAAAATTAAAATAGATATATTGGTTTTATAGATAATTATATATAAATGATTAAAAAATTGGATAACTACATAGAAAAATTATAAAAAATAATTTAGAAATAACACAGAATGATGGCTTGAAAACTTTTTGTGCAAACAAGCATGCACCAAAACTTTTTGCTCTCAACAATTCATTTTTTTAATTATTTATTCACATATTTATATAACTATCTTATTTTTTATTCATTTCACACAATTATCTATACAATTAACATATCTATTTAACTTTTTTTACTCTTTATCATTATGCATATCATATTAGTTTTTCTTATTTACAAAATTTGTACACTAAAATTTTTTCATTTAAAAATTTTATCGCTTACAAACACACACCTTTTCTTGATTCTTAATATCGATCAACCAGCTTTTTCCATTTTTAGGGTAAATTATACGCATATCTATAAATTTTTCTCATAATTTCACTTACACTCATAAATTTCTAAAAATTCCAAATCCACTTACGTATTTTATCAAAAGTTCCATTTGTACTTGTGCCTTAAAAATCTATCTCTTGTCCCAATAAATTGATGAATATACTTAGGGTGTGTTTGGGAAGTTGTAAAACTTTTGATGAAAATTTTTTTATGTAAAACTTGTCAAATCAGTAGAAAATGATGTGATGTTGTAGGGGTAATGATGAGGAGTAAAAAGAATAAATTTAAAATAAATAGGTTAGTTGTATTGGTAGTTGTGTAGAAATGATTGAAAAGTAGGGTTGTTGTATAGAGAAATGTGTAGAAAATAATTTAAAAAATAATAGTTATGAAAAGTGATAAATTTTAGATTGAAAAGTTTTAACTTGACAACTTTTCTAAATTGCCAAACACACCCTTAAGCCTTAATATAATTTGAATTAGTTTGTTAAAAATTTACATTCAAATAATATATAATTCTATAATGGCAAAAGTATTTAAAATTCACTGTAGTGCATATTTTTTTTTGCAATAAAATCATAATTATTACTTCAAAATATTCACCATTCTCATTGAAAATTAACAATTTATTTAATAGAACCCTCCACGGTATATGTATAAATGAAGTTATAAGCAAAATATGCGAGGGATATTATTAAATGCACCAAGGTGCACCTAGCTTCAATGCACTCAAATATATTTAATCTATTATTTAATTTTTCTGCAACTTGTTTTCATAAAATTATTTATCTAAATGTATTTAGTCTGCTAATAAAAAGTGTATTTAACATGCATATCCATTTTTACCATTATTTGGAGATTTTTAAATAAATTTTTTAGTTTTAAAAATTAGTAGCATTTTTAGTAATTTTAAATTACTAAAAATATTATTAATTTTTAAAATAAAAAATATATATAAGAATTTCAAAAAATGATAAAAATTGTTACACATGATAAATACACTTATACACTTATATCATGTATATACATGAGAAAAGTAACATGATAAAGTTCTTGAATACAAGGATAATTTGCCCTTTTTATACTATTTTTCTCCTGTTTCATGTTACTTTTCTCATTCAATTTTCACATCCGGAATTCGAATCCCAGCAGAGAATAACCGTCTCTCGTGCATCCGCGTCGCATTCCATCGTACCAAACGATCTCAAATTTTCTACTTTCGGTCTGTACGGTCCAGAATTCCGTACAGAAAGCTCCACAGTATGTTCTCCGTGGCCAGTAGGTCAATCATCAACGACTAAGTACCCCCCATCATTAGCACGGCCAAAGCATGGAACTTAAAAATAATAATAATAATGATACAATAATAAAATGCATATACTAAAAAATGAATGTGTACAATCTCATGTACCCTAGCTCAAAGAGAGGGAGAGAGAGAGAGACCGTACGTCAGTCAAATGAAAGAATGAAACAAGACTAAACCCAAATTGCTAATAACATCATTTGATCTTTATCGCGGTTAAGAAATGAACCAGAGTTGGCTGATGAAACAGTTAAATTTATGATTTGGACAGCTTAATATGGATTGATTGCATATACAGCTTAAGGAAAGGAAAGGAAATGAAATAAAATATTAAAAGATTTGGGCTGCTGTTAGTCGTTTTCAGAGAGAGAAAACAATGCAGTGCTTCATAGCTTTTTGGGCTGTTCTGAGTGCTGACCCGCTTTTGGTTGGTAAGTGCACATGTGGGTGCTTTTTTTTTTTTTTTTTTTTGGTAAAGTTAAGCCTTCCGATTAAGAGAAGGGAGACAGCCAAAGCCCACTACCGGAAATAAAATGAATAAATAAAAGCTGTATCTGCAGCCACATTTTTTCTTTGCCGCGACTCAAAAGTAGAAGTCAGGAACATATAAAAGCTTTCAACCTATGCGATTTTTGGAATTATAATGCATATCGGTCAGCATGGTTAACGGTTTAGATTTGGCCCCAAAAAAACAAAAGTTGTGAATAAAAAATCAATGGCATTCCTAGATATCTCTCAATGCAGCAGCAGTGTTGAATCATTGCCTTTTAAATAATTTTAAATAGTTGAAAATTTAAAGTTCAGGAAATGATAAAACAAGGCTAAATTCTTTCATCGTTTGTTAGCCTTTACCTCAATACGACCAGATTGAGGTAGGCTAGATACACATTATTACTGTCTTATCAAGTCCCAAAACATAAACACCACTTGGCCCAGGTTGGTCTCTATCTTGAGGTTCCGGGTTCAAAATCTTAGTTGGATGGTTTCCAAGCTTTTATCTCCTCACTGATTTTTAGGAGTTGTGATCTCTCATATTCTCCTATTGACGATTGAGAGTTTATAGCTAGTTTTCCTCTGACAATTTATCAGAATTATCTAAGAATATTTAGGAGTTGTAATCTATCCTATTGATATTCGAGAGTTTATAGCTAATTTTCCTCTAATAGTTTATAAGAAGAGGAGTGATTGAGTGCAGTCAGGTTCACAGGTGGCCATGGGATCCATTTTATTATTTTGATTTTTTTATAAACATATAGAGCTTGATTTATTTAACTTATATATCAAGTTTTACCATTTTTGAATGCTTTTAAATATTTTTTTATTTTTAAATATAGTAGCATTTTTTATAATTTCTAAGAAAAAAAATAAATTTTGGAGGAGTCCCACAGCTGGACACATGGGAAGGTCCTGTGCGCCTAGACACATGAGATCATGCCTCTTGTAAGAATTATCTCATAACTTAATTAAAATAACAGTTGCAATGTAATATAAAATACACCAATAAAAAAGAAATCCTGAAACATAAACACGCGCTACAACTTTTCAGGCTGTTATTTTGCTGTGATCTAACTTTATACATCTTTTATTTCATCTTTCACTCTAACCATCCTTTTTGCTCGTTACAGTGGGCCAGTGCACGTATAGTTCAATGAATCGCTTTCGATGTATCCATATCAAGACATTAGATCTCAACACGTTCTGTTTCTTCCTTTACCGGATCATCTCCTTCGCAGTGTTCACCTTGTCCCTAAAATCCAATTTATCGGGCCAAACGAAAGAAGACATATTCGTATTTATCAGAGGTATTAGCAATTTTATCAGAAAAATTAACCGATGACATAAAAAAAATTAAATAGTAAAAAATGCACGACAAATAAAAATTAATATTAACATATATTTAAGCACATAAATTATAAAAAGATAAAATTTAGCACTATATTGGTATGCATATAAAATGCATCTTACATTGTATCATGTCATTAATGTGGAGATGAGTTTGCCAGTCTCAAACTCATAAATTTTTAACCTCGACCTAATACAATTAACAAAATTTACATTTATCAAAACGTTATAACCTATTGACCATTACCAACGATAAATTCTAAAAGATTTTAACAAATACAAATACAAAAAAATATAAAAATTCAATTTTGCATAATCTTCCTACAATTTCTTAATCCTTAAAAAAATAGTTTTGTCACCAGTTGATGACCAAGTGGCCAAGATACATGTTTATAAAGTATAAGGGTAGGGAGGTTCAAGACTTTGAAGTTATGTAGAAACAGTAATATCGTTACTGTCAAGTGTCAACTAAAGTACACCTCCAACCTAGTCACGAGTGGCCTAATAAAAAAAAAATGATTTTGAAGTGTAATATACATATACACAAATAAAACTATAACGTCTTCGGAGAAAATGGTGAATTATGTGGAAGTAAAAAAAATTGGATCCACCAAACGAGGCTAGCTTGGTTGGTCGCCAGCTGCGGCTGGCGGGGGATCGAATCCCTGGATAGGCGTGGGAGCGTGGTCTCCCGGGTGGAAAGTGTGGGGGCAAGGTGGTCTCCCAGGTGGCTGTTGGAAGCTGTGTCTTTCAGATTTCTTTGGGACGTTATGTGTTCCCAGATTTGTAAGAATGTCTCAGATCTTCAAGTATAATATGTGTTGAGATACATGTAATTAGATACCAATCAAAAAATAAAAAAAAAATTGGATCCAATATGCCTAGTCGAAAGCTTTGTTTTCGTTCAAATTAGATTGCAGCTCAAGCCCCAAAACATACTATATGCCTTCAAAATTTGGAATGGCGTTTTTGCTTTGGATATATTTTACATTTTTCTCAACTATAATCACCATATTTGACCATGTATTGTCAAAATATTAGATATATCTATTATATTTATAGTTAATTCAAAAAAATACTCATTTCTTTAAAAATTGTTATTTAAATTTTTATAAATGTCCAAAATACCACTGTTATAAAACAATAAAAATTAAATTAAATAAAAAATAAAATTAAGGCTCTTAAAATTTAGAGCTCATGTGTAATTAAAACATTGGTAAGTTATAATATTCAAATTTTCAATTATGTCCAAAATCTTATTAAGATATTAGTAACTTCACATATCAGCTAACGACATTAATTCATGGATTAGGTTTTTTGGATTAACCACAAACATATTGAATATATCTGAGATTTTGAAAACATAATTAATATATTTAGGATTGGGATTAAACGTAATGAGTATATTTGAAAAAAATCTTACGCTTTTTATAGTATTGTTTCAGATATATTTAATCCTCCCAATATTTTGTAACAAAATTAATTTTGACATATCTATTTTTCTCTTGGAAATATGTAATTCGATTTATTTTATTTCCAAACACTAGTTAACATTTAGCAAAACGGATTTGATTGGCATAAGGATTCATACGTTTTGTCCTCAGTTCGATTGATTTTGTAGGTCTAATTACTGATGAAATCCGCATGTTAACGATATAAACAATGTATTAAAAATAAAATGGATAAATGGTCGATTAAACAAATTAAATCGATATTTTACTGCGGATAAATTTGAAACACGGAGCTAATCAATTTATTTTATCAGGAGTGGAAAAACATTGCTATAGATCTATATGGCGAATCGTTTATACTGGTTTAACGTCTTCTTTAGATAATAAAGAAATATAAACAAACAAAATAAATTAGAGGAATAAACCAATAGCATAAACCATAAAGCAGATGTAGGAATGCAAATTGAGTCTGGTAACCCAAAACCACCCGACCTGTCCCTATTTGATACATTTTTTAGTCAAAAGCATTTTGAACATGCATAAGAGGAAGATCCTTGAATAGGATGTGCATATGATAAGATTTCTCGTTTTCTCATTTGTAATATACATCATCATTATTATAGAAAATACTAATGTACATCATTACATTCTCCTAACATTTCTCTGTCCCATTGGAATCTCTTGAATCCTTCCCAACAAGTCCTTTGGTGAAAAAAAAAATAGCCTGTGGTCTATGCTCATGGGAGCATTGAGTCTTAATACTCTCGGGGTGAATGTACTTTTTAAAAAAAAAAATTTATAATCACTAAAATACTATTGATTTTTAGAACTCCAAAAAAAACCATCTAAAAACCTCCAAAATAGTAAAAATTAATACATATATTAAATACACTTAGATTAATATTTGTATAAAAAAATTTCAAAAAAATAAAAATAAATGGATATATACACCCAAGAGCATCGAGGCTCGATGCTCCCAGAAGCATATGACCAAAGCTCAAAAAAATGGCCTAAGTTCCATGACAAGGTTTTGGCTAAGGTCAACTATATCCTAATCCAAATAAATCTAACTTGAACCCATTTTTCCAAAAAAGGACCATTGCGTGTTTGTCAATGAATAAAAGTTTTTGAACCAAAATTTTTTAATAAAAAACTTTTCGTATTATATAACTATCATATTTTTTATGATTTGTTTACATCTTCCTTTATAACTATCATATTTTTAAATCATTTCTATATAATTACCAATACAACTAACTTATTTATTTCAACTTT
This sequence comes from Annona squamosa, assembly GCA_035584095.1. NCBI lineage: Eukaryota > Viridiplantae > Streptophyta > Magnoliopsida > Magnoliales > Annonaceae > Annona > Annona squamosa. The sequence goes on from JAXCLR010000001.1 coordinate 88,449,531, forward strand.
ATTCTTTTTATTCTTCATTATTACCCCTATAATATCATATCATTTTATTTCATTTCAAAAACATTCATGGGTGTATTTGATAATGAATAAAACTTTTGATTAAACGTTTTAGAGAGTAAAAATTATCAAATGATGTGATATGATAAGGATATTAATAAGTAGTAAAGAGAACAAGTTAAAATAGATAGGTCAATTATGTGGATAGTTGTTTAGAAATGATTGAAAAATAAAGTAGTTGTATAGGAAAGTGTTAAAAAATGATTAAAAAAATATGATAGTTGTAGAGAATAAAAAATTTTAGATTGAAAAATTTTAACTTTATATTTTTTATCAATTACCAAACACACCCTACACCTAAAACTTTTTATTCAAAAGTTTTAACACTTTCCAAATGGAAGAGGATCAAGGCAGTGCATGCACTGTTTTAAAGCATCGGTATATGACACCAAATTTAGCCACACCACCTACTAGCGGGAATGTCAAGGCAACTGGGGTGGGCAGGTGATGTGGATGGTTTGAAGGCCATGGACCGTCGCATGGAACAATGGATGCACTACCCTAATCTCTTTCCTTCTGGAACACACTCCAAACAAGAATATATGCGTGAGTTTTGATCATGTACATTAATATATACCATAAGTTACCATACATTTAGTTCAAAATAGACCCCATACGATTATAAAATTATAACCTACTTCATACATTCTATTTATTATTGATTATTTTGAATGTGTTTTGGAAATGATAAAACTTTCAAATGAAAAGCTTTTACCGTAAAATTTTTTTAAAATGAGATAAAATGATAGAATATGATAAGAAATAAAGAAAATAAAATTCAAATAAATATGTTAATTGTATAGACAATTATGTAAAAATAATTGAAAATTATGATAATTTATATAGAAAAATATGAAGAAATAGCTAAAAAAAAGAGTTGTAGTGAATGAAAAATTTTAGACTAGGTCCAAAAGTTTTATAGTGAAACAAATACACCCTTCATTAATATATCAATTTTCATACAAATTGAATATACAGTCTACGTTTGAAAATGGTACAAAATCATCACACTAATATATTTTGTTGTAAATAACAATTTTGAAGTTGTTTTTTCAACATACTAATTATCTAAAACGTAATTTATATATGGATATATAATTTTTTAAAATATTAATACATTTTGAGAGTGAATGTAAGGCCCATTTTGAGCCAAACGTATCATAATTTACAATACATCTAAATGTACATGATCAGATCTCTCTTTATAAATATATTTTCAAACTCAACTCGAATTTTCAACCAGAATGTCCAGCTGGAACTTACCAAATTCTTAAATTAGGGTTGCATTAACCTTATGTGTATTGTTGGGAAGAATTTTCCAAATAAGTTTAGAGTTGGGTTGTACGCAGCTCAAGCTGCACCATAATGTTAAGTACATTACACATCCAGCACCAGCAGAATGACACTGCATCTATATTTCTGACTGTCAAGAACAAAATCACAGCGCAGAAGGCAAGCTGGGATGACAAAGAGCTAGTGCATCTATACTTGTCTGTCAAGAACAAAATCACAGCGCAGAAGGCAAGCTGGGATAACAAAGAGCTATTGCATCTATACTTGTCTGTCAAGAACAAAATCACAGCGCAGAAGGTAAGCTGGGCCACGTTCGATGCACATCCACAATGCAGCCTCCAAAAGTTACGTACTTCGTAATGAGACTTAAGTATTCCCACTTGCCCAAACAGGACAATAACTTTGACAGGCCATTTTAAAACCAGTAACAGATAGAGTTATCAAACCAATTTGGCAAATCATAAGCATTTACTGGAAGAATAAATAACATAGAACAAAGACTCACAGACTCATACTCCAACTACCTCATCAAGTTTCTTTCTGACCAACATTGAACTTTGCGATGAAAAATCCAATGGTATCCAGAGGTGACGATGGGTCAAATCTCTGGACTAATTCTTCTTCACCAGGTCTCAACCACTCCCTGCGAAATCAAAATTAGCAACTTACCAATATGACCCAAGGAAATTCGAATTGCATCAAGCAACCGTGATGCAACCGAAGCCTTTCACATTTAACATGGCTATCCAGCAAAACTAGAATCTCACCAGCCAGAAATATGGACAAGAATTCCAAATTCCTAATTTGTGCCCAATGGATGAAAAGAAATTTCCCCACAATCTTGCGTCCAATTAATGAAAAGCAGTTGAACTATTATATTTCATTAAAAAAAAAATGCTCAAGATTCAGTGTGCAGCCAACTGCCAGGATTCAACATGCATTTCATCCCTCGTTTACTTGCTTTTGCACTTGTTCTCACTTTTCATGTGCAAAGCAACATAGCAGCAATCAACTTGCAGGAATTAATCAGTATTAAAGAATAGTGTCATGGTAAGGATTGTGGCTGCAAGTTTTGCAAAGCAAACGAGCACTATATGTGGGGGGAGGGAGGGAGAGAGGGGCATGCTGAGGGAAGGGTTTTGGCAGTAAGCATGGTAAGCAGTGACATATGGAGCAAAGGAAAAAAGTTTTCCAAAAAGAAACATGCATCTCGAAAGTACTGGCTGGAATTCATAGTGCCAAATAAAACTAAATACATTAAAGCAGTTACAAGTAGCCATCTAAAATAAACATCTGAATGAAACCCTGATATCTGTTGCTTTCCAGATCCCAAACAATTTGCCGTGGAAAAGAAACTTACTCCGTATATTTCCCATTGAAGAGTTCACATTGACCAACAAGGCCTGGTCCCCCAATTCTTGGATGCTAATTCAGGCACCAAAAGAATATGCAGTAAGAAGACAAAAAATCACAATAGAAATAACTTCTGTTATAAAAATATATATATACTGAAAATCATTCTGTAAATCAGAGAAACTTGTGACTGCAAAGATTATTGAATTGTATCATATTTTTTCTACTTCAGACAGATGTTTGCATGAAAGTGTTCCTCCATATCATGCAGATAATATAGTGCAGGTAGAAGAAGAATTCACGACATCACAATAAATGAAATACTATCACATGACCTTACGACTCCCTTGTTTGTTTTTGGAATTAAAAAAAAATATGAAAACTTATGTACCATGCATTATAATTTCCTCCTTTCCTATTGAATGCACTCAAAACATTTCTTTTTTCCTGCCAAATTTTAATTCATCCAAGCTATCATATCAGTTAATGACTAACATTTGTAACCATTTGCAATCGTGTAAAACCCTTGTTCCCACTGAAAAAGTGATAACTTCACACAAGCCATTATGCTATTATTTACCTATTTAATAATTATATGAGTTTTGAAAAAATGTTGATCAAGTGCTACACTGTGAATAATGTGGAGGAAGGGTTGTATACTTAAACAACCCTTTTAAATACTTCCCAGTTTGCTTAGCAACTCCTAAATCATTCAGCTTTGTAGAAGACAATCTTATTCCATGCATTTGCATGCACACGCACACGCAAGAGATAAGTGACCTGTCTAACACCACTGGAATGTTAAACCTCCATTAGAACTCCAAATAGTTTGCATGAAAACCCCATGTTAAGAAGTTGAAACCAGCACATACAGAAGAAATACATATTAGTGCAGAAGTCACTTTGCCTGCAAACCAGATCATGCTAATGGATGCAAGTTTAATACAACCACCAAAGGAAATTAAACACTTCTAGAAACCTACCTGTGGTGCTAGTGATAGAAACTTGTACGTATCCAAGGCATAACGAACTAATGCTTCATTTTCTCCAGGGTTTATTGTACACCTGAAAACATGAGAAATTTTGAAAGTCAATAGTGATTTACCATTAAGTTATCCTTCAAATGCAAAATTATTATTGCAACAACAGACATATTCCAAATAATCCAAACTGAAGAGGAAGCACATTTTCCACAAAGATGAATGGTGATGATTCACTAGACATCTGGGGAAACCAAAATGACATAGCGTGTTATAAAGCTGTCAATAGATACTTTTGGGGAAGAGTCATAACAAGGTCGCCGCCAACTAATCCTGAGAACTTGGCGTCTGACCACTGTGTATGACAAACTAAATCTTCGGGCCAGACTTGTTTTCAAGTAGTTTAGATCAAAAGACAACTGCCGCATCAACTATTAATCTTGAGCATCAAAAATAAAGTTGCAATTTATTATGGAATCTCTAACAATTTCACACATGGTCCTAGCTATTCTATCATGTCAGGATACAATATCATAAGTAAAAATAAAAAGTAATACAAACAAATTGAACCTAATGCACACTTACGTGGAATAAACAATCACCCCACCAGGGCGAACAAGCTTAACTGCCTGATCGAACATCCTTCTTTGATACCTCCCATGGTTTCTCAAGGACTCTATAGTTTCCTGCAGTCAGAAAAGTATGATAATTCATCTCTGACAGACACACAGACTTCCAAAATCCAAACAAAAAAAACAAAAAGTCATCATTATGCAGCACGATAATGATTTTTTTAAAAAAAAAATTGATAATGACCGTTAATAACACAGCCTAATGAGAGAAGCAGCACTCATTTAAGAAAGCCTTACCTCCCCAGCGAATAATCGAGGCCTCAAACCAAGAGCAGAACAAGGAGCATCCAGAAGAACCCTATCAAAACTATTAGGATTAAAGCCCTTGGAATTTTCAACCCTGCCCCCCTTGAAATGATTCCTTCCTGGTCCGTTTCTCATTCTCCGAAAATTCTTCCTGACGTCAGCTTTGCTAACATAAGGTCCTTGACTTGCCATTCTCTCGCTAGTCGAAAGTGGCATATCTGTTAGATTAATACAATAATCAGTACTAATGGAGGTAAAAATGCCACCACACTTAGGGTGTGTTTGGTTGGAGGTAAAACTTTTGATGAAAAGTTTTTGGAGTAAAAGTTGTCAAATTAATAGAAAGTGATGTGACATAATAGGAGTAATGATGAGGAGTAAAGAGAATAAAGTTAAAATAG
>JAXCLR010000001.1:88454592-88473180 GCA_035584095.1 Annona squamosa
GAAAAAATAATTAAAAAATAGAATAATTATAGAGAGTGAAAAGTTTTAGATTGAAAAGTTTTAGTTGACACTTTTTTGCCCTTAACAAACACACCCTTAAGATTGCCATGCAATCATTTATGATCCACTGCATACAGTAAGAATCTTATTGTTTATATCCATTGCAGCACCACTCCATTCTGAATCTAAATTACAAAAATAAATAAATAAATAAATCTCTAGGTTTTCATCATAACATGGCATAGACACCCCATAATGCAACTAGTGTAACAGAGCTGCACATTTGTAAATGCAAAGTTTATATCTGTGAGTTGCAAACACTATCGACATTGAGATGACGGGGAAACTATGTCAATATTGGTACAAACAGCATTGGAGCGACGGAGAAAATTTGTATGTCAATATTGATGAAAACAGCACTGGCACCGGAATGATGTGCAAACTTTCCCCATCAGTATGGAGCAAACAGTAAGACATGCAAAAGTTGATTGAACTCCATATTGTGATCAAATGGGCCAACCAGTACTAACATAAAGGTCACTAATGGCTGTTAAGTTATCCCATCAGATATATGCTCACTCAAGTTTATAAAATTGCAAAATTGCCACTAATAAAAATTATAAATGGATGTCTCCCTGTCTTTTCAAGCTGACCTGGTGGCTGAGAGGAAAGTCTCTACTGGTCCAGTGCCTCATCTTATGCCTAGAAAAATTTTCAAGAAAGAGAGAGGGAGGAAAAGAATGGACAGAATGAAAGAGAAGAATAGCCATCTCGAGCTCACAGGGAGGGAGGCACTTCCCAAATGCTGGAAGGAGGACCTTGGCTTCCTGGTGTAAGCTGGTGAAGTTATTCCCACTCTAGGGCTCTCTCATGGTTCAGGTTTGAATGATTTTCATGGTGAAGCATTTTTATTTTTTTTCCTTTTTTTCTTATCACCTTTCTCTGAAATTTCAGTTAACTACCTGCATCCCCTCCTTAAATCTCTTGTTACTTTTGCTTGGATTTTAATTTTAAGGAACTTCATAATATTCACAATGTGCCTGTAGAATGTTTGATGGAATTCTCGAAACAGGATCTGCCGCATAAAGGTGAGCAACACCATCCCAGCCACATTTCTAAGTCCCCCTATTTGAGACATTTTCAGGTTTAACAAGTGCCTAAACCCTTCCATTATGTAGCCAGGCTAGCACCTTTCTAGATTACTGTGCCCATCTTTACAAAGCTTTCGAACTTCAGTTGGAGGCGATTTTCAAAACCATGTCAATCAAACATGGGTTAACACAAGAAAGCTCCTTCCTCAGAGGTGCAGCCACTCGGAGATAGCTGAATTCTAGAAAAATTTAGAAAACCTGATAGAATTTTTAAAAAATATTAAAGAATACAACTCATTTTTACACAGTTGTCACCCACCCCTAAATATTAGTACGGCTTTAGAATATAAACAAAGAAAAATTTAGAAAACCTGATAGAATTTTAAAAAAATATTAAAGAATACAACTCATTTTTACACAGTTGTCACCCACCCCTAAATATTAGTACAGCTTTAGAATATAAACAAAACGCATAGATCTTGAGCCAATAGCATTGTAATATATAAAACATGAAGGATAATTCTAAAATGTTTAACCATGCTTCTGGGGTTCCATGAGTTACTTGAGAAACCTAAATTGGTGGAATAGAGAATTTCTGAGTAAAGCATTTCAGCACCACATGTAGCGCTGACACAGATGAAACTTCATTGGTCCATTCATTGATTCATGAGTAGACATGAGGAAAGCCACGGAAAATGAATGTTACAGCTGCTGATTGCAATGCAAATGTTGCAATGACAGCAAATTTCAAAATTCATTCTCAAAAGACTAATCCATGTTTTAACATGTTTAAAATAACAATTATTTGGCTTGAAATTCAATTATGAAGTATCATAAATGTCTACCAACCTTTTCCACTGAAAGCTAGATCATTTGGCACATCTGCAGCAATTGATGCCCCACCTTCCCCCGACAAGGAGAGCATAGAATCATCATCATCTTTGCTAAAGGTTTCCTCCTTACAACTTGGAGGAACAAATTCAATTGACTCTTCTGTACGGGAAACAGATTTAAGAGCATCAAGCTTGTATGCAGTTATGCAATTCAAACCCATCTCCACAGCCAACTTCTGGATATCAAGCACCTGAAAATAATAAAGAGATAAATCACAATACGAAAACTCAAGGTATGTAGCTGGTAGATAGCCTATGCATACTTTATGCAAATTAAATATTATTTTAGGGCTCAAATTTTCTTTGCTTCCTGATCTAGCACTACCCCTGTCAGTTCCATGCACAAAGGTTGATAGAGATCTTGATGTTCTCTATCACACTTCCATTTGGACTTTTGCTGCATTCTAGGGGCATTCCAAATGCGAGTACAGGATATCAAAATTTAAAACCAAGGGAATAATATCTTAAACTAATAACGAACAGAAGAAGTCTATTGATAAACCTGACCTAACAGAAATAACAAGAACAATAATAATATTTGTTTGTCCTGCATTCACAAGAACATTGTAGCAATATTCGTAGGTTACAATCTTCATGCATTCATCTCTAAATATCAAGACAACATTCTATAGACCACTTATGTACCTTATTGTGAGATCTATCAACTGCAATAACATCTCCTTTATCCCTCATAAGTATTGCAATTGCAGTAGTTTTTCCTCCAGGCGCAGCACACATATCCAATATTCTTTCTCCTTTTTGAGGATCTGATAAATAAATTTTCAAATGGAAATAAAAATTAAGAAATGAAATACAGCTTGCCGTAAGTCATGTAATTAAAATACAAGAAATCTAACATGACAATTATTTGGATACCTAGAACTCTAAAGTTCAAAACAGAGAGGTAAGGATGATAGAGAGAATATAGAATATTTGCTAACAATTCAAAGTTGAATGTTAGAAAAGATAAAATAATCCAAAATGCACAGGAATAGAAGATATTTCTATGCATCAAAATCCAAGAATGCAAATAATCAGCCAATCAGCAATGCACCTGGAGAAAAACTTGAGAGTAATGAATTCATAAGCTGTAGCCTAGAAAATTTTCATTCGTGACAGCAGCATAGGATCCACGGATAAAATAGAAATAAATGGAATTCAGTAAAAGGCTACGAGAAATGGAATCAAAAACAGCAAAGAACAAAATGCTGTAACACGTACCTAGTACATGCGCTGTAATGATGCTGGGCAAGTTCTGGAGAAATATCTCACCTTCCAGCACATCTAGAAAGGATGAAAGAAAGTACAATGAAACAGTGCTAGACCGCCTCAAAAAATCAATTGCATGAATACTTGTTTGCTAAGACAGAACAGAAGAAGCCAAATACACTAATTGAATATGTACCTATGTACCTTTCCAGAGAGCTAAAACAATCTCCTATAGATTTATATTTAAGTAAATGGATGAGAAAATAGAAATAGAATAAAACTAATAAAAGAAGCAACCCCCCCCCCCCCCCCCAAAACAAAAACACAACACCCAACACACAAGAAAAAAGATAGAAATCAACAGAATTATGTGACTATGGAACTCTAGTGTAACAGGTTTCAAAAATTCCATGGTCCAACCTGAAATGACAGATGAAAAACAAATTTTCCAAGAATGCACCAACAGATGAGAGATGAGGCCAAGTTCTGCCAACCAAAATTTTCATCCTTCCAATGCACAGAGAGGAGGAAAAAGAAGGCCAACCAAAGAACAGAAGGAAACAAAAGAGTAATAAGCACAAGAAGGCAAGAACAGTATTAGATTGATCCAAAAAAGACACATTTGGATCTTAATCTATTAGCAATGCATTGAATAATTGACATTTGATTCAACAACACTACCTAGAATTTTGGTTTTTGAGATTGGAAGTAAACAAAGCATGGATAAATTTACCATAGATGTTATCAGGGAGATATTAAGAGAGAAATATGAAAATCTTCCAAAAGATAAAATCACAAGGGAACCGCAACAGTTAAAACTGTTATGACCCATTCCATGGAGTGACCCCAACCCACATATTTACTTGATGATCTTTACCCAACAGTTTCAATATCATGGTGGATCACAAGGAAGACAAAAGTGAAAAACTGCAAAAAAAAAAAAAAAAGGAACATTAAAATTATGTTCTTTGGCAACAGTACAAATACCATGAAAGGATGGAAGCTTGAATACTCTCTCTGTCATTTCCACTGCAATTCCTTCTGAAGCACGGAAGATCCCAGCTCGTGACAGCTTTGCGGTCCCTTTGCCAATATACAGGCCATTTCGTTCAATGTAATGAGGATCTGGTAGCAACAAATGAATCAGCACAAAAAAGAACCAGGGTGAAAACAGAACTGTCTTGCACCAAAGCAGACCCTACCCATCCCACATTTCAATCAGGCTTTCTTTTGAAGCGATCCAGTTCAATCCAGACATAGATACAGGAGCCCGACACACAAGAAACAGAATGACAAAATGGGTAACCCTATCCAACCAAAAAATAAACTGGAAAATGGAAAATGATAAAAGAGAAGAAACAAAATCTATCAAGAGCATCTCATCTTCACACCTCCTCCCCACCACCTCTCTCCCGCCAGCGGATCCATGAACATCTGAAAAGTTGGACTGGTAACGGACTGGTATGGACTGACACAACCAATTAGCACATGACCTAAGCAGATCGATTTAGAAGTTATCCTGACCCCACATCACCCTTTGGACCATAAACTGCCAACCAACCTACTTATACACAATGTGATGCACCCACAGACTAGTAGCAGCGTGGTATGTAGATTTTTCCTTAGTAAAATTTTATGCCTTGAGCTAGTTTTGCAATATGGAGTTCACCCTTTTATATGATCATCATATCAAACCTACCGACAGTCCATTCTCTCATATCATCATATCATATCAAATCTGCCAACCTCCCTCCTTCCCTTGCATCAAATTAACATTGCCATCACCATTCATGTCCCTTTCATAATTTCATCATATCAATCAACCAGTTCCTCCATGGAATCTCTATCCCTCAGTCAAAACAATCAAACCAAACTCTCCAGCCTATGAAGGCATCCTCTACCAGCCTAACCATTCATATTACATGCTACCAAAACCAAGCATGGCTCCCCTAGAAAAACTACCATCATTGCAGGGCTGAATCTCGCATGTTAAAGGTATGAAACACACCTAGGAACCAATGACCATCAGGCCTAGGTGCGGGACACACCAAAAAATAATGTAAAGTTAAATAAATTTAACAATATATATAATTTATAACGAAATATTCAATAAGTCCCTATATTATAGTCCTTATGAATAAAAACAACCTTAAATATCACTAATCTGAATTTCATTTTAAAAAAGGAAAGGTGAAATTGAAAAATTCAACTCTATTTGACTGTTAGAAATTTGTACATTTTCAAGCAAGTAAAATCACAAGGCCTAATAGGAGTGCTTGAGTGAGCCTTTCAACAGCAGCGTCAGCCTATTTATGGATTAAGCTTTTGTTGGCCCTCAACCAAGTCTAATCCACCAGCGTTGCGAATCAACACTAATTCTGAAGTGACTTAAAAAGTAGGTAGTATTGATTTTTTGTGGCCATAAACAAACATTTTGAAGATATACGTAAGAATTCTTTGAGAAATGCTAACAATTGATAAGGTAAAAATTTTATTCTACAGTGCACACAAATTCAATCCATAATGCTCACTGCTCAACAAACCATTATAACAAAAGACAAATCTACCAAACAAGCCAAATAGCATCTGGGCAAAGGCAGAACATGCTGTCACGTGCCAAGGAGTGAGTCCTTGACAATTACACACCATATACTTATTCAATTTTGAGCTATTTACCATTTTACCTGTTTGCAACCCCTGGAGAACAGTTCCACGTGTTATACCAACGCCCCATCCACAATCCTGACCAGGCTGTTCAACTGCAACTGACACTGCAACTGTATCCCCTTTTTCAACATGTGAACTGCAAGCCAATACACCAGGTACAAATATCTATAGACAAAATTTAAATAGCAGTAAAAATTCTCAGCATCATTTCATAAGCCTCAACCACAAAGTCAAATAGGCAAAGAAATAGGATTTTGAGGTTCAGTATATATCGAAAAAGGCAAAAAGTACACAATGAATGAATGCTCTGTAGATGTATATTGTACAATAAAAAAAATTCTAGGGCCCGCAGTTTGGCATATTACATAATAAATAATGGAAGGATCAACAGAAAAATAATGGCCGAGCCAAACAACGCCAAGTGTGTACCAGAAGCAAATGTTAGTAGTTAAAGAATCCAATTTCTGTCGGAACAAAATCATTGTTCATCTTTTAATATTTGTGATTGGCATTCGATTCATATATACAAGCAACTCAAGTCATGAAAAGTCTAATGTCATCTGGCAATAAGAAAGAAGGAAGGAACTTTAATCTAAGAGCTGACAGTTGATTATTCTGAAGTTTTCACATGGTCAGTACAGCACAAAGTGGTACTACCTTGCCATTATAAAATCAACTAAAATTGGCAGTTCCAATGAAAAAGTCAATAGTTCAAGAACAATTTAATTAATAAAATCTACTCCACTAATCTGCCTAGGAAATAATCAAATTCTTCTGATTTCTTACTTAATTTTTTTTCCATTTTCTTTGTGCAAAATAATGAACCAATTATTGAGGATAAGGCTTAGACCTTTAGAATGCCGAAGACCTTTCAGATGCTAACAGGTAATTTAAATTTAATTGGGCCACTGACGTGATAATATGAAATAAATAGTTAAACGTATCAACAACTCCTGGATGAAAATGCTTATTTGCATACCTGAGCTCCACGAAGAACAGACTCAGCGCATTTACGGCTCACAATGACCTCCTTAATAGGTTGATTAGGTGCATCATTATATTCAATCATGTGTGGACCAGAGCCTTCAACAAAAATGACATTGTCCAATCCAGGTAACTGGCACTTGTCAACCCGAGGAGTTTCTAAATCTAGAAACACGGCATCCCTGCCTTCTTCAAATGACTCCAGAGGCACTCTGCCCTCAAAATCTGAAAGGGAATAGAGATTAGGCAAGTCACAAAAGAATCCAAAATGCCTGCCTGTACCAACTTCAGCAGGGGCATTACTTTCACTTACGCTTAAGCAACTTGAACTGCCTTTAAGCTTTGTTTCCTGAAGAATTGCCAACAGCTTCTCAATGACATCATCGCTTGTGGACTTAAGGGTGTTCACACGAATACAGGAGTAGCCAGAGGGGCGCCTAGTGAAGACGAAAACTCAATTAAAGTAGGAAAAAAATTCAAAAGGGAAGCCAAATTTTGGCAATTTGGCCATACGCATTTAGGAAATCCAGTTGGAATGTTGGAAATCAGGCATTGTCAGAGAAAAATGTCAAAATGGAAGATGGCACCTCGTTAACAAAATTAAATTCAAATAACCACAAAAGGAATTACTTAACATATCATATAGATGTAATAAAAGTATTTAATTCAGAACAATTTGAGTGAAGTTCTTTCTTTTAGTTCGATCATGGAAGCTGGCTTCTTATCCTACACTGCTACCCCATAAGAAATGAAAGGGAAAAGGTATAGGGAATCAATCAATCCAACACGTGAAGCATCCATATCCATGCCACTGCTGCCAGTATTATTTCTACAATCCACTCATAGGAATCCAATCACGTGACAAACAGACAGCATAGAGAAGATTTTCAGCAGATAGGTAATGATGTAACCGTGGACACCTAATTCAAAATCCAAAAAAAAAAAAAAAAACACAATACGATGCATAACAATGAGACCAAAAAAACAATAGGGCAAATATTTTGAACCACATTTCCTCGAGTATAGCTGAACATTCGGTGCAAGAAAATGGAATCTGCTGAAATTGTTGCTATAGGTGTAAATTTCCATTGTGATGTTATCAAAACGGAAACAGCCATCAAACCTGTGTACTGACTTGTTCAGCTCAACCGTTTATTCAAACCACTTTGAACAGTTGAAATTATTGTTATTATATAACTATTTTTTACATATATATCATATAGATTTTAATTATTTTAATTTAAGATTTATATTTTAAATGATTCTAAACTTAATAAATGGACTGAATCTTCCTTTTTACTTAAAATACATCAAAGATTTGATGAGTGCATAGTGCATACAAGATTCCATGCTCCACAAACTATCATATTACTATTTTACGCATTTTGTGAATGAATCGCCGGCTGGTGCCAATTGTACCAGACTAGATAACACTTTCCGGGTGAATCGGTCAACCCAGCTGGTCTGAGCCACTTTCGATAGGAACGGTTCTCATAACACTGGTCGCTGGAGATTTATTACTCCATCACTTTAGGTGAGTAGGCCTGTTATACAAATGGTCGGCATAAGGATGTAAATGGGATGGGATTTCTCATTCCAAAGAAAATTTTCCTTGTTTTCCAATATATGAGAAAACTAAACCAATAAATAAAAACATCAGTTTTCTCATTTCCAAAATTACTTTTTTCATTTTTAATATAATTTTCATTTTCCAATGTACGACAATTCCTCCAGATTCAATCTTTTTATCTTATTCAAGTGTCATTGAATCCCTTCGTATACTCGTGAACACTTATGTGCCTATGACTCTGTCCCCCCGAAAGGTAACCATTTGCAACAGGCCATATGCTTGTTGCTAAAATAACTATATATAAAGTTAATTAGTGTATTTTGCAACCCGAAAAAACAAAAAATTCATAGTTAAAACAATATTGCAAAACGTTGATTTTTTACAGCTGTTTACACTTTCTTCCCCAACACTTCATAAATTGGAAACAGTGAAAAGAAGAAAGCAAAAAAAAAACAAAACAAAACAAAACAAAAGGTCTTGCTATGTCGCTTATTCATGCATGAATAGCTGGTATCTGGAGACCCATGGACGCAAGATTTCATAGAATTCTGTCGCCTAACGTTAGATCAAAGAAACATATCAAAACGGGATCAGACGCGTTGGCGTCTTTCAATCGGATCATCAATCTCAACCGTCCGTCTGGTGAGGTGGCATACCCCACTGACATCTCACCATGCAAACGCATCATCGCTTCCACAAATTCCGACCACCAAAACAAACCCTCAACGTATCCCTTTCCGGATATCCACCGCCACGCGATGTTGCAAAATAATTCACTGTTCACCCCATTCGCGGACATAGATGCCGGCGCGCTCGATCCGCTCGGCCGACAACCAGACTGTCCGCGCAAAGCAATCAGTCGAAAAAGCAAGAAAAAAGAGGCCGAGAACTTACGTAAGAGCGCGAGAAATGCGAGCAAAATGTTCAGATCCGTAGGCCTTGATGAAGTACTCTTCCACATCAGGATTCCACCGGAGAGTAGGTTTGTAGCTGTAGCGATCACGAGATGAATCCGGCTGCATTGAAGTGGACGAGGACACCTTCCAGTCGTCGTAGAGTTTAGAGCGGCAGCGGCGGAGGGTTTTGAGCAGATGATTGCTCGCGCTCTTCATTCAAAGAAAGGAGTTTTCTTCAAAATGGGAGAGGTGTGAGGGATTAAATGGTCAATAACCATGGTGTGTTTGTTTGGAGAAAAAAAAATATAAACAAAAACATTTCATCCTAAGGGTGTGTTTGACAATAATAAAAAAATGTCAACGTGAAACTTTTCAATCTAAAACCTTTCACTCTCTATAATTATCATATTTTTTAATTATTTTTTCACATTTTTCTATAAAACTAACTTACTTTTCAATCATTTCTACACAACTACCCATACAATTAATCTATCTATTTTAACTTTATTATCTTTACTTCTCATCATTATCCCTATCATATCACATCATTTGACAACTTTTACTCTCATAAATTTTTTATTAAAGTTTTATCCATTTTCAAACACACCCTAAAAGTGTATTTAGGAATATATAAAACTTTTGATAAATAGTTGTGGAAAGTAAAAGTTGTCAAATGATGTTCTATGATATGGATAATGACGAGGAGTAAAGAATATAAAGTTAAAATAGATAGGTTAGTTGTGTTGATAATTGTGTAGAAATAATTGACAAATGGAGTAATTGTATAGGAAAACATGAAAAAATAATTAAAATATATGATAGTTGCGGAGAGTGAAATGTTTTAGATTAAAAAATTTTAATTTGACATTTTTTTGCACATTACCAGACACACCCTAAAACTTTTTACTCTCCATAATTACTCTATTTTTATTTTATTTTATTTACATTTTTCTATACAAATTACCATATTTTTCAATCATTTCTACGTAACTACTCGTCCAACTAACCTATCTATTTTAACTTTATTCTCTCTACTTCTCATCATCATCTCTGTTATATCATGTTATTTTCTATCAATTTATATAACTTTTACCTCATAAACTTATCATTGAAAATTTTACCTTTAACCAAACACACCCAAATATTTTTTGTTGCCTTCCGCAGGCTCATAGACAAGGGGCCACAGGAACGATGAATTGGTTTTTGGGCCTTGTCCAATAACACAAAACACTACCAATATGCCCAGTGCATAGAATTCTTTGGGCTCGTGATCCACGCTACGTAACGATGAAGCAATTACCAGATCTAAGTTCCATTTAAATAAATAAAAAAAAAAACGAGGCCTGATCATTTCATGTTCAGACCGGTCTAAATCACATTTTTTTCAATTTTTTTACAAAATTATTATAATAATTATGTTTAATCTATAAACTATTTTTTTATTAATTTTGGATATGTGTATATATTTATTTTAGATTTTTAAACATATAGTTATATTAGTCATTTTAAATGGTTGAAACATGACTAAAATATCCTTATGTTTAAAAATCCAAAATAAATATATACACATATCCAAAATTGGCAATTGGCAAAAATTGATTTATAGATTAAACATAACCAAATCAACTGTTTTGCCAAAAAAAAAAATTTAAGAGAAATGAAAATGTATATTTTTTGGGCCGTTCAGACAAGTAAGAAATATTCATTTTGCTTTCTAAACTACCCCCATTAAACTCGGGTAATGATCTAACGCAACCAGCGATGCGTCCATGGCTCCATGCACCCCCTTGTTTTTTAATTTAAAAAAAATTATATTTAAACTATTTATAACATTTATTATTCCTATATATCTTTTATATTTTAAAAATGACACATTCTAAAACTGTTTTATTTGTATTTAATTTTTACTTTAAATAGTTATACATTCACTCTCAAAAATTTTAAACCATATAAGTTTTAACAGGTAATTTTTGACATCATAAATAAATAATATGTCAATAAAAATAATAAATTGTTTAGTTTAAAAAATAAATCTAAAGGGTGTGTTCCAATGTATTTAGTAGATGTGGATGTAATGAAATTCGTCATTCCAATACAACTTTTATATTTTTAATATAACTTTTCAATTTACACTACCTTTTTTCCTTCTCAATATGATACGTATCATTACATTCTCATCTTATTCAAGATGCATGATGGTCTATAAAATATTTATTTAAAGTGTTTTTAAGAAGTGATAAAATTTTTGAAACATGAGAAAATAATGTGATATAATATGGATTAAGTAATAAAAAGAATAAGATTAAAATAGATAAGTTAGATGTATATGTAGTTAAAGGTAAGTGATTGAAAAGTATAGTAGTTGCATGAAGAAAGTTAGAAAAATTTAAAATATAATAGTCATTAAGAGTAGAAAGTTTTATATGTTAATAAATACCACCTTAAAAACAAGAAAACCAATGTACATGGTTACATTAGATCAAAACCCATTCGACTGTGTCTCAATTACTCGGAAAGAATGAGGATAGGTTTCCATGTCTGCTGATGTATGTTGGTCATTATGGGTTGAGAAAAAATATTAGGCGACAGATGGAAGGTGGATTAGGCATTAATTATTTTAAATAAATTAATATACAGATAAATAAAAAATGTCTGCTGGAATTGTTCCGTGTAAAAAACTACAAACAAAACATCGGGCGCCACTTAGTCAGGGGCTCCGATCATGGCCCCCTCCATGCGGAGCCCACTTTGGTTGCCTGAACATGGTGGTGCTGGACGTTTATCTGATGACTTATAATAAACAGCAGTTCTGGTGGCTTAAATTTTATGGGCTAAAACCTCGGGGAAGGAAGCTCGGCCATAAAGAAAATACATGCTAGCAAAAGGAGGAGATGAGAAGCATCTCTCTTATATATTTTGTAAATTTGAGAAATGATATTATATGGGCTAACTCACTTTAAAAAATCTATTGCACTTTTTTCACTTGTTTCTTCATACATATATTTGTCTAAATGTATTTAATATATAAATCAAATTTTATCATTTTTAAACATGTGTATATATATTTTTTAAGATTTTAAACATAGAAATATTTTAGTCATTTTAGTAGTTTAAAACGACCAAAATACCTCTACGTTTAAAATCTTAAAACATATATATACATATTCAAAATATTAAAACTTAATTTATATATTAAATATATTTATATTAATAATTTTATTAAAAAAAAGTTCTAAAAAATTATAAATGAGTATTTTGAAATAGCCCATAATGTCATCTACGTAACTGTTATACTTTATATTTCAATTATTTTGTTATATTATCCTATTTATTTACACTTTTGGTCTATAATAACATCACATCAGTTCTATGTTTTTGAAAAATATTATTATCCTTACCTCATGACTTGCTCCTTTGCCCTCGTTTCCCAACGGACTCATATAATGCACAAGATAAAAAATAATAATAATAATAAATTTTATATCGATTCATCTGTTTAAGTAATGAGTTTCCTTGCTTGAAGAACCAGAAATAAACGTTAGAACAAACTGGGCGAATATAGTAAAACACAATAAAACAAAGAATAAGATATAAATAAACGATAAAAAAGCTTTCTATTGTGGATGTATGATAAGATTAAATCTTAAAAATACAAAGTGTGTCTGAAAAACGATAAAACTATTAATTTAATATAAAAATAATTGAAATAGAAAAAGGTTCGGATAAGATAATGTATTAATGATGAATAAAGAAAATAAAATTAAAATAAATAAGATAATTATATAAGCAGTTAGATCAAAATAATTGAAAATTAAAATAGTTATACATGAAGATGTGAAACTTAATTTAAAACACGATAAACATAGATAATTTAAAAATTATATAGACAAATTTTATTAAACATGGATAATTTAAAAAATTATATAGAAAAATTTTAATTTAAAAAATTTTTGATGCAGCAAGACATCCCCATAAATTTTATCGAGGATAAAAAAAAAAAAAAATTCAATCCTTAATCATCAGATCCACTTGAAGAGGATAATCTTGAGTTTCGTTCCCTTGATTATGACTGGAATCGTATCTTAATAGTCGTACATACGTGGTGGATAGAGCTTTTTAAGTGATCATTTTTCATTTGCGAATAATTGGTACGTCGTTTTTGGCATGCGTGCTTGGCTTCTACTGCCGACAGCTGAGTGGCGTGCATTGTAAGCATGTCATGTTGTCCACAATTGGGTGGCGTGAGTGCGTGACCCGTCACCCACTTTTGCGATTCTTCCAGGTCCAGCATCGAGCTCCAGCCATTCCCAAGGCTCGCAAAGCGCCGCTGCTTGCGCGCGATTTCGCCACCAAGGGAAGACCGCCCATCATCCCAACTTCGAACCCAAAATCAAGGCCAGGTTTCGTTTGGTAACCGACGTTGGTAAACTTTGAAGGAGAAATGGTAGGAGCATAAATTCGAAGGTTACTTGTTAACCAATTAATGATCATATTTGTTTTTCATTTTTATTGTTATATGCTAATCATTTTTCATATCAATTACTTTTTAATAAATATATTTATTTCAACTTTAGTCTTATCATTTCATATCAATCACACCATTTTTAAAATATTTTATTTTCTACTCTCATCCTATACCACGTCTCCCACAACATTGGCTTTCTCAAATGTCACCCAATGATAAGAAAATAAAATATTCCCCTTTAAAAAGTTACAATTTCTCCTAATATGAAATTAGAGTTGTAGAGGTTACAATTTCTCCCAATGATGGAAGTTTGAAGAAAAATTTCATTGTGATATCGGTTGTCTTATTGTATACAGGAGAGATTAAAGTTTTTTAAATGTAAGAAAAATAACGTGATATAATATGAATAATGATGATGAGTGTTGAAAATAAAGCTAAAATAGATAAATTAGATGCATGAGTAATTATATATAAACGATTAAAAAGTATGATAATTGAATAATCAGAAGCATAATTAAAAATTAAAGCTGTTGTGGAAAACAAAAAGTTTTAGGCATTAACGAACATCTACAAAATTTGACGTTTGTGCAGCATGATATCTAGTATTATAATTAAGTTTATTCATAGAGGAAATAACAAGCTCTCGCTTGTCTTTAGAGGAGACAACAAATTTCTATCATTACAGGATCTTATTCTTTAGGAAGATTAAGCTTCTTTAACAAATTTTACATCCACAGGAGGTTAAATACATGACTTATCAGGACGAGGCATAAGTTGTGACCAACTGAAAACTGAACAAGGTACAACACTTTTAAAATGAACTATTTTTTATATCTATGGTGCGTTTAAGAAATTATAAATTATAAAACTTTTGAGAAAAAGTTTTTAGCTTGAAAGATTTTAAAATTAGAGAAAGTAATGTAATATGACAATAATAATGATGAAAAGTAAAATGAATATATTAAATGTATGGGTAATTGTGTATAAATTATTGAAAAATATAGTAGTTGTTTATGAAGAAATAAAAAAATAATAAAAAAATATAATAGTTATTGAAAATGAAAAGTTTTAGGTTGAAATATTTTTTATACAAACGAACACCCTCAGTAAAAAATCAAAATCCCCTATTAGTCATGGTTCTTATGTTAGAATTATTTTAGATTTTTTTTTTGTAAATATGCTATAAAGTTTGACTAATATTGTACCTGTATCTCTAAAATTACTGAATATGCTTAGAAGATTTGCACAAAATTGCAATTGTGTGCCTCTTTCCTTATGAAGCCATTAAAATTTTCCGTAAAATGACAATAATATCCAATTTTTCAAGTGATATGCTTGTAATTTTTGCAAATATCGTAAGCATATTTGCAAAAAAATAAAATAATAATATATATGTAATATTATAATAATATGTCAATGGTATTTGGAAAAACTGCAAGCATATCACTTGGTTTAAATGGCACTATTGTTATTTTACAAAAAATTCAAATGATGTCTTAATCGAATGGATGCTTCGCAATGTTATGCAAATCTTATGAGCATATTTGCAATTTTGACAAATTCGATGACCTAAGTGTAATATTGGTCAAACATTATATGCATATTTGCAAAATTTTCATTATGCTATGTAAAATTAAATGCATCAAAACTATGTGTAAGCAATTATAACTTGCGTACAAGGATAAAATCTAAAACTTTAGATGCATAAGTACTGTTTATTATAATATCGATTACGTATTTTTTTTATTCAAATCTATACGACATGCTCAAAATACTAAAATATACTTATTGCAAAAAAAGGATAATATAACATTCATGAAATTAATATCAATTTAAAATAAATATTTTGATAAATTTAATTATTTATAAATAATCAAATTCTATGCCATGTTATCAAATCAATAAAATGCAATGAATAATTTAGATATTAAAAATAAATTGTACATAATATATATTTTTAAAAAGCTTCATTTGCCAGCTGCTCTTTGATCTTCGCCCTCTTTCTTCCTCAATCCTCTCTTTACGGTCTATTTTTTGCAGTGAAATCTACAACTAAAAGCTTCAGGTAATGTTTTTCCGTGAGTGTAGTTTGCTCTCCCTTGAAGAGTAATGCAGATTAAGATAGATAACTTAGGTGTTACTCTTGCAAACATTAGCTCCCTTCCACTCACTCCAAACACTCGTTCAGACAGCCCCGAGCATCCCAATCTTAATTTGAGTTATTTTTTGTTAAAAAAATAGTGGGTAAAAGGAGAGTATCACATGCGAGGAATTTGCACGATGTCTATTGAGTAGGGGTGTTAATGGTCATGGTCAATCCGTCAACTTGCTCGTCCAACCCGTTTATAAATGAGTTTGAGTTGAGATATTTGAATAGATGAGTTATGATCCGACAATCCGTTTAACCATTTAATTAAATAAATAAATTAGAATTGAGATTTTTTAACTCGTCAACCGATTTAGTAACTCATTTAACCCATATAATACGTTCAACCTATTTAATTTGTTCAACTCATTTAACTCGCTTAACTCATTAAAGTTTTATATATATACATGTAAATCTCTTGTTTATTTTTGTTTTTTAAGTCTTCCTTAAGTCACTTAATTTTTATTTTTGACTGTTGCCCTAATTTCATTTTCTTGTTATTGCCATATTTTCATTTCCTTTACGCCCAAAACACCCTTTCATCTCTCCCTACAAGATCATCATTTATTAAAGTTTCGACTTTCAGACTAGTTGCTGTACAACCCATTAATAACTCACTAACTTATTTATTAAATGAGTTGTAAATAGGTTAGGGTCAACGTTTTTTAAATGGGTTAATAAACGGATTAAGTTCGAAATATTTTAAATGAGTTAGGATTGATATTAGACTCTAACCTGCCCAAGCCAATCCGTTAACACCCCTAATAGTGAGATAGGTATTATGAGAGATTGAATAATCAGA
The DNA here is from genome assembly GCA_035584095.1 of Annona squamosa. NCBI lineage: Eukaryota > Viridiplantae > Streptophyta > Magnoliopsida > Magnoliales > Annonaceae > Annona > Annona squamosa. Next base: position 88,471,316 of record JAXCLR010000001.1, read on the forward strand.
GTAGAGGGGCCGATGCTACTGTTCCTACTTAGCCACGCAATAAAAACACGACTCTGTATATTAGAAATAAAGATCTATTGTAAAACACAGAATTTTTTTTTCTAAAGATTACCATTCATTTCACACATTCGTAATATAATTTATGCCTTAACTACCTAGTTATTTTATTTTTATTGTTGGTTATGCATTTTAATTATTTTATTTTTAGTTTTGGTTATGCATTTTAATTATTTTTTGACATGTTTTTATTTAATTATTTTGTCTATTCTAACTTTAGAGTGTGTTTAAAAAGATGCAGTGGTAAAAAAAATTGAAAAATATAATTAATACAATATAATGATGATGATTAAAAGGAATGAAGTTAACATACACAGATGATATCCCCGACGGAAGCATTGTCGTGGTAGAACTTGCAGCAACCCAAATGTAAGGTTGCGGGTTCAAGAATCACTGAAACCTTAGTGAGTGGAAAGTGATTTTATAAACTATCCTCTAAGTCATAGGGTTTTATAATTTTCCTTGATATAGGAAGGTTGTAAAAAATTTCGCCCATGTTGTAATAGCTGTGAATGTATTTGATTGTAATATTAATTGTCACATTGTATAAATTTTGATAAAAAAATGAAAGATGTGTACGAAAATATGTGAAAAAATTATTATAAAAAGTAAAATAATCAGGTTATTGAGACGTCAAATTACATCACCAAATCTTAACTTATAATTATTATCATTATGATATCATGTTATCATTTTACTTTTTTTTTAAAAAAAATATCCGATCCACTTAAGAGTTTTTAAGTATTAGGGGACATTTGGTAATACATATGGGTGGGGGTGACGTGCCATTTCATGGGAAATGTATATTTTTTTACATTTTTAAACTAATCATTTAATAACACACCAATCTTATATTTCTGCTTTTACCCTTACACTTCAATCATTTTTTTCAAAAATTCTAATTATTTCAATTTTACCCATATCATTTCTTATTAATCATATAATTTTTTAAATATTTTATTTTTCACTCCTACTACATCCCACGAAAATATTAATTACCAAACGTTACCTTAGTAATTCATGATAATAGAGTTGACAAAATTTCGAAAAATGGAAAAGTGATACGGCACGATGACAGTAAATGGAGAGAACGAATACGAGTAATTGTGTGAAAAAATATAGAAAAATTATTAAAATACATATATAAAATGAAAAATGAACCTTTTAGGATTTTGAGATTCATGGATAATATAAAAAGGAATATTTTAAGAACTATGTGATTGATATAAAACGAGAGAAGTAAAATTAAAATAAATAGGTTAATTAGAAAAAAAATAATTTGAATATAAAAATAAAGTTGTAAAATAGTTATTATTAAATTGTTAAATTCTTTATCAAAGAACTTGTTACCTATGCTTTCCATCCCACCCCACACGTCCATCAATCTTATCAATCTTGTGTCTTGTCGATTTTCACTCACATCATGTCAACTTATTTCTTTGATGTATCTGTCGTCACTGCAGTTTTATGTTTTCCTCTTTTGTTTCTGTAGCACCCGCCGAGAGTGCTACGGTGGGCTCAGAATGGTTTCCCGGGCCTTGGAAATGTGGATCGTGGTGGGTAGCAATTTGGGCTTAGATTTCCTGCATTCACATGGGGTAAAACACGTTAGGATTCACAGTTTTAGATAAATCTTGCGTATGGGCGTTTTCTCGTGATTTCGAAGGCATAACGGCTAAGACGGGGCTTTCCGTACACGGGTCAAGTCACAAATCCGGCAGCATAACAGTAACGTATTATGCTGGGATCCGTGGACCCGCGTGCGCCCGCCTTGCCGGGGCGTTGACTCAAACACGCACACACAAAAA
>JAXCLR010000001.1:88473280-88493270 GCA_035584095.1 Annona squamosa
GCTTGCGTGAACCTCATTTTGCCTTGAATTTGTTTGGGCTTGAGACTTTTTCCATTTTATCCATTTTTGGGCCCAAAAGTGGGGTGTCAACAGTTTCTTAATGCTAAATTAAAGGTGTAAAGAGGGTTGATCTAACTAACCCAAAATGATATATAATAAAGTTAGATTAGGCATTTTAGAAAAAATAAGTATAAAACCCTACGTGAACTAATCCGATTTTAAAATAGGTTAGCTTTAGTTAAATGATTATTAACCCGAACCAACCAAATTTCATATATAAGTATAGAATGTAATCATTCTTAAAAAGTAGTCATGCATTAGTTCATAATACATAAGAATTAATTAGATATTATTGATTTGAAATAAGGTTATTTAGCCATTTATTATTATATAAATCATAAATTAGAAAATATTCTTATAAAAAGAATTAATTTTTATTATTTCATACAAATTTATATTTTAAAATACATTTAGTTGACCAAAATATTTTTAACTATTATATTTATTAATCTGATTTTAACTCGAACTTAATTATTTTTTATAGGGTTAAAATAATGTTGTGTTATTCATAAAAAAAAGATCGACTTAATGTATGAAAAATAAGGTTGAAAATATAATTAAGTTTGTGATTTTACAAGTTGAATTAAGGTTTGTTTACATGGGTGAACCTAATCTGTTGTACACCCTATGCGGAAAGTCCCAACAGTGGCTTTCCCCTCTCTTTTCATCGTCCACCCACCTTTTGCCGTGTTTCGCTCAATACCTATTTCCCATCCCCCTATCGCAGCCGCGACAACAACAACAACAAGTACCGGATTAATAGGCCGATCAGGAACCCAGTTTAATAGGTTCGATTGCCCCAACCGGAAACTGGTGTGGTTTGGAATCGGCTTTTTTACAACAGCCGGTAAACATGTCAAATCACATAGAGAGATGAGCATGTAAATGGATAAATGCGCTGTACATTTTATTCCAAGTTCCAACCGACCGCTTACATCTTCCCAACTCCCAAGCGGTTTGTTACTGCATTTCGTGACTACTTCTGATTTTCATAAATCCAAAGATGCCAAAAACCCGCTTTGGCGTTGTGGGGTGGCGGGGGTGGTCTGGCTGGGTGGGTTTGGGAATTTGATGTGGGACCGACCAACATTTGGCGAATGGCATACAAGCCAAGGCTTGGGTCCAAAGGCGTCAAGGGACTCAGGACCACACACTACAAGATTGGGTGCCGCCTCTCTCCTTTTTCGTCGTGGCGGAACAGTCCCCGTCCAAATCCGGATGCGATCATCAGGTTCGTCACCTTTTTTTTTTTTTTCTTTTCTTTTCTTTTCTTTTTTTTTTTGACAATTTTTCCAAAAAGAATTTTTCACATTTTAAAAATTTTAAACTTTTTAAAGGGGAATATTTTATTTTCAAAAAATTCTCTACTAATTGCATAACACTATACAATGCCTAGTCCTCGCATGGTTTTTACAAAAAACCGATCCTATTAGCTTGAGTTAAGCAAATGTCCTACTTAGCCCATCTCATAAAACTTATTTACAATATTTTTTTAATTTTTTATGCATTTACTTATCTAACTGTATTTAACATATAAACTAAGTTTTACTATTTTAAATATATATATATATTTTGTTGAGATTTTTAAGACAAGGGGTGATCCCATGCATCTGAGTATAGCCCGGGCTAAACAAATGTGCTGCTTAGCTCACATCACAAAATTTATTTACAATTTTTTTTTACTTTTTATATATTTCTTTATCTAAGTATATTTAACATATAAACTAAGTTTTACTATTTTGGATATGTATATATTTTGTTGAGATTTTTATAGATGAGGGGTGATCACATGCATCTTGGCGCATGGGACCCCCCAAAAATATTTTTTAATTTTTTATAAATATGTAGAGTTAGGCATATTTAATCTATAAACCAAGTTTTGCTATTTTTGGATGCTTTTAAGTATTTTTATTTTTCAAAAATGTGACATTTTCATAATTTTTTAATCTAAAAATTACGAAAAATGCAATTGTATTTAAAAATAAAAAATACTTTAAAATATCGAAAAGAGTAAAACTTAGTTTATATGTTAAATATACCTAGCTTTACATATTTATAAAAAAAATCCCACTACCTGCATGGAATCGGTCATCTTTAAATATATGTTTATTTTAAATATATATATATATATACACAGGTACTTAAAAATCTCAAAAAAATATAAACATGTATTAAATATGGTAAAACTATGTTTTTATGTTAAATACACTTATATAAACAAGTACATGAAGAAAATTTTATAAATAAATCTTTTTTTTTATAGAAGAAGAATCACTCTAACCCTATTCCCCCACAGAATTGTGGGGATTAGAGTTAGAGTAATCTAAGTAATTCCTAGCCAAAAAATTATTTTTACAAATTTTTCCACGTATAGCTTGAGGGAGATTGCCCCACCAACACTATTAATTCTCAGGAGAAGCTAAAATCACTTTGGCTAAGGAATGAACAACAACATTTCCTTGCTGAAGAACATGATGAACCGAAAGAAAGTCAACTGCAATGAGGATATTCCTAATTTCAGCAATAACCAAACCCATAGGGGAGGAAATGAGGTCGTTATTCGGCAGATAGTTGCAGAGGATGAACGAGTCTGTTTCCACTAGAGCACACGTAGCATTAATCTGAATAGCCCACCTCAAACCCAGCAAAAAAGCCGAGGCCTCCATAAATAACGAATCTGTTCCACCCTCCCGTTTCCAGCCTTTTGCCGCCACAAATGCGCCTTGGGAGTTCCTCAAAACCGCAGCACATGCAAAGAAACCTATATCCCCATGGCTAAATGATATATTTCGTTGAGCCCAGCTAATAAATCATTTCTTATCATTACATGTGTCGGGAAAATGTATGGGGAGCGGGATCTTTGCATCTACTTGTCCATCATTTTTCAATTTTGCAAATAATGTCTACCTAGGTTGTTTGTTTACGAGATCACTCCTCGGGTGTGGTTGTTGCCACTTTGGCACTTTTTGTTTAGACCATCGTACTGTAGTCATCTTTTTGTGTGTCTGTGTTGGGTGGGGATGTGGGAGGGCGAGTAATCTTTATTTTTAGATGCCAAAAAGGAAGCAATGTTTTTATTTTTAACATGGGCTGCATAAAACAAGTTATATTTAGAGGTAGGTGTCTTAGCGGAGCTCATTTAACATGATTTCAACATTAAGATGAACCGATCTAATATGATTGCTCGTGGATCACTTGACTTGCGGGGGACCGTAAAAATTTTATTTTCATTCTATTTCTTATATATCTGTGGTCTTCATATGTATCTTTTGTATGTAAAATTGACAAAATTTAAAATTTATTTGATATTTTATTTTTAGAAATTAACAAAATGAGCATGTACACGTGGATCCTTATTTTGAAATTTTAAAAAATGTAAAACAAATTTAAAAATGACCTAATTGCATAAGGAGAATATATAGGCAGAACCTAAACATTTATACGAAATAAATTTTTTTTTGCAGTACATGCAATCATATGAGAAACAGACTTAGAAATATTTTTTTTAAAAAAAAAAAAATCTAATGAAAGGGAAATTTCCATAAAAATAGTCAAGAGTAGTAAAAAATTGTCATATGTGGGATGCTTTTGCAAGCAACTGCTTTGATGAGGTAATTTTCAAAATTAAGCTTTGGGCATAAGCAACGTTTTGAAAAGTCATGGGAGATGAATGCAAGAAGCCGTGTTGTAATAGCATGGATTCTGAGTACAATGTTCGGGCCATTAACCTTGGCCATTCCACAAGCAAGTGCACGAAAGGCACCTTGGCCATTCCACAAACAAGTAAAGTGCACGTAAGGCTGCGGTGCTGGAAAGTGGCTTTACCACATTGTCGGCGAATTAATTGATATTTATTTCTTTTGCTTCGTTAACCAGCGATCATTATCAGTTTTAAACGAATATAATATAATTAGAAGCTATTAGTGGAAGATATTATTGAGATTTTGGACGTGGTTGGTGCCCACGTGTTGGCGGCACATGATCGGTTCGTGTGGCGAGCGCACATGAACGTGCACCGCCGGAGGTGATTCGAACGCACGACGTGGCCGGCTCATTTGGCCAGTCTTCCAGAATCAGGTTAGCTTACCCATTGCTGTTAGAAGGAGTTGAACCGTTTTTATTTTTTTGTTCACGTTAAACCGGTTCAACTGCTGGTCCACACCTTTTTGAACCGTGTTGTTGTTGATGTAATATAAATATGATAACTAAATTTATTATTTCAATTGATTGAAAATTTAAAAATATTAATTATAATGCTCAAAATGAACTAATGAGAATTTGATTAATTGAATAAATTATGATAGATTGATTTTTAAACACATGTGATTTATTTAAATTACTTCGCTTTAACATGACATGTCATATTTCCAGGCTCCTATCTCTATCTAATTATATATTATACTAGTAATATGTGAAAAGAATGCACGCTCTTTAAAGTTCAAAAGGCATCTTATCAATTTCCTATAAGCGTAATTCAAAAGGAAAATAACAGTGTGCATTGTTTTTTCGTGAACAAATCGTTCACCAAAATATGCATGCCAGCGAACCGAACTACAGTCTTAGTTTTTTGTGGTTGAACTGCAGGGTTTTTCCGGTTTCGACGGTTTCTTGCTAAAGTCAAAAACCATAGTTGAACCGAACCGTCTCTCTACCGGTTCACAGTTGAACCGGACCAACTGGCAGTTCGGTTTGGTTTTTAAAACACTGAGCTTACCATGCATCCACTTACGTTATACAAGCCAAGGCATTGCTTGCCGCTGCAACCGACGATCCGTGGGGATTTCATTTGTATGAAAACAGCATCATTAACACGTGTGCCCCGGCCCTTCGATCTCCCGTGCCTCTTTTCCCCTGAGATTTTGTCGAACATGGGACTTGATGAATTCCACGTTCTGGTAAAAATAAAATAAATGGAAAAGTAATATATATGCACGTATAGGATGAAGACGTGCAAAATCGCCCCCATGTGTATTAAAGTATAATAATATATTATACAATTATTTATTTAAACAAAAATCATATTTTATCTGGTTTAGATGTTAAAAACATAAATTTAGAAATGAAATTGATACTTATGCTAAACTATTTTATTGATTTCATTTTAAAATGGGTCTCATATACGTTTAATTTGGATGAAATTTGACATATCGTCAAAGTAAATAATTAGAAATACAATGTATAGGGTAGGTTAACTTCATAATTCAACAGATTCTAACTTGCAGTGGATCACATCATAATTATGATATAGTTAGGTTGTACTTGAATATTCTTCATATATATTATATGGGTTTTGCTTCTACGAAACTCATCTTCTATGTAAGATCTTTTATTTTTAATATTTTAATAATTGATAGAAAACTCATTTTATCTTTTATATTTATCATTATATTATATTATCATGAAAATTTTCTCATTTAGTTAGTATCATTGTAAATGGGCCCTCTTTATTAATGCGTGGAGCAGTGCAATAGAATGATTTAATACTAAAAATTAATTTTCAAATAATATTTTTAATATCTAAACTATTTAAAATACCACTACTACGTGTATACAAAATTCTACAAGGTATTATTACATTTTAATATATATGTTAATGAATGTAAATATTTTTCTTAATTTATAGATGAATGTATCTGTTGTTCATTAAATGTGACTCATGTATATATGTAGTTGGTCCTACTTCTATAAAACATTTTTCTTTATGTAATCTCCTCTATTTTTAATATTTTGATTGTTAATGAAAAATTTATTCCATCTATTGTACTTAGTACTTATTTGTCTAATGCCATTGTGCATATGCCTCATTAAAAACTAACATAATAAAATGGTTAAATGTTAGTTATTAATTTTCAATTTGTACTTTCAATATTTAACCCGTTTAAAATATCATTTTTATGCAGATAAATGATCATATAAAGTATTAATACATTATAATACATGTGTAAATGTATCTAAGCATTTTTTATAATTTATACACACATGTATTTTTTAACAAATATAACTTATAAATATACTTAATCGAGATGAAACTTAGTTTTATAGATAAACAAATAATACTTAGTTTTATAGATAAACAAATAATGTTGAATATAATGAATAAATTGAATTTTCAATCAAAGATTAAAATCTTAAATTTTAAAGAGTTGCATACACATACATAGTAGTTTAGATAAAATTTTATCTTATAACTAAATAAATAACATTAAATACAATAAAATGGTTTGTTTGGGAGCCTAATAGTAAGTACTTGTGAGCATTGAACAAATGCATTAATTCGGCTATTTTTTCGGTGAATAATTGCAAGATCCTGGGAAGATGCGTGCGGCCCACCAAACCAATGATGTGTGCAAGTGGGGGTGGCATGATTTATTTCACGAGTGTGTGATGGTCGATGCGCAGGCTAGACAGTTCTAACCACGTGGGTTCCGGAATAACGGGCCCATCTGGCCTGAATTATCACTTACTTTATTTCACAGCCAACGCATTATTTATATGTACGCACGGTCAGCTGCTGTATGCATTAGTTGCCCCGTCGGCGCTCGTCGAACAGAAATTTTCACTACCTTACCGGTGGCATTCTCGTTAGTGGCCACGACCCCGGATTAGAATAATGTATACATTGTTCTTATGCGGCAGTGGCTACCACCAATATAGTTTCCTACTAAACGCACACGATTAGTCGTCGTCCAACGTTAATTATCCATGCGATCACGCCAGCACAGCACCTGAGGGTCGAACGTGCCGCACTGACGGAGCATCGAGGACTGAAGGCCATTAGATAAATGGGAGCACGCAGCTCCCGGGCGTATATATTTATTTTTTTAATTTTTTTTGAATTTTTTTCATAAATTTGTTAGCTCATGTGTATTTATTTTTACTAATTTTGAAGTTTTTAGATATTTATTTTTTATTTTTGAAAATCAATAATATTTTAGTAATTTAAAATTATCTAAAATGTCATCAATTTTCAAAAATAAAAAATAAATATCTAAAATAGTCCAAAAATGGTAAAAGTTTACATACACGTTAAATACAATTGAGCTCACAAGTTTATTAAAAAAATTTTAAAAAAAATAAGTATATGCGCTCGGGAGCATCAAATCAGGATCAAGATAAATGCTATATGCTATAGAACAGCTCGCAGGTTCTGATGTGACAACCAACGTGTGATGCCAGCCGAAACCACGCGAGTTGGTTGTCTATAGCTTTTCGTGGACCACTAAATGCCGCAATCAAATGAACATCCGGGGCAATGTTGGAGAAACCGTTATGGGCTGTCAACTTGAACGAGATAGAACAGTGGGGAGAGATAGGGGTCAGAATGGAAGTGGGCCATACCGAGCTCAGGTTTACCCCCACCTCGACTCTACTTTTTAAAAATGGAGTTTAATCTTCTTTTTTTATACTGAGTCGGAACAAAATCAGTATAATTTTTTTTTTTCTATAATAGGTTTCGGGATAAACTTCGCGTTAATACTAGACCAATTCTAAATAGCATGTCGGGTAAAAAATGTAGATTAGAAAAGCTAATTTTAAGAATTTATATACCTGTCAAACATGAATATATATCTATACTAAATTTAAATATTATAGTTTTAATATTTCACTAATTATTAAAAATGTATAATTAAAAAAATATTTAAAAATATAGTATAAATTTATTACGATAAGTTAATGTACAATTACGCATAACGATTATATATGTACAAATTTTTTTATTGATTCTTATATTTTTTTATGAATAAATTGATTTTTCTGATGGAGTTGATTATAAAAAAATGAGAATTTTGAAAAAAAATAATAATAGCATTTAAACACAAGTGTATAAATTTTAATAAATTAACATATGTAGGGAGGGTCGGACTTTTTAGGTTGGGATATGGTCGACCCACCCCAGACCCTATTTTTAAATTTGGGCCAAATTTTCTAATCCATCACTATATTGACTAAAAAATATATTGATTTTAACTAGTTAAAATGGGACCTGCGTCAAAGCCGGGTCATGGGTCGACCATCCTAGGGAGAGAATATGAGAGAATTTGAGGTAAAATAGTACCGAAGATGAGAAAAGATGTATTATAAATGGAAAAATATGTTCTTATTTTTTAAAAAATAAAAAAAGATTTTGGAAAACATAAGATTCCATTACAGCATCATCTCATTCTAATTCTAAGCAACCCCCTGTGGTAATTGATAAACTGACGGCCTAGGACCATCGGATTCCAGAGCCCAGGACTATCAAGCGTGAGGAAAGACAGATTTAGGGTATGTTTGGCAATGTTTAAAAGTTGTCATATTTAAACTTTTCACTTTTCACATCTATCATATTTTTTAATTATTTTTTCACATCTTTTTATACAACTACCATACTTTTCAATCATTTTTACCCAACTACCCATACAACTAACTTATTTTTTTAAATTTTATCATTTTTATTACTCATCATTACCCCTATCATATCACATCATTTGACAACTTTTACTTATCAAAACTTTTGATGAATAAAACGTTTGATGAAAAGTTTTGAGGAGTAAAAGTTGTCAAATGATGTGATATGATATGGGTAATGATAAGTAGTAAAGAGGATAAAATTAAAATTAATAAGTTAGTTGTGTGGATAGTTGTGTAGAAATGATTGAAAAGTAGGGTAGTTGTATAGGAAAATGTGAAAAAATAATTAAAAAATATGATAGTGATGGAGAATAAAAAGTTTTAGATTAAAAAATTTTAAGTTGACATTTTTTATAGATTGCCAAACGCACCCTTATGAAAAGTTTTACTCATTTCCAAACACAACCTTAGAAATTTTGATATAATAGCAGGAAATCCAGTGGTTAAGACCCCAAAGATTAAGCTCTCATGATATGATGTGATTCCATCGTGGATAGGCTCAAAATCATAATCCGAGATGGTGGGGCCGGCGAACATGATGCAGAATCAACCACCCATTTTTCTAGATAAGGAATCAGGAGATCTAAACCCACCCGCAAGCTGTGTCGGCACCATGTGCACTGGTGGGTTGAGTGGTCAGAATATGGACGACACTTCCGATCATTTCATTCAATCAATCAATCAAATCCCTCTTTCTCTCTCTTCCCCCGCCGATTGCATGCTCATTCCCAAACTACGCAACTCCTGCATGCCTGAGATCTATCTTTCGTGCTGTGCTTGGCGGACGTAGAGCTAGCTAGCCAGCAATCCAGCCCGTTGGTCTGATTGAGCACGCAATAAAAATTATTTTCATTACCTAATTATCCAAGAAACTTCACATATTGAAATTTCAATTCAAGTGCATCAAGTTGAGACACGAGAGAACACATAATACTTATGAAAAAAGGTCAAAGAAAAAGTTAACTGCCAAATTTTTTTTTATATCCAGACCAAATTAAACAACTCAACGGAATGGATCATGAGAAAAAAAGGGTTCCAAAGGAGCGTCAGATGTGGAGCATGTGAAATCGTCCTCACAAGTCTGTCGGCGCAACTTGCTCCAGCGAGGACGGAACAACTGCCCAGTGCTCGCGGTGCCGTGCTCATAAGTTCCTAATGTATCTGTTTCCCTGTTGTTGTGTCGAATCGCATGCGCAGCTCCACCGGCTCTTGCTCACCTGTAAGGCTACGAGGACGTTTGGTAATTGGTCGTGAAAACGTATCATTTAACCACTGATTATTATATTTTTCTACTTTTATTCTTATATTTTAATATTTTTTCTATTAACTATCTTCCAATAAACTATTTATTTTAATTTTATTTATATTATTTCATATAAATCATATAATTTTTAAAATATTTTATTTTCTATTGACAACGAATACTACGTTTCCCGTCACTTTTATATTCCTGACATCCCCTACGTTGGCTCACAGGAACCTTCGCCACCTTCTGGTAACCTAACTAAAATCTCGCGCCGGCCCACCTGCTTCGCGATTGCAATGCTTTCCCAGGGAAATTAGGTGCACATGACGCTGGTGGACCCTTTTCGATCATCCTTGTGACCTGGGGCCACGTAATTCCGCCTACTTATAGCATTTCTTCTCCCGTGTCCCAAGTGTGCAATTTGAAGCCACTCTCTCCCTCTCTTCTTCGCTTCTTCTCCCGTAAAACGTTACTCATGGCCTCTGTCTCATCATCCGAGAGCTGGGAGCCCGTTTTCACCCACGAAGTGCCGGAGATCGACAGCGCTCTTCTCACGGCCATGCTCGAGGAGTCCCACGCTGAAGACGAGGATGACGACCGGATCGGCTGCGTGGTCCAACCCCTCGAAGCTGAGATCGATCCCAGCACGATCAATGGTGGGATTGAGCCGATGCAGCTGACTTACGACGACGGCGCGGACTGCGGATTCGATTACGCCGGCTTGGAGAACGGCCACGGCCGCGATTGCCCGATGTCGATTTGCCGCATCGATGATCCGTTTGTGTGGGAGGAAATGGAGATGGCCCAAGGGAGCGGGATGGGTCAATGGTATTTGGACACGTGTATGGATGGGATTGAGTTTGTTGGTTTTGACGATGGAAGAGATTATTCTTCCTTTGACTACGGGGACATCTCCATGGAGCACTTGTACGGTCCCTTGTGGCAATAGGCACCAGGCCTACGAGGTGTAAACCACGGACTTGCCACGTGGGAAAACATCTTTGGATAATATTACCCGTTTATGTACCTAATAGCAATTATAGACTTCGACCGTGCAATTGTGAACTTTTGGGTGCGTTTGTCCATTCATAAAAAATGTCAAATTTAAAATTTTTCAACCAAACTTTTCAATCTCTATCAATATTATATTTTTAATTATTTTTTTCACATTTTCCTATACAATTACCTTACTTTTCAATCTTTTCTATACAAGTAACCTATCTATTTTAATTTTATTCTCTTTACTAATTATCATTACTTCTATCATATCACATCATTTGACAACTTTCACTCCTCAAAACTATAGGATGATGCGGATCGATCCTCTGTAAATCTAAAATTGTCAAGTTAATGATGGTGAGGGAAAAGAATGCTAAAATAAGGTGGGGATATTTCAATGCTACCGATACGGGATGGTCTTCAGCGTTGCTATCTTATTTTCGCCCACTTTTGTGATTAAGTTGAATATTAATTGGCTTAATTTATATTAAAATTATTTTATTTTATTATTGAACTCTTTTGGTCAAAATTTTGAGCGGATCATTAACTCATTCCCACTTAAAAATATTTTTAGTCGCTTGTAAAATATTAAAATCACTTGGATCCATTCATAAATCTAATGTAATAATGAAATGTTTTATATAACCATTGTCTATATAGTAAAATGTTTTAGATGACCTGGACGTTGAATTAAAAGCTTTAGAATAAATATGAATTATATACTTTATTTATTAAATTTATACATTTTTACTTTTATTAAATGAAGAATAATTCATAAATTTTTTTTTTTTTGAAATAGATAAGGAACTTGATAGGATAGTGATAAGTATGAGTAATGTGAATAAAGTTGAAATTAATATAATAATTGTATATAAATTTGTGAATAAATGACTGTAAAATGTAATTATTGTGTAGAAAAGTGCGTATAAAATTATGAAAAGAGTTTTATTTTATTTTTTATGATTACCAAGAATGCCCTAAACATTTGACTCGGACGAAGTTTGTTTTAACTGGTTAAAGAGATAATTCCAAATGCATTGGGTGGATTGAACTTGGATTTAATTATTAACGTGAACCAGATATCACCAAAATCTTCTACATTATTGATATTTCCATTGGAGTATTCTCAAGATACAAATATTTAGAAGCTTTCTTTAGGGAAAAAAAATTATTTAGATTCTGATGATAGAAAAAAAGGCACTATCATGCAACAAATGCAAGAAATAAAACGGCAGTTAAAGCCCAATTAGCAACCAGAAAATAAAGAAAAAAAATTGCCTTTCTTACTTGTAGTTAATTACTTTAATTATTTAACTATCCTGTTTTCTATTTTAATTGCTATTAAAAATATTTGAAATAAAAAGTTATCATTCTTCATTGTATTCTAATTATATGAAATCATGTTACAAGAAGTTAAATTCATAGAAACTCCTTATTTAAGGGCTACCTTGATTATCTAAATCACTTGGTCACGTCACTTGATAACTTTATTCCAAATTATTTCAATCACACTTCTATATAAGCCACATCTGCTCAAATATACACAATAATATTTAAATTATGAAAAATATTTAAATTCACTTACAAACATGTAAAAATATTATAATAATTTATGAATTCAAACATTTACATCAAAAGAATGTTTTAAATAATTTAAATGTTTAATTAACAAAGTCAAAATTGATATTAACAAATATCCCTTTAAATTAAAAAGTTTTCATATTAAGGGTGTGTTTGATAATTTGCAAAAGTTGTCAAGTTAAAACTTTTCACTCTCTATAATTATATTTTTTTAAATTATTTTTTACAAATCTTTCTGTACAACAACCATACTTTTCAATCATTTTTACACAATTAGCAATACAACTAACCTATTTATTTTAAATTTATTCTCTTTACTCCTCATTATTACCCCTATAATATCACATCATTTAACAACTTTTATTATTCAGAAGTTTTCATCAAAAATTTTATTCATTACCAAACACACTATAAGTATGTTTTTGGTCAGGCTAAAAAATATCAACCAAACTTTTCATTTTTTATCATTATCATATTTTTAATTATTTTTTACATTTTTTATATAAGATACTATACTGTTCAATTATTTCTATTTAATTACCCATATAACTAATTTATTTATTTTAATTTTATTTTATTTACATCTCATCATTACTTATAGTATGTCATATTATTTTCAATTAATTTGACAAATTTTATCTTAAAAGATTTTCATCAAAAAGCTCAGCGAAAAAAATCCAATCGAACAAAATTTTCAAAAATTGTCGGCGGGAAATGCCCACAGTCTCCGTCTGTGGGGCTCACATCGCAAAAATCTCCATTCGCCCCACCTTTCGCTCACTGTGGTCCGAGTAGATTACGGCATAAATCTAATCGATGCATTTTGGCTTGATGATTATAACCAGCACGGAAGGATGAAACAAAGACCACAACAACAATAATTATAAATTGCCATAAAAAAATCAAACGCCCAAAGGTGTTAGGAATAGGATCCCAAAATTTTCAACCACCATGAAGAGATTTCTTCTATGATTGCAGTAACTCGAATGCGGGTTCTTCTATGATTGCAGTAACTCGATCTGCCATTTCCGCATTCAACAGAAAAGTCCTCCACCTAAGACGCAACAGTGAGGGCACTCCAAATACTTCCAGCATCTCCATATCTCAACTTCCACAAAAGACCCAAACCGCTTCCGTCTTCATAACAGGAGATCTTCAAAATCACAGTCACTGGCAGCATCGAGCATCCCTTCTGCAGCTTTCAGGTGATCTTAAAGACTTGGACCTGGGAGCATCAATTCACTCAATCTTCATAAAGGATGGATGCGATCGAGATGTGTTTATACAGAACAACATTCTTCGAATGTACGCCAATTGCGGTGATTTGGTCTCCGCCCGTCACCTGTTTGATGAAATGCCGGAACCCAATTTGGTTTCCTGGACGAGTATGTTGTCGTCGTACGTGCAACATGGGTATGCTTATCTCGGCCTGCGGCTGTTTTATCTCATGTGTCAGAGAGAAATCCGGCCGAATGATTTTGGGCTGTCATCAGCAGTCAAGGCATGCAGACTTACAGGTGAATTGGCAATAGGGAAGCTACTTCATGGGTTTATGGTCAAATTTGGCTTTGAGCATAATCCATTTTGTAGCAGTTCTGTTCTTGACTTGTATGTTAAGTGCGGCAATATGGATGATGCCTGTAGATATTTCAAGGGAATTCATCAGAAATGTGAAGCCCTGTGGAATACATTGATCGGTAGTTGTATTGGGAACCTGGATGCCGAGGGGGCCGTTGGTCTGTTTCATCAGATGCTGCTATCTGAAAACTTTCCTAGCTGTTACACATACTCGATTCTTATTAAATCATGCCCTGACATCTTCAGCTTTGATGTCGGGAGGTTTTTTCATGGCCGGATAATTAAAACTGGCTTTGAAAAAGAGAGTTATCTGGGGGCAGCTCTGGTCAATGTCTATGCAAAATGGGGTTCTATGGACGATGCATGTGAAGTGTTTTGGAACCTTGAAGAGAAGGATGAAGTTGTGTGGAGCACATTATTGGCTGGCTTTCACAATAGTGGCGACGCAGAGCAAGGCCTAAAATTTTGCA
The DNA here is from genome assembly GCA_035584095.1 of Annona squamosa. Lineage (NCBI taxonomy): Eukaryota > Viridiplantae > Streptophyta > Magnoliopsida > Magnoliales > Annonaceae > Annona > Annona squamosa. The sequence continues at coordinate 88,487,606 of JAXCLR010000001.1, forward strand.
GGCAGTTCATTTCAGAAGGTTACAAACTGGATCAGTTTACAATCACCACTGTATTCAATTTATGTTCAGATTTGGAGATTCCAGTACTGGGTCTCCAGGTACATTGCTGTTTTCTGAAATCTGGGTTTCTGCAGGACTCATTTGTCGGTAGTGCCATCATTGACATGTATATTAGCTTTGGAATGATGGCCAAAGCTTACAAAGGATTCCTTGACGTTAGAGATAAGAATCAAATATGCTTCAATGCCATGATCTCTGGTTTTATCTCTGAGTCTGATGATAGAAGCGCCATAGAATTGTTTTTACAGATGATGACGGGAGGATTGATGCCAAATCATTCCACAATTAACTATCTTCTTGGAGCTTATACAAATCTTGGTATGTCACAATCAGTCAAAGCCCTTCATTCTCTCATTGTGAAAACGTATGGAGAGTCTGATCTATGCCTAGGTAATTCCCTCATAGAGACTTATGGAAAATGTCAGGGAGTCATTGAAGCTGCAATGGTGTTCAAGAAAATGAAAATACATAATGAATTTTCATGGACAGCAATGATATCCGCTTACAATGAATCACAAAGGTACAAGGAGGGATTGGAGTTGTTCCTTGCTATGCAGTCTTCAGGCTCAGCAAAACCGAGTCAGTTCACTACAATTGTTGTTCTCCAGGCTTGTTCAGGACTTGGAGTGCTCGATCTTGGGAGACAGGTGCACGCTTACATAATAAAATCTGGATTTCAATCTAATTCCTTTGTCGGAACTGCATTGATAGATATGTACGCAAAATGCGATAGCCTGGATGATTCTCTGCAAACATTCTCCCTCATGGGTGAACAAGATCTGGTGGCATGGAGTATCATGATAGCATCATATGCTCGAGATGGGAATGGTAAAGAAGCTCTAAATCTTTTCTTAAAATTGCAAAGTGGATCGCTTACTGCCGATGATTCCATCTTCTCTAGTTGTCTTTTTGCTTGTGCTAGCTGGGTAGCATTGGACATGGGCAAATGGGTTCATGCGAAGATCATCAAAACTGGATTCAAATATCACTTGCATGTTGGATGCAGCATCATCACCATGTACTGCAAATGTGGGAGCATCATTGATGGACAAATTTTTTTTGATGAAATGGAGAAACATAATGCGGTATCCTGGACAGCAATGGTGACCGGATATGCACACCATGGTTATGCAAAAGATGCTCTTGAGCTGTTTAACAAGATGAAAGAAGTTGGCATAAAGCCTGACGGGGCAACTTTCATTGGGGTCCTTTCCGCTTGTAGTCATGCTGGGTTTGTGAAGGAAGGTTGGCAACATTTTGAGTCCATCAAAGACTATGGTTTGGAAGCAACAGAGAACCATTATGCATGCATGGTTGACATCCTAAGTCGAGCTGGAAATATTGATGAAGCAGTATCCTTGATAAATGCAGCACCATTCCAATCAAAAACTTCACTTTGGAGGACACTGCTGGGTGCCTGCAGCAAACATGGGAATGTTGAAGTGGGAAACCAAGTCGCAGACACACTGGTCAAGTTAGATCCAGATGAGCCTTCAACTTATGTCATGTTGTCGAACATTTATAGATCGGCTTTGATGTGGAATGATTCGCTGGAGTTGAGAAACAAAATGAGAGAGGAGAATATGAATAAAGATCCTGGAATTAGTTGGCTTGAATTCTCAAACTGAATGTATCCGTGTTCTAGATCTTTAAAGCTCGATCTTTTACTCGTTTTCTTGTTAAAAGCTTTCTCGACTTCCATTTTGTAGAAGGTTACATACGCTGCGACATCCAACTAATGCGATAAGAAATTGTTTCTGACCATGCAGAGAGCGTGATCTTCCTATTTAAATAGATGCTGCCTCTATTCCCTAAAACTCAAGACTTCTTGTGCTCCTAGCATTGACGCTTGTTTCCAACAGCAATTCTCCATTGCCTTCTCATCATGGAACGACAAAAGTCTTCAGCAGTGTTATCAAACCAGACCCATCTGACTATGGAAATTCGGTTGTTCTGTGAGTTGGTACAACTGGTCAAACCATAATAACCAGGAAATATGAAAACCATTCCGATTTTGATTACATCGATCTTTCAGGTTTTGATCCTCATCCAAGTTCAAAATTTGTTTTTGTCAGTTTTCTTCTTCAATTTCGTGATTTTCTTAGGAGGGATTAATAAAACAAAAGATAGCAAAGAACCATTCGCCAACCGTTTCCTATCGGGTAGATTTTAACCTTCATTTTGTTTATGCTTGGCTGCAATGCAAATCACAAAGACAATATGGCACCTGAGACAATCGCTGCTCCTTTTTGCCTGGCTAAGAGAAAAAAGGGGAGAAGCAAACTAATAAACAACATGAAAGCAAAGAAATTGGAAATCAAAACCCCTACAAATTCTGAATATATTTATATACGAACTCGTCTTGTTACTTGTCTTTGGTTTCATTCCCCAAGTATGAAAAGCGACTAAAGAAGATCCACCACCACAGCCAGAGCCAGAGAAAAATACAATGCTAAGACTTTGACTTTCCAGCCTGAAGTGCTTGAATCTTTTGCTGTAATTTTAATACCTGAAATATAAATCATGAATGATTATCTATTATTAACAATGAAAAGATTTTCAGAAGAAACGAACTTCCATCTATGTATGGTGACAAAGCTCAATTCAGAATTGACTGAGAGGAGAAATAATAGGAGCAGCTTACCCAGTAAGTGGAGGATTCAAGCACTGAAAATGAATGGAGAATTCACATCTCCACTTCTGACTTTGGGCTCCACTTCTATGTAAAGCGGTCCCATAAAAGCGGTCCCATGTAACCCTCTTGATTTTTAAGATACTGAGATTGATTTAAAATCCAATCCATTCATTGTGTTTAACATTACTTGTTCCTTTATGAGACCAAATTTCATCCAAATCAAGTATATACATGGGCCACATTTGCTCAAAAATATGTCTTCATGTATAACTTATGAAAAATGTTTAGATCTATTCATACATGTATTAAAACGTAATAATAATTTATAGAATCATTTATCAACATATTATTGGTATTTTAGATGGTTTAGATGTTGAAGAAATTACTTTAAAATTGATATTTTAACATTGAACTATTTTGTTATGTTGATTCTCAAACATTTATAGATGGGACCCATGTACAGTGAAACTAAAAAAATAAAAAAGTTTCTAAGATACTGTAAATGACGTTAAATATAATGAATGGACTGGATTTTACATTAACTATCAAGAGTTTAAAAATGGAGATGGTTACATAAAAAAGGGGTTTCATAGAAGCGAGACCGTCCAACTTTTTACCTTAGGATAGACCTAAGGCCCATCCATGGTTCAAGGAATCGACTACTTTTTTCCACCTCAGAAGACAACAATAGTTTGCTCTACAAGCTTCATCAATTCTACAGCCTCATTGATATAAATGAGCCAGAACTGCCATCAAATTATACCTAGAAGTGATAAAACTTCTAGGTATAATTTATCCAAGCAACCTAAAACTACACCCATCATCCAGAATTTCTTTTTCTTCCTGTTTGTTCTAGCAAACAGAAAAGAAGGAAGAGAAGAATCGACACAGTAAGAATACGACAGTGCAGAATAGGGCATACATGTTGCTGAAAGATTGGGAAGATGAGAAATCCCAAGAAGAAGATGACAAAAACGATATGACATATGCAATAGATGAGAGAGCCCAGGATCATTGTCAGCTGACTGCATTAGTGGATTAGACTATTATAAATGACTCCTAGTCTCTCCATTGCAATTGAGATCCAAAATGAGATTTAACAGAAAAAGTTGTGATCCATAACAAGACACTGAGCTGTAGATCAACCCCTATGAACTACTATAAGAAGGTCAAACACATCCAATCCACAATTTGAAGAGTTTTGGAAATTCATATTAAGGTTGTAAGAAAAGCCAAACCCATGGAAACATCATCCTCAAAAAAGAACTCCCAGAAAGGTTTATATCTCATAACACCCAACGAATGCCTTCTCTTTGATTGTTGCAATTTTTTTTTTTCCCACAACCATGCAAAACCTAAGCAGTACTCTACATGCCTAAACTTTTGAGCATTATAAAAATTCTGCCATCTTTGCTGCCCCACAAGAAGCATATCAATTCATTCTTGAGCAATCACATGGATTTGATTTTCCATGCACGGTCTTGTAGTTCGACATAAAACCCTAAAATCCATCGCCGCGAATACCTCCTTTATTTCGCAAACTGCAGAAAAGCTCTGGTCTCAACATCTCCTAGGCTCATACTCAAGAAAATTTTTTTTTTGCGAAATTACCAACAAACATGCAACAATTGCGTCCACAATGACAAAACGACCTGTTCATTAGATAATGGACCCTTAATCAAAGTGAAAAGATGTAGAATGACATTGTGAAAGGATGAATTCAATAACACCTCTTGGTTGCAGCATATAATCAACGAGATGACTTTACAAGATTAAGCATTTTAGGTTTTATCCGAGATAATAACAGCTTGCCAACAATTGTTCGATGCCAAGTACCATTTCATCACTCCAGGCACAATGCAATAACTATGAAAATTTTGGGGGGGAAAAATACATACCGTGTCTTTCTTGCTATTTTGTTTCTCTTCTAGGTCCTGAAGGGTTCCATCAAGGCGCTTCCTGTGAGACAAGGTGATCCAGTAAGGCACTGCAAATTCTACCTTCATTTGAGGTCTAAAGCATGTGCAACTATAGAAATTTCACAGATGGCAGAAATCGAGAAGCGAAAATATTACAATTCGGCGGAGATGTATTCAATCCGCTTCTTGACATTGGCATTTGCCTCTGCCAGATCTTGCTTCACCAGAACCGGGCCTATCAGCTTATACACGTTGGCATCCTCGTTCAAGAGCTCCAGTTCCTATCAATCGTAGAGAATTTTTCGTTTAGGAAAAGGGAAAAAAAAAAAAACCACATACAGAATATTATCCGTACAGTTGGTCATCCCAAGCTATACGCGGGAAAGAAGAAAACCCAAAAGGGTGCGTTACCTTGAGGACGAGCTCGTTCTCGCCGAGCTGGATGGTGTATTGCTTTCTTACCTGGTGGTTCTTCGCAATATCTAAACACAGAGAAATTCCGGAATTAAAGAAACAGAACTCAGAAGGAGCAGAAGGGGAGAGAGAGTATCAGGGCATTAGTGAGAGCAGGTTCGGGTTCTGGAGAGGAAAGTATGAGGAAAGCATACCCTTTTGGATTTTGCTGAGAGTATTAGCATGATTTTCAAGATCGCGCTGTGCTTCTCTCATGGCCGCCGACGAAGCCATGCCTTGCTCGCCTTTTTCGCCGCCGCCTCCTCTCCCGGTATTCCCTTGCTTTCTTTGGGCCCAATTTCTTACCACGGGCTTATGTACGCGTCTTTTCGGCACACGTATGGGTCAGCATAGCCCAAATGATACCGGCGGGTTGAGCTCACTTTTAAAAAAGCCTTCCTGTCTACCCGATTCTCTGCCTAGACTTCCCATTCTCTCAGGTGCGTCTATTCTCTCGGGTGCGTTTGGGTAGGCTAAAACAAAATGCGAACTAAAACTTTTTAATTAATTTTTTTATTTTTCTGTTGACACCCCACCGTTGGGCCCAAAGGTGGATAAATCAAAATGGATTCCAAGCCCAACCAAAAAAGGAAACTCA
>JAXCLR010000001.1:88499864-88540061 GCA_035584095.1 Annona squamosa
TATATATATTTATCGGTTCCGCTTCTATGTAATCGGGTTATTTGGAAGCGGACCCATGTAACTGATTCAGAATTTAAGATTTCGATCCTTAATAGAAAATTCAATCCATTCATTATATTTAATATCATTTGTTTGTCTACAAGACCAAATTTTATCTCAATCAAATATGTTTATAGGCCGCATTTGTTCATATATTCATGTGTAAATTATGAAAAACCCTTAGATCTATTTACACATGTATTAGAATGTAATAATACTTTATTGAATTACTTATTCATATAGAAATGATATTTTGGACGGTTTAGATGTCAAAAATACTACTTTAAAATTGATAATTTAGCATTTTTCATAATTTACACATGAATATATATATATATATTTTTTAACAAATGTGACCCATAAATATATTTGATTGAGATAAAACTTGATCCCCTAGATAACTAAATGATATTAAATACAACAAATGAATTAGATTTTCCATCAAAGATCAAAATCTTAGATATTGAAGGAGTTATATGGGTTAACTTCTATGTAACCCGGAGCTATATATATATATATATGCACCAAGATGAGTGCATAGTTTAGCGGTTTTGGTTGTATTGCGATTTGTGAGTTTCTAACATAAGGGCTTTGACGACACATTCATGAAAGTAAAGAAAAGAAGAACACCAATCTAAACTAAGTGCATCAAAGTGTAAAAATTTATTTTTTTTTTATATATTTTTGAAATTTTTTATAAAAGTATTAATCTTAGTTTATTTAACATGTATATTAATTTTTACTAATTTTAAATATTTTTAAATATTTTTTGAATTTTAAAATTAAATGTCAGTTTCGTTATATACTTAGATTAATAATTGTATAAAAAAATAAAAATAAATAAAAAAGGGGTTAAATATGCCCAGATGCACTGAAACTAAGTATAGATGGGTTCATTGGAAAATAACTCGTAAAGGAATCGCTTTTTTCTAACAAGTGGGCAGACGTAGCATGCGGCCACGCGCGACCGCGTTCTGCTGGTGATTTGTTTTCGTGCGGGACAAAATCATTCCATGGATTAGCTTTTAAAAAGAAGGGGAAAAAAGCATGGGTGGACATTACTCGATGCGCCCTTTTATTTTTTTCTCATTTTGGAGAATGCAGTCGACATTTATCAGAGAAGTCGATTTGCGTGCGGTCGTGCCCCACGGACGTTGTATCTTGTGACTTTCTTCTCCTAACTGGTTTAAATTAAAATCCTGAATATTAAAATTTGTGGTTTCTTTTGATATTTTCTTTACAACAGTGCTCTGATATTGGAGCTAGTAAAGATTTTTGAGATGATTTTTTTTTTTAAAAAAACATGGCTCGACTCTTGACATGTTTTATAGTTGTGTATTCTAATGGAAAAAAATAAATAAATGAGAGCTTAGAATATGTCTGAAAATTCCCACGTGTTTTGGTGAACTACAGGTTTACTTCTTAATGGTGATTTTGAGGCAGCTCCGTCTAATGGATTCCCAATTGGGGATGAACGAGTTTCAGTTCCCGGGTGGAATTCCAATGGATCAGTTGAACTGATTGAATCAGGACAGAAACAAGGAGAGATGGTCCTTGTTGTCCCTGAAGGTATGTGCTAAATTGATGACATAAGTTGCACATCTTGGACTTTTGAAAGTTACTTGTGAGAAAAATTTACCATTGTTTGGTTCTCAATCATCCGTTGTGGTCGTTGTTCATCATTGGTTCCATGATATATTTCATACTGTAAAGTGTGCAAGTCAAACACTGTTGATTTACTTACCCTCTCCAAGGGGAGCATTGCTTGCACGCTAAGCATTTGCTTACCCTCTTACCCTCTCCCATGGGGACCTTGCTTAAAAACTATTGATTTGCTTACCCTCCCTGTGATACACCTATAAATTCATTGACTAAAAATGTTCAGCTGACTACAGATAATATATCTACATTTTTATATTTTTCATCTGGGAATCGGTGAGTTAAGTGAATAATTTAGTTTCCAGAGATAAGGACCATGTCTCTGCTGGGGTCTGGCAAAAATGTCGAATGTGTTATTCAGTTATTAATTTTCTTCGCACATTATGACATTTCTTTTTTCTTGTATGTTTTTGTCTAAGGTTTACATGCTGTGAGGCTGGGGAATGATGCAGAAATAAGTCAAGACATTAAAGTGGAGAAGGGAGCAATATATTCTATCACCTTTAGTGCTGCTAGGACATGTGCCCAGTTGGAATCTTTGAATGTATCAGTTCCTCCAGCTTCTCAGACCATTGATCTTCAGACCGTTTACAGTGTGTACAGCTGGGATATGTACGCTTGGGCTTTCCAGGCGGAATCAGATGATGCACACATTGTATTCAGGAACCCGGGCATGGAAGAGGATCCTACTTGTGGGCCTATCCTTGACAACATTGCCATAAAGAAGCTTTTCAACCTTGACAAGCCCAAAGGTATCAGGATCTTATTACCTTCCTGCCCTCTCTTTCCTACTTTGCTACCTCTTGGGCCAGAAGCCCTAAATGTCCTTCAACATGATTACATGGTTGCATTTTGATTACAATGCGTATATGTAGATTGTGTTCTGTCTTGGACAAACCTTGTGGTATCTTTTTGTTTTAAATCAATCAATATGCGCTCATATTATCTTTTCTTTTAAAATCAGTCAGTATGCGTTCATATATGCAAATATGCGAGGATGCCTGCTGAATGGGATGACCACCAGTGAGTTGAATGTGTACCACGAAATTTTAAGTTGTCCTCAAATTGTGTAACTTGTGTTTGTATGTTGTAGAACATTTGTTCATGAGCTTGCTATTCTCTTCAATTAATGGTGAGGTATGCGTCCTCAACTGATGTCTGCCGACATATGCGAGGATTTGCTTAAGCACAACCATGTAGCATTCACATGCGGATATCACTGCACTTGTGCTTTGTTACTGATTTCTAGCCAAATGATACAAAATCTATGAATACTCAAAACACCCTATTTATTTTTCATCCTGAACCTTCAGGACTATTAGTTAGTGGGCTGGCCTGTGCCTGAAAGTTTGAGAATCTCTTTCACTAATATACATCAACGCATGATTTGACTAATATAGAGCCCCAACACCAATATCAAGCAATGACTCACCATCCATTAGATGTTGTATGGTCTCTGAGATAAGAGGGACTAAACCATTGCTCTAAAAGTTTTAGGGCTGCTGGAAGACATCAATTTCAATCTATTAAACTTTAGGACCAGCAACAAATTTGCCAAGACTCAACTGCATTTCATGATTTTCCAGAGACGAATGCTGCAAAAACTGCCTTGAATTGTTCTACTTACACTATTTCTTATTCTAGTGATGCCTATTTCTTTGATTAATGAGAGATGATGAGTCAGAAGCATGGCCGAGTAAAGCAGTATCTTTGGTTGAATGTTTTCCTTGTCCTGATTAACAATCCTTGCCAATTGCAGGAGATCCTTGCTTTTCAAGACATACTACTTAAGTTTCTTGATATGGAAGGCCTTTCAGTATGGCAATTATTGATTCATCAAATTTGACATAGAACCTGGATTTTCATACTGGTTACTTGTGTGCATTGTTCATCATCATCATCATCTTTACACAACATGTCATGAATGATTTTCTCATTAACGTGTGTTTGTGTGCCTCAACCTTGTAGATAATGTTGTTGTTAATGGTGACTTCGAGGAGGGTCCATGGATGTTCAGAAACACTTCACTTGGTGTGTTGCTTCCTACCCACCTTGATGAAGAGACTTCATCCCTGCCTGGTTGGATAGTTGAATCGAACAGAGCTGTCAGGTACATTGACTCCTACCATTATAATGTCCCACAGGGTAAGCGCGCAGTGGAACTGCTATCTGGAAAGGAAGGCATTATCTCTCAGATGGTTGATACCACAAGGGAGAAGCAATATAGCTTAATGTTCTCACTAGGACAAGCTGGGGATATGTGTCAGGAACCCCTGGCAGTTATGGCCTTTGCCGGGGACCAGGCAAAGAACTTCCACTACACACCCACAGGAAACATGAGCCACCACACTGCCAATCTGACCTTCAAAGCCAGAGCTGAGAAGACACGTATTGCTTTCTACAGTGTATATTACAGCACAAGAACTGATGACAGAACCTCTTTCTGCGGACCAGTCATTGATGATGTGAAAGTGTGGGGCACGTCCGCTGTGGCCATGCTGCAGGGAAAGTTCACCAATGTGCTTCTATGGATTGTTTTGGTTTTGGCCTTGGTCTCATAGCTTAACGCATTTTACCTTCATATGCTGTGCTTTTGAGCATGGATGATTAGTTTCTGATTTCCTATTTTCCTACATGTGAGGCCTATGCTGGCGAATGCAATGCTTAGGCATCCTAACAGTTCTAGTTGACAGTTGTGCTGCCATGCTGGCCTGAAAAGACCAAACTTTCTGTATACAAGACGTCAAAAAATTCGATAGTTTGAACGATCAAGTTGTTGGTTCCATGTCAACTTCGAAAAAAAAAATTGTTGGTTCCATGTGTACAAAATCCACCATCAACAAATTTCATTTTGTTATGCAAATTGATGTTGGTTTTATTTCTGGGTAAAGTTGTAGGCTATGCCTGAAGGAGGGACATTGATTTGTTGTTCAATATTTTACCTGGGTTATCTTTTTCTTTTTGATATTAGCCTACACGTATGGCTTTAAGGCGAGGCGTGGGAAAATTCTTAACCCTCCCCTTCTGTGGTTGTAAAAGAATTTTTGTATTCGTAGTTTATCTGAGCAATGTTGTTCTAGTACATGTTTTCGGAGTTTGTGAAAGCATGGTTGGCTGGCCATGACCCATGACATAACCTTCCACAGCCTATAGAAGTCCTTAACCCAGGACTCGTATGCATTTAACCCTTTTATTATCAGCTCAATTAGTGTTTGCTGCGTGTCTTACGTGGAGGACTTGCTTGCCTGCAATGTGCGCCAAACCTGACCCTATCACCTCCTCATTTAGGATTCCATTTTTGTACCTTCCATAAGTCTTCAACCGACCAAATATCTTGCTACTAACGGCAAATATAAAGACGATGCCAGAGTAGCCGGATATTATGAGAGAAGCTGCCAAGCCACCTAAAAAGAGAGAGAGAGAGAGATCTTAGGCCTTGGCATGTGATGATTGATTCCATTCACATGCCCATTTTCAAATTTCAATTCCTTCCACTCCTGCTCCACCTGGTTGCCTTGAAAGCACGGATGAATCCCATTTCCACCACAAAAAAAGAGAAGTGGGTCACCACTCCCGAATAATACTACTCTGCCCCCTGTTGGTACGTGCAACTGTGGTTGATTTTGGTCCTCATTTCTTGCTCCACTCGTGCTGGGAAGGCCACCGAAATGCGCTGGTGAATGTGCCAACTCGCTGAGAAAGATCATACGTACCAAGCCAAATTTGCCACTTGACGCTTATGCGCTGCGGCGGCCATCTGACGCACCTCTCCAAGTTGCGTCGCAGCAGTGCAGCAGGGCCGTATCCCATCTGGAAAGTGGGAAATGGAGTTCGAATGTACCCCACTGGATTGCAGGTGAATTAGACGGCGAGCGTTGAGAGGACGAATTTGGATCTCTGACATTGCTGTAGGATAGGTAGGATCTAGGAATATGCCATTCTAGAATTTTCGAGGTGCTGTTTCATGCACACGTGGTGTATTTATGTCTTTTCTCAAACTTTTAATTCGGCAAAGAAATTCTTCGAGACTGCTAAGTCTTCACGTTGCAAGCATAGCCCCCAATTTAGTGGCAGGTCATTTGTCAGACATTTCATAAAAAAAACAACGTTGCTCATTGCACTACGTGATAACATTATTTATCTTCGAGAAATTTTTTTTTTTTCCCCACCAATGCTGTCCATATTTTCAAATTTTATTTCTCGTCTTATCAAATAAATATAAATATTTTGCTTTTTTTGTCCTCCTCTTTATACTGAGATTATCCCTAGTCTGCTTCCACACCATGCATTTCCGTTTACACTTTCTTGAGACATTCTCCGTCACAACTCTTTATAAAATTCCACAGTCAGAACACATTAAAGAATTTTTTGCTCCAAGTTGATAAAGGGCAAGCACCAATAACATAGATTAGCTCTCTCGCAACCGGTGTAGCACGCTTGCTCTTTTCAGTAATTGTTGTCGTCCAAGTCTCATTAGGGGAGTATTTTCCTACCCAAAATGAAAGTAAGAATTTCAGTTTCTTTCTTTCTTTCTTCTTTTTTAAACTAGTTGTTTGTCAGTCTTCTTTTTTTTTTTTTTCCCTTAGATTAGTTGATAGTTCCTTGTTGCAGCCTCCAAGAAGAAGGGGTTGTGGTGACATGGCTTTCGGCTCACCGGGGGTGTATGCTTTGTATTTCTCCTCCTCTGTACAACAGAATTCAAGAGTTAAATCCACATTTGCTCATCCTATAAATAAACCACTGCATCATCATACACCATAACACGCACCAGCTACTCTTTCCGTTGAAATTTGAGGTTTGGCAGCCAAACGAAACCGTCTGCCAGGAAGAAAACGTTAGATAGGGAGAAATACACCATAAATTTTTAGTGACCTTATAAACACTTAAGAGTTTGGCTCCATTACTTGCACCAGCTCCTTATGAATGATAGAGAACTCTCCAAAAAAAAGAAAAAAAAAAAACTGTAACTGCCCACCTTGTGAGGACAAGAAATGTATCATTTACCAAAAGTTAGGCTAATTTACGAATGATCAGGTTATTTGAAACTCCATTGCACAATTAAGAAGAAATACGCAAATTGATTGGCCATGGAAAGCAGTGTGGGGCAAAATACATTTCTGTTCACTGACAAGAGCCAAATGAGGGATACGTGAACTTTATAAAGTGTGCCAAACATCCGCGTTAAATAAGGATAACAAAGACATGCATGATAGCTGATCTCTTTTTGAGTAGTTTCTGACAAATAGGCCTAAATCAGGAATGCATCTAATTCAAGTGGGACTCATGAATTTTCTGTAGTGTGCCATCAAACAAGGCCAACAAAAACATGCAACTGATCCCCTTTTGTTTGCAAGTACCGAGTTTCCAACAAACAATTTGACGAAAGAAATCCGAAATCCCTGATATTTTGATTCCATGCCATACCATGCATGACTTGCTTTTAGAGAACAACTGTGGGGACGTAGTCTTCAAATATACAAACCAGTTCATAGGATGACTTTGTTGGGGGGGGGTGTGCGGGTGAGCTGTTTGACTGTTTCGTTGGTCTCAAATCAAACTAATGTAGTGCCTTCGAGAACAGACTAAGGAAGATCACAAGACTAACGAACCAGATAACAGAAATTTCGAACCAGGGTGATGGTCTGCATATCACATTTTCAGATCAGATTGCAACAAATTTTGATGCCCTGCTTCAAAAATCAATCCAAAATGTCCCACATGGCAGGCATTATGTGAACCCTTACCTTACCTGGATCAGCTGTTTGGCTCATTTTTAGTATACTCACCAGCCATACTTTCCCGAGTCAATTCGTCTTTTATCTACCAGTGGTCTATATTCTCTTCACCACCAATTCAGCTAATGGAGCTCCCACCAATCACCATCATTTCTACCGCAATTCATACACGTACGTTGCCGAAATGCACTCCCATTGTAACCCGTGGCAGCTTTTTCTTTTCTTTTCCTTTGCTCGGAAACCCTGCGTGAAACTCGCCTTTTACTACTTCTGCTATCAGCCCACTAATAGTGAAGCTGACGTTGATGAAAATGATAGGAATCCCATCATGGGGAATGTTTATAAATCAGAATAGCTCAGCCACGAATAGCTTGCAAACTCTAGCACTTACTCTTTCAAGAGTCCGGAGACATCAGAATGTCGTTTTCTTGCATGAAACACTTCATGCAACGTTCCTACCACGACGAGCTTGGTATGCGAGATGGCAGCTATTACTTCTCCAACAACCTCTTGCCACCCCTTGGATCCCAAACTATCCAATCTGCTAAGCTAAGAAAACACATTATTTCTCCTTTGAGTAATGGTTACAGGTGTTTGGCCGATTCGTCTCTCTGTTCGATTTCTTGTGGCCGATACAGATGAAAGAAAAAGGAACCGAGTCAATTTCTCATCCCTCAGTTTTCTGCTATTTCAGGGTTTGGGAGATGTTTTTGATTGTTTTGGTTATCTACTCCGCTTGGATCTGCCCATTCGACCTCGCCTTCCTGACACACAAACCATATGCTTTGTTCCTCATGGACAACATCGTAGATTGCTTCTTTGCCATCGATATCATTCTCAACTTCTTCGTTGCATATGTTGACCGCAGAACGTGTCTTCTTGTAGATGAACCCCAAAAGATTGCGGCCAAGTCAGTATGAGCAGTAAAGAAATTTATTACAAATTTTCTTGCATCTTCAAATCTCATGTATTTTCCAGCACTGCAGGTACATGTCCAGCTGCTTCATCTTTGATGTCTGCTCGACAGTGCCTATAGAACTTTGCATGCTCCTCTATGCAGACCATAGCAATGGTCTTGGCTGGAAAGTTCTCGGCATGCTCCGACTTTGGCGTCTCCGGCGAGTTAGCTCTCTGTTTGCTAGGTGCTTCATATATCTAGTTCCCCATCATCCCCATATCTTTTCTCTAAACATTATGAAGATGCTGATCAACTGTATTCGCATTCCTATTTCCCAGAATAGAGAAAGATATACGATTCAACTATTTCTGGACCCGGTGCACAAAGTTGGTTGCAGTAAGTCAACTCCTGACTAGTTGATTTTTGGAGATGAGTAATTTTGGAAATTAGGAGCTACTGTTAGATTGGAATTCATGGTTTAAGTTGTTTGTTCGATAACAGGTTGAAGTGTTTGCTGTTCATTGTGCTGGTTGCTTTAATTATCTGATTGCCGCTAGATATCCGAATCCAAAGAGAACTTGGATTGGTGGGGCATTTCAGAACTTCAAAGATGAAAGCCTGTGGGCAAGGTACATTGCTGCAATTTACTGGTCTGTTACTACACTAACCACGACTGGCTATGGAGATCTTCATGCAGAGAACCCAATAGAGATGCTGTTCAGTACTTTCTACATGCTCTTCAACTTGGGACTCACAGCTTATCTCATCGGAAATATGACAAACCTTGTTGTCGATTGTACCAGCCGAACCAGAAGCTTTGTATGTTTCTTTTTCTCAGTTCATATATTCCTCGTAACTAAAGAATCTGGAAATACATGCACATACAGAGCTTAAACCACCAACGCACACGTAGGGCTTTTTTTTATTTAAGGTGTATTTAGTAATGAATAAAACTTGTGATGAAAACTTTTGAAGAATAAAAGTTGTCAAATAATGTAATATTATAAGCGTAATGATGAGGAGTAAAGAGAATAAAATTAAAATAAATAGATTAGTTGTATTAGTAGTTGTGTAGAAATGATTGAAAAGTAGGTTTATTGTATAGAAAGATGTGTAAAAAATAATTTTGGAAAGTGAAAAGTTTTAGATTGAAAATTTTTAACTTGACAACTTTTGCAAATTGTCAAACACACCTACAAGCTTATTGGTGCATGGCTGATAATTTACGTTTGGTTATTTGATATATTAACATAAGAGACTGAATTGCTCTTAAATTCCTAAGTTGAATATTTAAGACAACTAAAATGTTTGAAAAAAATAATTCTATTTTGAGGGACAATAAGGATAAAAGACTTTAGATCCAAATACATCTAGTATTTAATGTAGCCAACCATCATAATTCTGCAGCCAAAATAAGTATTATTCTTAGCATTCGAGTATAAATAACTATATTAAATATTAGTTTTTGTTGCATATTGCATTTGAGCAAGTATCACCGCCCTGAAATAGTCATGGACGTAACCAAGCTGATGTGTATATAGCTAAATAAGCATTATACGCAACAAAAAATAGCTATTTTTCAACGAAACTTACTGAAGTAGAAAAAAACACTTTTTGTTTCTTTTAGACATCTAACTAAATGTATCCAACCGACTTTCTTTTCTGTTTAAACTAATGTAACAAATAACTAAACACAGACGACCTACCTGCATTTTTTAGATCGATGTGACAATTAACTAATTAAAACGAATTTTCTCTCTTTTTAAACTAAGACAATTTACCATATATAACTATGGGACATTTAATTTTCCATAACTGACCACCTTTCTTTCCTTTTATATGAATATGATGTTTTAATATTCATAATTAACCTACTCTCTTATTTCTGGATTGATGTGGGAATTACAGCCCCTAACCAGCTTTTTTTCCTTGAAGAAAAACGTAGTCTTTGCGGCCTACTTTTTGCAACTAAAACTGTAATTTCGCAATGTTTGATCAAATGCAACAAAGATTCGGCCGCTAAATTCTTTTTTAAATGTGCATTTCGTTGCATTTGACGTGAAAAATGACTACACTCAAAAGCAACCAATGATTTACAGCCAATATAGATTTAGTTGCATATATATTTAATGCAACTAAATCTATATTATATGCAGTTAAGATTAGCTATATTAGTGAAATTTATTGTAGTATTATCCTTTCAAAGTTTAAAGAGTATATACAATATACTGTATATAATCATGCCTCAATATCTAAATATCGAAAATTAACCCACTTTATATCTTTTCTACATTGATGCGATATTATCACTTACTTTCACTTCTTTTATTTTTCCTTCAACTAAGCATAAATTTTTTTTAATAAACAGAAAAACAAAGATCTTGAGAGGTGTTTAGCGTACTTTTTTGAAGATGAGACTAATGTCTTTTTATAAGCTAAACTTTTGTTTGGTCATACGTTTGGAGATTCAGATTTAGAGGCGAGCACAAAAATATTTATTTTATTTTTTCAATTTTTTATACGCGTAGGCCTCATCTGTATGTTCTACCCAATGAAATTTAACGTTTTTTAAAATTTATTTGATATTAAAAATATTTAAAAATCAACAAATAGGGAGTTGATACATTCGCCTCCCATTCGTTGATTTTTTAAAATCCAAAAAAAAACAAAATCAAGCATATGTAAAAAAGTACCCAAGTTTCATTTGATGGAAGATATAGACCGTGCGCACACATGTATAAAAATAAAATTTTATGGTCGCTCGTATATCGGATTTACAAGCGACCTTCTAAAATCCGGACCCGTAAATGCAAGCCTAAAGAACAAGCCACATCACAGCAGCACCTAATGACATGACCACACTATGACAGTACCATACCCGTGCTTAGAAATCTTACTTTTCCTGCCATCTTATAGAGGCAAACCATCGAAGCTGCTTCCGGATTTGCAAGCAGAAATCGGTTGCCACCGAACATAGAGAATCAGATGCTATCCTACATTTGCCTGAGGTATACAACAGAAGGGTTAAATCCGAAGCAGACCTGGGATAGTCTCCCCAAGGCCATCCGTTCAAACATCGCCCGCTACCTATTCTTCCCCCTTGTTCAGAAAACCCATCTATTTCAAGGAGTGTCGTATGATTTCCTCTTCCAACTGGTACGCTGCTGCAATACTATCTTCCTTTACTGTTGGTCCTATTAAACTACGAACTTATATGATCTAACCTCTACAACAAAGGTTTCAGAAATGCAGGCTGAATATTTTCCCCCCAAAGAGTATGTGATACTGCAAAATGAAGCTGCAACGGATTTTTATATAGTGGCATCTGGATCAGTGGTCAGTAGCTATAGGCGCAAATCCTTAGCTGTGGTTCTTCTTCTTCTACCAGCGTTGTTGAATCATCTTGGCCTGTGGTAAACATTGTTTGCAGGATCTGATAGCAAGTAGAAATGGAGCTGATCAGGTACTACAGCTCTTTATTCGTACTACATTAAATTACTGGTAGGCGGCGGATTCAGCAGACCTGACTCCGAGAATTCCACGTTGGCCACCCAGATCCAAGGACGAGCATTTGCAGGGGAAGTATTCGGGGAGATAGCGGTTCTATGCAACAAGCCACAGCCATTCACTGTACAGACCCGTGAGCTTTCTCAAATCCTAAGGCTGAGCAGGGCTTCTCTCACTAACATCATCAACATGAATCTGGAGGATGGAAACATTATCATGAATAATCTAGCCAAGGTGCGTTTTATTTAGGAACCGAAAAATGTATTGGCACAGCATAATCGTTGATTAGGTTCTAATGCAGAAGACCTGGAAGTTAATACCACTCCCTTCATAGTTACAGCAACTCAAAGGAAGTGAAAGCATGGGCTATGGAGACATCAATGCAAACATCACAGTGACACTCAAAGAATGCCTTGACAAAGAGGTAAAGATGAACAAAAGTAACACAAGTTGGTTAGCCTCAGAAGTTCGTCAAGGACACCACATATGCACGAGTAATCTCCCAAATTTTCATGAAAATACCGAGCTGAAATTAGAGGATGAAAGAACTGAACTCGCAAGGGTAAAAGCCATTAGCATGAACAGGAACATTCAGAGCCAAACAACAGCCAAAGCCAGTCATGATGCTACATCTTGGTTCCCTGGGATGGCAAGAAAGAACAGTTTGAAAAGCGGCAGCTGTCTTCATACCAGTGGAAGCATTGACTCAAACAGCAGAAGAGTTACACTTCACATGAATTTACAGAAGGCAAATGCATCAAGGGAACAATCAGGGAAGCTAATTAACCTCCCAGATTCAGTGGAAGAGATCCTTAGAATCGGTGGTAAGTATCAGTTTTTTCTGTAGTAAAGCATTTTGAGTAAAGACCTGAAACATTCATTATTACATTGGCAAAAATAAAAGCAGCACGGACAAGAGACCAAAAGATAAAGAAAACAAAAAGAAAAGGAAACAAGAATGTCTCCACAAACATTAGCGCTAGCAAAGTAAAGGAACAAAAAAAAGTGCTGAAATCCTGAAATCCAAGAATTTCCAGCCTCAGAATGGAATTCCTTATGTGAATAACAGCAACATAATTAAGACCCTTTACTGAGTCAATCAGTCTATTTCTGGAACTGCAGGTCAAGAGTTTATGGGCAGCCATCCTATAAAAGTGCTCAACAAAGAGTACACAGAAATAAATGACTTGAGTGTTGTCCAAGATGGTGGCCATGTTTTCCTCCTTGAAGACAAGTGTGAACATACACCAAGAAATGGAACATGAATATCAAGGTATGAACATGAAAAGGCAGTACTAAATGGACGGAAAAACTTTTGATGTATGTATGAAAAATAGCTAGAAGCCACATGTTCAACCAGGCTTGGTTCTCAAAAACCAGCAACGACGATGAAAATCAAGTAATTTGATTACATATAGCTTCTCTCAATCTCTTAGGCTTGAAGCTTGATAAAAATCCTATATCTTGACAAAATTGATGCTGAAAAAAATAAATAAAAGGGATTTCCATCATAACTGTAATATACCATACGGACAAATTCGATGATCTTTTCAGAGAGAGTGAGTGGAGCTTTTTTTTTTTGAGGTGTTTTGTGGGGTTGGTTCGTGCTGGAAGTCAGAAATGACAGTGGTGCACTCTTACCGTCAATTTCGGCACAGGAAAAGCTCTATTTGAGGCCAAAATCAATTCCTGCATCCTGCTGGCATCGGCCTTCCTGTTTAAAGAGTCAATCCCACAAACAGAGTGCGGAATTTTGATACACCACAGTAATGATGGGAGTATATTCCTTTCCAATGAAAGATGGTATGCCCTCATGCTTTCCCCCACATGGTATGCTCAGAAAAACTTCAGTAAAAGCATTAGATCTTTCACATTCTAATGACTGGGAAAGGATGAGCCTCTGAGTTGAAAACAAACTTGTCCAGAGGAAGGATGTTGCTATCTCCAAAGAGCAGGTATAAATACTTCAATGTTTCCCCTAAGAAGAAGGTTTCCATCTTGTCTCTTCTGTGAGGTGGGATAACAGTCACATCATCCAAAGAAGTATAGCCGCCAGAATCAATCTTGGTATGTTTTTCAAAAGCCTCAAAAATCTGCCAACCCCATTCACGATATCTGCAAAAGTTTTGGGGAAAAGATCAAACGAAGTCTCCACTAGATGATCATGTGTGCTCAAGAATGCACCCAAAAAAAAAGGATCTATATAAGATGTACAAGACAAATCGCTCTCCTAAAAAAATTTTAGCTCTTACTTTGGATCTTCTGTTATACGGTGCAATATGAACAGTGACTCCACTGTTTCGGGGCGTAAAAGATTGTGTTGATCAGCTGGTTTAATTACTATATCATGAATGTACTCAGAACTTCTGTTACCACCTTGAAGACCACTTGTAGGATGACCCTGATTCATAAAGGCAAACAACGGGGAAAATCATTTTCCTAATGAAACATCTAGAGAAGAATGAAAGCCAATTGCAAATTTTTTAATCAATAAATGAACTAAATACTCATTCTTATCAAATAAAAATATTCATCCCAAATTGATGCTGACCTCTGTATTGAAGTATGCTATTTCAGGAGCAAGACCAGTAGATGTAACTGAATACATCTCAAAGCATGTCTTTGCTAGATCTTCAGCGAGCTTCAAGTTCTCCAGATCATCAAAGTTCAGTAAATTCGCCTCCATTGCTGCCTTTTTAGTGATACCTTTAGTAGCACCAAGTGCAAGTGTCCCTGGCAAAAAACAAACCTGCAGCAGCAAGATAATAGGTAAAGTCAAGGCCTCCCAAAAAGGTATTCCATTAGGGGAAAGAGCAGAAGGATGTAACTGGCACCTTTTAATTTAATTGGTAATCAGTGAGACAGTTCCTTAGCCCAAATTGAATTTTATGTCCAACCCTCTATTAGTTTCTCCGTGTTTTATTGAAATACAGATACCGAATGCCACACAAATGATTTTGGAGTTACAATTTTACTTAAAAGCACCTAATCAACACCACCAACAGTGCCCTACCTGACCATCAGCATGGATGAGGATCAAAGGTATTATTGCAGCGGATTGAAAGGCAGCAGATTGAAAGGGAATCAACCATCAGTATCCAAAAAAAAATTTTCATTGTTCAAAATCCACAACCTCTAAACAGTATCAAGACAGTACAGCATGTATGGGATTTTAAACAGCTTGATGAACAGAAATATGTTTAGAAAGCACCACAAACCAGATGATCCATTTTGGGACTGAATGAACCCAATCCGTAAGGTAGCTCTCCCACAAAAACCAAGCCTTTTGGAATAGACTTCTGAACAAGAAGGTGCCTGACACCCTTCATTGCTTCCTCATACATATCATGTAAATACTTCAAACGATCATCTTGACTTGTCGCTTTTTGAATCCACACTTTTATCAGGTATTCATAGTAGCTATCACCACGAGAACCCAGTCGAATATTTTCTCCACTGAACTGACCTGAACTAGGGCTGTCATACAAAAAAGAAAAGGAAGTTGAGAATGGAAAGGAAAAAAATCAGCATTATGCAAATATACATCTTTAGGAATGAAAATTTATCAAAAAAGAAAACAGACGCACAAAAAATTATAGAAAGTAAAAGAAAAAATCCTAGCTGCATTTACAAAATTGGCGTGGCTAATCTCACATATTCCATAGCTAACGGTCTCATTAAAGGCTAAAGCAGAAGTGAAAATTTTCCTTCCCATTAGTAAGAAGCATGTCAAAACATGAACATATATATTGGATTTCAGTAGTCAATATCACTACAAAAAAGAAGACTGGGAAGAGTAAAATTCAAAGAACCAACAACTTAAAATTAAGCTTAATATAAATCACAGAAATTTTTTCAATATCCATAAATAAAAATAAAGAATGAAACTTTGACATTGAATATAGCCATGTTAAAACACGTGAGCAGTAACTATCTTTACATAAACTGAATCACCAATTGGATGAAGGTTAACAAGCATTCAACAGTTTTGAGAACTAACAGAAGATAAGATGCAATAGCAGTAGCCAGTCCAAAAATATTTACAGCAAGGCTGACCAATGCCAAAAGTAATGCTTAAGCCTTCTTTGCATGAAACTTATATTAAATATGCATGAAATAACCAGGAGTCAAATTTAGCAGTCACAACCAAGTTCGCTTGGGTCTCTTGGCTTACACAGACATCATTTCTAAAAGTTTCAGGTCAGAAAATACTGTGGTCTGGATCTGACTGATGAAAAGAAAATAAACAGCTCAAAGTTCTTAAAAGATCATTTCATGCAATGGAAAGGAATTGAATGGAACCTGAATCTACGGGAACATATTTGAATCCAAGTGTTTTTGGTAGGCTAGAATGTACCAAGAATTGATGGGCCCCCAAACAGATTTAATAGGAGCCTTTAGAATTGATGACATTCCAAAGAACAGGAATTCTGTGCCTTTCCAATCTAAATTCACCAAACATGACAATGAGAAGACAAGTGCCATTGGAATGCAAGAGTAAGTCAATGTTACAAGTTGGATATCAGAACACGGCATACCTGATGTAGATAGGTACTAGTCCTTCTACCTTAGGGAGGTTTCTTAGATGTTCAAAAACCTTCATAGCTTCAATCCCATACTTTGGATCACCTGAGATAGCACTGAGGTAATTAAACTCAAGCTGTAAGGTAGAAACTTCAGACGTGCTACTCAGTCCATCAGGGGCAGGATGTGCTGAGTGGTCCCGAAGAACAACATCACTGAAAGGAATAGATGTTGGACTTAAAGTAAAAGCAGCTAACAGACGGTCAGCCAAGGCTTTCGCTGTTTCAAGGTAAACCTCAGGTTTGGGACCTTTGAATGTCTTTGAAGAACCCCAATCTTTTGTCCTCGCTGAATCTCCACCGCTTAGATGAAAGGCACTAAGAAGACCACCCAAAACACGAATTGTAGTTTCAAACAAATTGACGGATCCTTTCTCATTGATCCTTTCTGCGAGGTGTCTTTCAATCCAATTTCCTGCTTCGGAAACAACTTCATCCATACCCATTATCATGGCTGTATCTAAAGCATCTACAATTGTAGCCCCCAGACCTCCTAAGCCGTCAGTCCCCTTTTGGCTCAACGGCATAAGCTCATCGAAACCCATAGCATACTTCCGGTAGCCAGACCATGCATGGTTGAATGCCTCTTTAACTTTTAATTGCCTGGATAACCATTCTGATTTGGATGGAATAAGAACAGAGTTTACATCACCAATTTTTTCATTGGGTGGCAGTCGGGGAGGAAGCCTGGGTGGTCTTTTCCAGAATCTCTGGATTTTATTTTTGCCACCCTCTACAAAATTACCTTCTCTATTAGTGCTATTAGCTTTTATCAGTCCAGAAGCAGAATGGATAGGAGTTTTCTGTGTTAATGTCAAACATGCTAAACCAAAAATCAATAACAACGCTAGAAATTTTCCCACAGTACACCTTGCACAATCTCGTGACTCCCGTCTCATGTTACTTGTAAGAGGGGCATGAGATATCACCTGGAAGTCAAAAAAAAAAAAAAAAAAAAAAAAAAAAACTAAATAAACAAAAAAAAGACCAACAAAAGAAAATCATGCATGATACAGGTAAATCAATTCAAAATGGGGAATGACAACAAATACAAGAGACTCCTGACATTTTAGATATGAAAAGGAAAATTGGAGACAGGTGGGATTAACTAACCAAAGTGTTCCAGAAGAATGTTTGGACAAAAAAGCTGTTTGGCCTCTACAACTAGTCTATATCTTTGCACTGCTTAACCCTAAATTTCAAAAAGCTGGAGCATGAAGTAGATGATTTTTTTATGATGATTATTTCACTGATCATAAGTTAGTCAACTTTGAGTCAGTTGAGAACATTGTCATCCATCCACCAAAGCCGAATCACTACTGTTTTGATTGAAAGGCGGGGCCATTTGACCTACTTGTGAAAAGGAAGTCTATTAACCAACAATGCATCTCCACCCAAAGGAGAACCCCCCCCCCCCAAGTATTCTTCCAATAGTACAAGAGGGAACCCTAGGATTCCAATCGCTTGAAACAACCATAAGCTGTCTGCTCCCTACTTGGGCAAGAGTCAAGAAAGACAAGGACAATTACCCATTCCTAAAATCCGTGATCTTAAGACCAAAGAATCAGGAAAAAATTGGAGCAGAGCTCCTTACTTAACTAGATTCTCTAGAACCATACTTAGTATAGGACTCCAACGCAGCATCCTCTAAAGTATTGAGAAGCATTGCACTTTAGAGAGCACAGTATAACCAAAGTCAAAAGCTGCGCTCAAGGTATATTATCATCTACTGGTAGTCGCCATATAAGAATTGATTGCTCGGATCCCAAAGGTGGCAGATTACCTAGAGGCAGACGTTCACCGTTCAATCCCACTTATCTCTGGTTTGTAACACATTTTGGTAGAGACAACAGATCCGACTAAAGAATGAATAGGACAGTGTCCAATTGGCAGATATATAATAGCCTGATACCAACCAGCCAACCAGATTCTTATAATAGACTGAAACACCGGAAACCAGCCACCGATCAGATGATCGCAACCGCCTCTTACAAACCGATTGCTCGTTACGCGATTTTTGCATACAATCACCGAATGCAGTAACCTTTATCATACACGAAATTCCTTGCGGAACCAAACGGAAAGCAACACGGATTAGGGAAAAAGGCACTCTCCAAGACCCAATCGAAGCCATTCAGCAACTCAATTCATAAAAAAAACAAAAGATAGTTGAAATGGAAAATGAAATTCCAAGATGACAAAAAAAGTGCAAAAACAATCTAGATCGTGATACGGCAGTAGCCGAGCAACCACTGATCTAACAAAATTGCAATAGCATGCCCAAGAAAGGGAGATCTGATTTGAGATCTCGATCGTGGATGAGATTATACGAACCTTGAATAGTGATCGGTGTCGAAACTTGGCGTTGTCGTACTCGACATCTTTCATGGAATACGGGAGAGATTTCGACATCTCTCCGCCTATCTTTCAAGCGATTGGAATCCTAGGGTTCCCTCTTGTATTATCAAATAGACGAGGAGCAGCAGCAGCGGTGCGGCCCTTTGCAAGGTCGCGGCTGCTTGTCTGAAAGCCAGAGCTAGGAAAGAGAAAGAGGAGCGAAAAGAAGTCCTATTTACGAATGGCGGATTTATACGGGTAAGACTCCGTCGGGCTGGATTCGAGTCAATCCGCGCACTGCGGAGGACGACGATTATTTGCCATACGTCCAGACTAAGAATTCAACATGCACTGCGTAATTGACTTCATACATGAAAGATCTTTTGAAGCCGGATGCACGTCCGGCGCAGGAGTGCAAGTCGGTTCGGATACCCGGAGTGGAAACTACCCTTCTTATTTTTTTAAAATGTCTATCATACCTTATTTTAGACCGGGTCGGTTCGGAGTCTATCCTACCCAATTTTTTCAGGTGCGGGTCAATTCCGGTTCAGTTTCAAATCGGTTCCTAAAAACATAATGCATCCAAATTAACTCTAAATACAGAAATACCATATTATGAAAAGAAATTTCTAATGAAACAGAAATTTCAATAAGACTTATACACAAAAAGATCTTAAATATTAATTTTTTAGGACTAAAATTTATTCAGATTAGTATCTCAATAGTGCTATGCCAGCATTGCTTGTACATTCATCATTATATTCAATCTGTGGATTAGATTTCTATTCACACTTTATGATAATGACTAAAGACATGTAAATTATAAATTATAAGCATCAGGGATAAACAATCCTCCCTTTACCCTGTACTATTGCATAAATAAACACTTCAAAGGGAATGAGATAGAAATTCTTCAAAAAATATCATTTTCTAGGTCGGAATTTATTTATATGGCATCGGATGCTTGCCTAGAACAGTTCTAGAGCCCTAAAATTGGACTTAGAGACTAAAAATCAAATTCCCACAAAACCATCGGAAAAAAAAAATCTCTTGCAAAAAGATCAAGCAACATGGAGGAGATTTAAAACAAAACAGGCCAAGCGGCAATAGATTAGACACATGGAAATGCGAAGTTGAAGGCCCAAAAGAAGGTTATTAAAATCTATTGACATGCTTTGTTGTTGTAGCCGGTAATGAACTAAAAGCACTACAGGTGCTATTCTACCGATCGAAGACCAATAAGGATACAAAGGCCATATTACAATACAGATCCTACGGCAACAGCAGCGGGAAAAAAATTGATCAAATAAAAGCAATAAGAGGACAGAAGAGACAGGGAGATGCTGCAGCAACAGCAGCAAAAGAATATGTTACACGCCGAGTCCTCCGCTGAGGATTTGGTGAACTGTTGTTTGTCTGTTGAAAAGTCAATTCGGGGAATCCATATAGAGATATCAAGAAAAACATAATAGAGGCAGCGATTTTGCGGAGAGAACAGTTTTGGCATAGGAAAAGAAGTGAGAGTGGGGGAACTGCGCTGCTGCCACGATTTTCGCCAGTCCGCAGAGGAGAAAGCCAAAAAGGAAATGGGGAATGACCGCTGAATGGAGATAGGGCTGGTCATGCGTGGTCGGCCGGGCAAAATTACCTTAAGTATATATATTATATATATTATAATATATGAAATCCGGGTAGGTTCCCGGTACCCAGAACCGGAACCGACCCCTACTCGAAATTGAACGGGTATTTCGCCCGAGGAACTGAACCTACCCAATTTAAGGTACCCAGACCGACTTGCACCCCTAGTCCGGCCCAAAAACTTTTTTTAAAATTTTTTTTGTAGATGAGTAAATCTAAGTGTATTAAATTTATCAGAAAATTATAAAAACAACATTGTGTTTAAAAATTCAAAAAAAATATTTAAAAATATCCAAAAATGATAAAACTAGATTTATAGATTTAATATACTTAGATTTACTTACCCATGAAAAAAATGTTAAAAAAATAAAAAAATAAGTGTTTGTGCCGGACATGCATTCGGCAGATCCAAAAATTACGAAAAAAACATTGTGTTTAAAATTTTTTAAAAATACTTAAAAACATCCAAAAATAGTAAATTTTGATTTATAAATTTAATACATCTAGATTTATTTACCCATAAAAAAAATTTAAATTGAAAAAATAAATTTTTGAACCGAATGGACGTAGCTTCAAAAGACCAGGACTCTACATGAAATTATCGTCAGACCGACGACATCTTCGAAATTCGAATGGAGGATTTTCTCTAATTGCGGTTGGCCAGATATCCCAAGCTCGAGAAATCTTTCCGTGTAGTTTCTAAATGCACGTGAATTTTACATTGAAATTAAATGGATGAACCTCCTATTCATATTAATAACATGCACATATATAGTTTCAACTTTCGAGTACACAGTATATTGGACGGTTCATATTAAAATTTTAGACAATTGTCTCTTTAAGAGTATGTTGATGATTCATATGAAAATCTTAGGCAATTATCTGTTCATTAAGGTAGGGTTGCACGATGGCGAGACACGAAACGGGCGGGTGCAGTCCTTCCGTTCTGGTCGTCTTCGGTCTTCCTAAGGTTCGGATCCGCAAGGTGTTCTGCTGCAGCATTTCCGACAAGGTTCGGAGCAGGATCCATGATCTAGACCGTCTAAGTATTTATATTGCGGAATTATTAAATTTCTTTCCTTTTAGACTTTTAGTACGTTTTAATTTAGTAAATATCATTCGCGATAAACCCAGCATAAGAAATTTTTGTTTACAGCACGTTACCGTGAATAAAATAGTTGGTTTAAATAATAATTATTTTTATCAGTAATTATTCCGAAGGTAAATGTTATTTGTAGCACGTTATCATGAATAAATTTTGCAATAAGTCGACGATATTTGATTACGTAAGTAAAATTTGCAATAATGAATTTGCATTGTCATAACTAAGAGTTAAAAATTATCCTATTGTAGTTCCTAATCACCTTTTATGTTCGATTTTTTTTCATCTTAACTGCGATGGACCTAGGACCAGTAATAAGGAGCCAAACTAATTTAATGCAGCAGGGTGCATTCAAATTTCAATGCATCCTGCTGCAAAACCCCATTTTTATATTTTTATATTTTTATATTTTTTGAATTTTTACAAATTAGTAGTATTTTTAATCATTTAAAATTACTAAAATGCCATTGGTTTTTTAAAAATTCGAAAAAAATCTAAAAACCTCTAAAAATAATAAAAATTGATGCACATATTAAACACACGTAGATTAAAAATTTCATAAAAGATTTTCAATAAATATTAAAAATAGGTTTCACAGCATGGTGTATTTTTATATTTTTTTGAAACTCTTTTCACACAAATGTTAATATATTTAATATGTGTATCAATTTTTACTATTTTTTGAAATTTTTAGATTTTTTATTTTTAAAAACTAGTGACATTTTTAGTAGTTTTAACTGATTTTTAAAAATTTTAAAAATAATAAAAATTGGTACACATATTAAATACACTTATAAAAATTCCCTTAATTATGTGAGAGTTGTGAATGTGACTTATTGTAATATAAGTCGTTGTGATGTATAAATCTTAATAAAAAATTCTAACAATTCAACTATAAGATGATAAATAACATATTTATGAAATAAAACAATAATTAAATTTGTTTTTCTCTTTCATTAAATTTTTTATTTTCCTCATGTATAATATATTTAAAATCGATTTACGGTTTTGATTCGATCATCATCGGTGTAGTTCGTTCATTTTTCTCGTTTTTTCCAAAAATTATTGCGCGATGATCAATGATTTGTTATTCGGCTCGTTCTATTGTTTGGGGCCAATCGCCTCACGCTCACGGTGCTATAACTGGTGGGTCTATCACAAGCTTTTATGAGCCCAAAATCCGAAATGAACCCAACGGATCGTGCTTTGGTTTTCCTATTCCTCCGGACCCT
The DNA here is from genome assembly GCA_035584095.1 of Annona squamosa. Taxonomy (NCBI): domain Eukaryota; kingdom Viridiplantae; phylum Streptophyta; class Magnoliopsida; order Magnoliales; family Annonaceae; genus Annona; species Annona squamosa. The sequence continues at coordinate 88,522,595 of JAXCLR010000001.1, forward strand.
TAGTTCGTAGGTTGTGTCAAGGAAACAATAAAAATTTTGAGTAAAAGGTACGTTTGAAGTGATAAAATTGAAAAGATTTTAGTATAAAAATTTTTGAATTAATAGAAAATGATGTAATATGATATGAGCAATAATAAGAAATAAAGAGAATAAGTTAAATATACTGATAATTATGTAGAAATGATTAAAAAGTACGAGAGTTATACGAGAAGAAGTTAAAAATAATTTTAAAATATGGTAGTTATGGAAAGTACAAGTTTTAGAGTAAAAAGTTTTTGTGTCTAACAAACATGCCGGAAAAGTTTTTAGTGTAAAAGTTTTTTAAATGAGAGAAAATGATGTAATGAGATAGGAGTAAGAATGAAAAATAAAGAGAATAAAATTAAAATAGATAAGTTTTTTGTATAAATAATTATGTATAAATGATTGAAAAAGTATGTTAGTTTATACATGAATATATATAGAAATAATTAAAAATAAAGTAGTTGTGCATAGTGAAAAGTCTTAGCTGAATTTTTTTTTTTTTTGAAAAATAAACATAGCCATAGATTTTTTTTGTATGCACATATTTAATGTTTATTTCAGCCATAATTTAAAATATAACCAAAAGTTTATCAAAATCCAAATATACTTACAACATTTGCGTTTAATTTTAAAAATGTTTATTCCATAAAAAATCATTAGTTAAAATTTTATAAATACCTAAAATATTCCATTTATGGAATAATAAGTGGTAAAATGAAGTAGAAAGTAAATGAAAGTAGAGCTACTTAAGTTTAAAATTCATATGTAATCAGGGCATCAGTGAGTTATAACATTCAATTTTTTTAATTTTGTCTTAAATTTAAAAGATATATTTGTAATTTTATATACATCATTAATGATGTTAATTCATGAAATGAATGTTTTTTATATTAAATACAAACATAGTATGTATATTTAGGATTTTGGATACGTTGCGTGTATATTTGATATTAGGATCAAATGTAATGGATATATTTGGAAAGTCCCATGATTTTAACATGATCCTTATTGCAGACTTAACACTTATCCAAATCAATTTTTAACTGTGCCATAAAAAAACTCCATAAGAGTGTTTTTACTGTTAATAAAACGTTTCAAAAGCATGGATGTAATTACTAGGGAAATAAGATTCAATATAATTCTATGCAAGAAATAAAATAATATTTTTATTCGATCTATATCGCCCATAATATTGTTTCACATTTATTTGAGATGCCACAGATTACATTATTTGGAAACTTACACGTAAAAAAACGGCAGCGAATAATGGGAATTAATGCTTATATGGACGCCTGACCATTTGTTCTTTTGCAGTCAAAAGTCTTGTTTGGCCCCATTATTTCATAAAATCTTAGTGGACTATTAAGTCTTGAAACATGGTCCCTGAGGGGCTGTTGCATATATCCCAGTGGGGATATGCAACAACTTACTGAAAATTATTTCTGCCACACGTACCAAATTTTGTTGCAGTGTGTTTGACTAAGATACCAAAAATTCTTTTTTTTGAGTAATGATACTAAAAAATTATTTTGATTAAAGGTTTGTATGGGCCATAATAATCGAATAACTTAGGGTTGCGGTCCGTCTAATTAAGGCAGTAAAAATTATTTTAATAATTGATAATTTTAGGACGGAATAATAAATCACTAAAAATGTTTCGTTGTCGAAGTAATCCATACACTTTTATTTCATCCAAAATTTTCATAGTGTTTCTAGATATGTATAGTCGAGCAAGTAGATACAAATGAAGTTTAAATTTTACATTTATTTTTTGTTCCACTTAAAAGCTTGGGCTCACACGGGATTCCCGTGCAATTGCTTATTACTTAGGGTTCATTTGGTAATGGGGTACATAGGAAGTGGAGAAACGGAAAAAAATATGTATATTCTCAAAAAGTATGAATGCAATGTCATATAATAAAAATAAAATGAAAATAAATTGGATAATTCGGTGAAAAAACAAAAACGCCAGGCGGGAGCGGAAGTCGTAACCTGCGCTCTTGCAAAACGGCTCCTTTTTTTTGTTTTGTTTTTTACACATAAAACGGATCCTTTAAATTAAGTACATGGCGCCAAATCTAATACACGACTTAGATTTCACATAACCATGGATAATTCTTCAACAATTGTTGTAAGCCTATTATTCGTTTTCTAATTTTACATATATATTTTTAAAATCTAAAATGTGTATAGTGTGTAACACATTTTTAAATTGTCCCAATAAAATTTTAATGAAAAATTTTTTTGATAGCATAATTTTAATGAAAACTTATATCTTAAATATATAACTATTAGTTTTTAAAAACATATAGTACTTTTTTATTTTGTAAATATATAGTACTTAGACATTCAAGAATGCTTTTATAAAATTCTTCTTATATGTAACTTTTTACCTTTTAAATATTTTGATAGTCGGTTAAAAATCTACTTTATTTATTATATTTAATATCATTTATAATATATTGAAAATATATTTACTTATCTAGTATTATTGTATTTGCGCTCCATCTACTAATGTATAAAATTAATATAAGAAGGTAATTTAATATTAACAATTAATTTTCAAGTTATATTTTTAACATTAAAATTATCTGAAATATATTTAATCATTAGTCTCATAGCTAAATAAATGATATTAAATATAAGGAATAGATTAGATTTTTTGAAAAATATTAAAAATTTAAAATTTAAAAGGACTACATGAAACAACTTTTATGTAACCTTGTGTAACTCGGCCCCCTTAAACATTTACAATTATATATAATTTCTTTGAATCAGAAATAAATACAGGTAGATAAACATGACAAGTGGTTCAAAACTTTAAAACATTTTTAAAGCAAAAAATTAAAAAAAGGTAAACATAGACTATTGAATCATTGACGTAATCTAAAATACTAAAGCACTCTGAAAGATACGTGGTCAAGCAAACATAAAATGCTTCCTCGGTAGCGTCATCCAGAGCTTTTAATAATTAATAAAACATTATGCGTGATGAGAAATTCATCCATCAAACCATTAAATTAATAAGTTCTTATGAAAATCCAATATTATCTGGGTTTCCCAAAGTAATTTAGTTAATTTACAACTACATCTATATAATTTGACCATAATTATAAATATATTCACATAGTTTCAAAAATTATAAATAATTCAGTGTATTTTTATTATATTTGTAAATATACTTATATTAAAATGCTACTTATGTTTAAAAATTCCAAAATAATATCTAAAAATCTTTAAAAAGGTAAAAATTTATACACGTGATAAATAAACTTAGATTAACAATTGAGTAAAATTTTTTTTTTTTAAAAAAAAAAGAGTGTATACACCTAGGTGCAACGATGCTCAATTCACTTGGGTGCATACGACTGGGGGCTAATATACACATGCTATGATGGTACAATAACAAAACATTATCTTAATGACATGGAAATATTTATAATTATAATTAAACTATACGAGATTATGTGTAATTTTTTAAACTTAATAAATATATTCGCAATCGTGGTTGAACTATACATGTATATTTAAAACTTGTGCTAGTAATCATAAAAGGCTAATGCCAATCACAATGTATTGAAGTTATCTCAACTCTTCTGCATGATCACCTGTAAATCTTAATAAATTAGGTAATTTGTGAGGAGTTAACAAATTTCTTTTCCAAAAATATATGGTCCCACCTTGATTAGTTATAATAACTTTTTTCATTTTTTGATTTTTGCATTCTTTTTATTCCAAAGATCAAAAAATGACCATGAATACATGCACCTATTATTCTAAATTTTGAAAAATGAAATGATATGAAAATATAAAAAAATCCAAAGGGTGAATGAGCCAGTGACATCATTCAATAACAAAGACAGGAGGGAAGTTATCTCCTTCGCACAAAATAATTCAATAATTATTTTTCTTTTTTTAATCTTTATATTGAAATTATTTTCTTACCTAATTGTCCTATTTCTTACCAATTTATTTCTATTACATCATATTCTTTTATATTTTATTCCATTCCCCACTTTCCACTCCCTCTCATGTATTTATAACCCTTCAAGCTCAAGAAATAACACGGATTTCAAGATCCATCATATGGAAGACCAAGCTAAAATCATGACATGACATAAAGGAAAGAATAATCTAATGATTTGCATTAATATAAATCAAAATAATCTAATATTGGCATATGTTATCACAACTTATTACAACTTATAATTAAATTCAAATTCAAATAAGTGTTTAGAGAAAACTCTCATGACTCACCGGTTGCATGATTTGTGAGATAATTAAAATGTTAAAAGTGAGTAAATCTCAATAAGTGAGAAATAAAATATAAAGTGCATTCCTAAGTTATCTAAAATGTAATTGATCTATATACTATTTTAATTATTTTAAAAGCTAGCTTATTTAATTTATCTACTAGGTCAGCATGTAAAGCTTGAGAAATTTTATCTTCGATGGGGCTACAAGTAAGTGATTGATCACTTAACATAGGGTTGCTTACTACAATGTTATCGTAATGACTTTTGATGACGAACATTCAGAAACACATAAATCAACTATTGAATTATCCAAATTGGAGTTTAGAATAAAAAGATATGATAAAAATAATATCAGCCGTTTAGGATGCACCACGTGGCACACATTCCTTCGGGCTCACTGGGCCGTCTGTAAGACCGGCCCATGGAACGTCCCTCTAGGCTGTGGTTCTTTGGGCCTGGCTCTCTTTGGTCAAGGTGTATTTGTAAAGGTTTGTTCCACTGGGCTAATTACTGGGCTTAACAAACCTATCTACTGATTGCATTCTAGCCCGGATCCACAGAATCAGCCCACATCGTGCGAACTCAGCCCTTGAAAAAGAAAAAAAGGGATTTTGTTGAAATTGAATCGTTTGGGATTTTCTATAATTTCACACTTTTCGACAGATTTCCTAATTTTTTTATTTTTAAAAGGATGAAAAATATAAAGGGAGAATTTTAGGGAAATCTTGTAGATTTGTTGGAACGAGGGGCCAAATATTAGAGAAGAATAGAATTTTTTTTTTTAATCTTCTCTCAACATTTTCTAAAAATAAAAATTTTATGTATAAATTTCTGTGGGTCAAAAATGGACAGATCAACGGTTCAATTTGCTGCCTAAAAGGCCAAGCTGGACGGGCTGTATTTGGAACTATATATCACAATTCTCATAAAAAAGAATAAATAAATAAGTAAATAATCAAAATTTTTGGTCCACCTACCGGCGGGTTGATTTCCAGGCGGCGTTACAGGATCGGGATTCACGAAATCAAACGCAAATTAAACAACTAAAGGGTCATATCTAATGCCACTTGTAGCGTTGAATCAAGCCCGCCCGAAAGATGCATGCAGCAATGCATGTGCATGGCTTACAACTGTCAGGCAGCGTCATTAATCTGGCACCATCCATTTGAAGGCGCCCCAACAAACCGCTTTTAAGATTTTCGTAAGCACGCCCGCCCTCCTCGGTCCGGCATTAAACGTCCCGGGACTACCACCCAACCACCCGTCCTCATTCCTCGATGCGGCTGTATTGAATATCGGTCCGAGAAAGCAGATTTGGACGGGTTAGAACTTAAGTCTAATTTTAGCACATTTAAAATATATTAATTTTAATTTATTTATTAATTTATGTAAAAAATCTCAATCTTAATTCATTTAAAATCTATTTAATAGACGAGAAGATGGGTCAATAACGAGTTTTATAACAAATAACCTTAAAATCTAAATTTTAGTAGATGATGATTTCGCAGAGAGAGATGAGAATGTTTTTGGTGTAGGAAAAATGAAAATAATAAAGTAACAGGAATATGGAATTAAGGTAGCAGTGGAAAAATGAAAATTATGTGACTTGGGAAAGACTTAAAGAGTGAAAATAACAAAGATGTTTATATATATATATATAAAACTTTAATGAGTTAAGTGAGTTAAATGAGTTGAACAAATTAAACGGGTCTGACAGGTTATATGAGTTAAATGGATTACTAAATGGGTTGATGAATTATAAAATCTTAACCATAATTCATTTATTTAATTAAATGGTTAAACGAGTTTGTGGATTATAACCTATTTATTTAAAATTTTAACTTAAACTCATTTATAAATAGGTTGAATGAGCGAGTTAAACGTGTTGAACATGACTATTAACATCCTGCTATAATGTATGGATCCGTGCGTGCGCAGTCGCAACTTCAACGGAATACTGTTTTTTTGGGTGTGTTTGGTAATGAATAAAACTTTTGATGAAAACTTTTGAAGAATGAAAGTTATCAAATGATGTGATATTACAAAGGGTAATGATGAGGAATAAAGAGAATAAATTTAAAATAAATAGGTTAGTTGTGTTGGTAGTTGTGTAGAAATGATTGAAAAGTAGAATTGCTGTATAGAAAGATGTGTAAAAAAATAATTAAAAAAAGAGTAGTTACGGAGAGTGAAAAGTTTTAGATTGAAAAGTTTTAACTTAGGGTGTGTTTGGCAAGTGATAAAAAATGTTTGGTCAATCTAAAACTTTTCACTCTCTACAACTATCATATTTTTAATCATTTTTTCACATTTTCCTATAAAATTATCATATTTTTCAATCATTTCTACACAACTATCTATACAACTAACCTATCTATTTTAACTTTATCTTCTTTACTACTCATCATTACCCTTGTCGTATCACATCATTTGACAACTTTAACTCTCCAAAACTTTTCATCAAAAGTTTTATTTATTACCAAACAAACACTTAGGGTGTGTTTGTTTTGGATAAAAAAGTGTCAACTAAGGGTGTGTTTGGCAATTTGAAAAAGTTGTCAACTTAAAACTTTTCAATCTAAAACTTTTCACTCTTCATAACTACTCTTTTTTTAATTACTTTTTACACGTATTTCTATACAACAACCCTACTTTTCAATCATTTCTACACAATTACCAATACAACTAATCTATTTATTTTAAATTTATTCTCTTTATTCCTCATCATTATCCCTACAATATCACATCATTTTCTACCGATTTGACAACTTTTACGTACAAAACTTTTCATCAAAAGTTTTATAACTTCCCAAACACACCCTAAAACTTTTTAATCTAAAACTTTTCACTCTCTATAATTACTCTATTTTTTAATTATTTTTTCACATTTTTTATACAAACTACCCTATTTTTCAATAATTTCTACACAATTACCCATACGACTAACTTATCTATTTTAACTTTATTCTCTTTACTCTTCATCATTACTTTTATTATATCACATCACTTTCTATTAATTTTACAACTTCTATTTCAAAAACTTTTCATCAAAATTTTTATCTCAAACAAAACACACACTTAATAACTTTTACAAATTGCCCGACGCATCCTTTATTTTCCTCCGTCTCTCGCCCGTAAACGATAAAAAAGTCCAGTCAAATCAAGGCCTGAGTCACGTGACAGACGTGACTATCCACAAGTCAATAGACTCGATACTTCCACTCAGACGAAGGGATGGCATTGGCACGGGATGCCAATCAGATTAGATTTTTAAGTTTCCTCAAATTTATTTCGTTTCAATATAAATTCTCATTTTTAAATATATAATAACTTGTTTGATGGAAATATATAATAACTTTAGTTTCGCATTTTCAATGTTATTGTTTCTATTTCAACCTCATTTATTTTTTAATGCACGCCAAGCACACTTCGTATAATTCTCTCGTCTCGTGACCAACCGAGCGCAAAATGCGTGCGCGCAGTCGGTTGGGGGTTCGAATGAGCAGGTGTGCGGATTTCGGTAAAAATATGTGTGGGAGTAGCGGGTTTCTTGAATGGATGTAGTGTGGGAGCGGGTGGTCTCCCAGGTGGTTGTTGGAAGCTGTGTCTTTCTTATTTTTTCGTGGAGCTGTGTCTCCAGACTTCTTTAGGAAAGATGTATCCCTTATATTTGTAAGAATGTCTCAGATTTTCAAGTATAATATGTGTTGAGATATATGTAATTGTACCAATAATAAAAAAAAAAAATTCTCTCGTCTCGTTTCATATATTGTATACTCCCAAACACCAGCTTGGATGTTAGAAAAGATTTAAAATCGATTTGTGAATTTTCTACTCCCATGATAATTTTTACTTTTTAGTATAACTTTTTAATTTTTAATACAATTTTTTTATTCTTAATACATATTGTTACATCTTTATCTCATTTTCCCAATCCTATTTAAGCCTTTTGAAACCATCCGAGAAGGCTGTTTGGTAATCTGAGAATAAAAAATGAAATATTTGGTAAGTCGAAAATAAAAAATGAAATGAAATATATTGGAGATAAAATAAAAATAGATTAGGTAATTATAAAGATAGATATGAGACAATGATTGTTGTACATAAATAAAAATGAAATAATAAAATAGCTAAATATTTATTAATTTTGACTTTTTACATTCATTGTTACTCATTTTCAGCTTACCAGACAGCCCCAGGAACCGTAAAGCGCAGCCAGTTCGGCTGCGTCCTTTGCTTATTGGCTGTTGGAAGGTCGGCATCTTCATCCGCGTTTAGCCTACGTAAGAACCTAGTGATAAAAATAAAACAGCCTACTTTCTCCTTTCTCCGCTCTGAAGCGTTCCACTGCAGAACGATACGTCACTTCGCCCAGACCGTCGCTAGTAAAATGGATGTGGTCTCCCTGAGAAAATCTCTCACAGGGATTAGCACCATTACATTTTTTTTTCACGGTTTCCTACTTCCCTTACAGCTTTGACTTGTTCGATACAAAATTTCACAATTTCTTATGAGTTATGATATTTGCTAAATCTATGTCACCCGTCGATCATCAGAGTCAGCATTATTTATTTGGTCAAGATATCGAAAATTGTTTCAATTATCAGAAATTCATTTAAAATTACAAAACTCAATGCCCCAAAAAAATTAATATTTTTTATAATTAAGTAATAAATAATCAAAATGACAACTATAATATATTTGTTATTGTTAATGTACTTTTTTCGGATGAAAATTTTAATGTACTTTTAGGTGAACGAAATAGTTGAAGATGGGAGACCAAAAAACGAGATTGGTATAGGTGGAGTTGGAGAGTGGACCCTTGATTTGGTACCCTCGTGAGTTGGGGTCAGATTTTCGAAGGGTTGGCTTTGGCTGCAAACGAGGACCGGATGGGAATGGAACATGCAACACGCAAGAAATTGCGATATCTCTAGTCACTAGCTAGTAGATATGAAAGCTCACGCATTTCACGCGCAGAGGTGTGACTACTGACTAGGAAGCGTTTTCATCTTCATCAACCACTTCAGAAAATGGCAGGGACTAGGCTCTGTTCAACCACGCATGTGGAATGATGGAGGTGAGCTGTGGACAGCGTCAAAAGCTCTCAACTCCAACTCAAATCGTTGCAAAACAAAAACGGCCAGGGTTTTTGGGAAAATAGACCACGCAAAAACGTGTAATTGTGTCTTAGCGCTATGCGGTTTTGACATTTTGAAAAGCAAATCAAGTCTGTGCAAATAAGTCTTATAGTTGACTTAAAACAGTTAAATCTAAGCTATATCTTTCAAAATTTTGAGACTTGTAAGATTTATTTTTTAAAAAATGCCAATATACACGTGCTGCCACAGCTAGGCATTGCAAAAACTTTCTAGTTTTCGATACCAGAATTTTCGTACGAAAAGCTAGAACTTGCTTGTCAATAATTGGTGGTATATGTCATATATCATATACTTAAAAGGAATTTAATTATCAATAGTTCATGGTTTTCAAACTTCGGTAACCAAAATTTGTCTTGGTTTTTAAAGTATTATTATTATTATTATTATAAGTAAGGAATATATATATATTTTAACTTGTAAGAGCATCACTTTAAGTAAATTCATTAATAAGAATTGCCAATAATTAACTTGCTTGGAATGGGGGTCTATTTCGCAAAAAAAAAAAAAAAACCTTTCAGCTTGTTCTCGCGAGAGTTTTAACAAGTTATTATTTTAATCCCTTCAGTGGCCGCAGATTTCGTCTTGAGTTTAAAATCGGTTTGATTTAGACCGATATCACATCAACATATAGGAATTAGTCGTATCCCAAAACATGATCACTTTTCTTGACCGCATCCTCTTCAAACAACACTCCTGCCCAGGTGAACGGGCGAAGTAGAAAACCGTAGGATGGCGTGGAGACGTACGGCTATCTCATCTTACAATTAAAATTTTTTTTTTCAACTATCTAATTTGTTTCATTTTTATCTATATACTTCAATTATTTTTCTTTCAGCTACACTATTTATTCTAAATTTATCCCTATTATTTCGTATTTAGTAGTACCAATTTCAACATATTTCATTTCTCATCCTCTACTCCGGTTCTAAAATCCCATAAATTTTTACTTTACTAAACGAGCCCAAAATGAGGTGTTAAAGAGTTTAAATTTTTTTTTCCAAGAAAACTATCCATATACATTCCATCAATGGCCAAAGGATGAGGCATCAACTGTAACTTATAAGTGCTATTTATAATCCAGTGGACCATCTAATCAACGGCGCAGCTTTTCCTACGGCAGCCTCGCATCACAGTGCGCAGTACATTACTAAAGGAAAACAGTAAAAATGATCTAAATCAGTGAGCCTGCCATGCATGATGTGATGCCAACAACCTGTATTGATTTATTAGTTGTTAATCTCTTTCTTGACGTGTGTCGACAGGTTCATCACTCCTGCATACTTCATCCAACTAACTTATTAAATGAGCGTAATCAGGTGGTCCGCAATGATTCGAGTATTATTTTTTTTTCCCTCTCCTTTTTCTTCTAACACTTTCCCAACTCGAATGGTGCGATTCGAGTTATTTGTAATTTTATATTTCATACATGAACTCTTGGGGCGCTTGAATGTCATGCGTTGCACTCACGGAACAGTTTCAGAGATTTTTAAAGCATAGAAGATGGTTGGGATTAAAATATAATGATGGGCATTGATAATCATAAAAATTGTATTGAAAATATACAAGTTAAATTAAAAAAATTATCTTGAAAATTGAAAATGTTCTCTTGAGTATAAATGCAGATTCCATTCAAAGATTTTGTATCATTTAAAATAAGCCCCCAAGGATTATCATTTATTTCTAAAAAAATCTTCATCAGATTAAACAAACGAAAATACGATAATTCATAGAGTCAACCATGGATAGTATTTTATCTTGATTCAGATCCTCATCCTGTCGTATTTTGCTTTTTATGCTTTTCATGTGTAATTTATTTTCTTTTTTAGCCTTTTTAATGTCTCCTTTTCCTTTAGGAATTCTATAATATTTTCCGTAAGATAAACTTAGCAAACACCATCACTGGCTTGTTCGATGACAAAGAGCTCGGTTTCTCTTCAAGTAAGGTTCTGGATTCAAGTATTATAAATAAAAAAAGAATTTTTGCAAATATGCTTACAACATTTGACTAATATTATATTCGTGTCCTTGAGTTTGCCGATATTGCAAATATACTTATAAAATTTGTATAAAATTGCAAGCACGTCCCTTCCGTAATGACGTCGTTAAATTTGTTTATAAAATGACAATAATACCCTTTAAGCCAAGTGATATATTTATAATTTTTGCAAATGTTATAAGCATATTTACAAAAAATCTAAATATAATAATATATGTAAAAATATATAAAATAATGAAATAACAAATATATCTATAATATTTGAAAAATTACAGATGAATCACTTGGCTTAAAGGTCATTATCATAATTTTATGGAAAAATCTAATACATCTTAACAGAAAGAACATGCTTGCAATTTCATACAAATTTTGTGAATGTTTTTGTAATATCGGCATACTTAAAGACACAATATTAGTCAAACTTTGTAAACTTATTTGCAAAAATCTCAATAAAAAACAAGTGCCCGAAAGCTTTACCCTCTATGGGTCCGAATGCTTGATCCTTAAAATATGAAGTTTTGATCCTTAAAATATGAAGTCTTTTTTTCCTTTCTGGATAGCAATAAAATATGAAGTCATTCAATAAAAAAGCAAATAATGTTATTACTATCAATAACTAATAGCTACATACAAAGGGTTGACCCGGGTACACCCAACCGCATTCAACTCTTTTTAAAATTTAAAAATTTTTTGTTAACACTTATTAATTTAAATGTATTTAACGTGCATATCAATTTTTACCTTTTTGAAATATTCGAAATATTTTTTTATTTTTAAAAATCATTAGCATTTTAGATAACACCGACAGCCGGCGCGATAGCTTCGTGCTTTTCGGTTGCTCGCTACACACGCCTCTTAAACGACTCCATTTTTAACGAAAAGAAACGCAAATTTCGCAAGGCGATTCGAACTGACGCAGTTGCAAACAAAAACGAGGCAAAGGTTTTTGGGGGGATGGGGCAGATGCGAATGTCCGCAAAAAGTCACGCGCGTGACTCCCTCTTTAAAGGACACGAGAAACGCTCCCCTTCCCCACTAGTCCAGTGGCATGCCCGTAATTCGCCTCTTCCCGATCTCTATAAAACCCCAAGCCCCAGCATCATCTCCTCAAACGGCGAAGAAAAGAAAACAGAAACAAAGACAGCAAATTCATTTTTATACCCAATCGATCGTCCTCCTCGTACTCCGGCAGAGATGGCTTCTCAGACGACGATCGAAAGTTACCGCGAGAACGCAGAGATCTACACGGGCGACGCCATCTGCAAGCAGAAATCGATTGAGCTTCTGGAAGAGCTCCACCTCCCCAAAGGCCTCCTACCTTTGGATGACATACTTGAGGTAGGGTACAACCGCGACGCCGGCTTCGTCTGGCTCCACCAGAAGGCGAAGCGCGACCACGTCTTCCGCAAGATCGGGAAGACCGTGTCATATGCCCCGGAGGTAACGGCCTTCGTGGAGGACCGCCGGATGAAGAAGATGACGGGGGTGAAGAGCAAGGAACTCCTCATCTGGGTCTCACTTTCCGAAATGTTCATCGAGGATCCTGCGACCGGAAAGATCACCTTCAAGACTCCGGCGGGGCTGGGGAGGACTTTCCCTGTCTCGGCTTTCGAGCTGGAGGAGGAAGAGAAGAAATGAGGGACGATTATTGCATTATATCGTAAACTTGTCGCGTTCTTAGCGTTTATTGAACGTCAAAAATTAGTAATGGTATGTCGTTTGCATATTTATATACTGAATAAAATCTCAATTTAGGTCTCGTTTTTGGTTTGTGACATTTCTTGCGCTTTCAATTAGTTGATAATTAGATCTCGTCTACTCATTGGGATTGGAATAGACACCTGAATTTGGACCGTCCAAGAAGCGTGATAGTTAGGCAGTGTAGGATTCTGATATTTACCTTTTCTTTCGTAAGATGCTGTACTTGCTAAGTTTTAGTTATAAAAGGGGTGATCGCGGGTTTTATCCCTAATTGCAATCGTCAGGGCTGTGTTAGGTAAAAAAATTGCTGAGAAAATGGTTTCCGCTCTGTGTTTAGCACAGTTTTTCCATACCACACGAATGAAAGAAATGACGTTTGAATTGCGATTGATCTTGAGGAACGAGAGAATCAAGAGATCAATTGACGATAACCGCTCTAATACATTACTATCCTTAATGACTATATTTATTATGAATTTGAATTTTTTATTTTTGATTAATATCACGGCGCATTTATTTCTTAAAAAAACCTACGTTATCAGCCTCTTTGGAAGGATTCAAGAAGCTATATGGAGATTAAAAAGTACTCGGGCTTTTTCTAAATATACTCACTTCATTTAATTCTAATTTTAAATATATTCACTCTATTGTCGAAATCGCATATATACTAATTACTTTTGCAGTTAAATCCTAAAATGTCAATTATGTTAAAAACCGTTAGTTAAATTTATATGAATGCTCAAAATATTTCTATTATAAAATAATAAAAAATGAAATAACATAGAAAGAAAATAAAATTAGGACACCCTAAACTTAGAACTCATATACAATTAGAGAATCGTTAAGTTATGATATTTAAATTTTCAATTATATTCAAAATTTTGATAGACATATTAATAATTCTATATATTAACTAACGACATTAACTTACAGATTGAGTAATTTTGAGATTAATTGCAAAGTAATGGGTATATTTAAAATTTTGTAAACGTAATATTTGATAAAAGCCCTAAAAAATAAAATAAGAATATAAAAATGTATATTGTAAATCAAAAAAGTCTTATTAAAAATATTAAAAATTAAAGTAGCAGTGTTCTTTATTACTAGTATTTCAACGTTACCGCTTTACCAACTTTATCACGAGTGCCTTGCATGGAATTCATTCAGCCAAATGTCATTATTTTCTTTCATTAAACGCCAAAGAGTGCAACTCAAGTCATTTTAGTTCGGTTTTTAGTTAATCCAAACTAAATCAAGTTATAACATGTTATCCACGAGTAATGTTTCGATACATACGAATGCATTCAAAATTTCAATGTAGTGGTGCAAAATTCAGTTTTAAATTTTTTTGAAAGTTTTGATATAAATTATTAATCTAGGTATATTTAAGTTGTATTTGAGAAATGATAAAATTTTTGAATAAAAAATTTTTAATATAAAAGTTGTTGAAATGAGAAAGGACTATTCACAATTTTCTCCCTTATGTGGGGGTATTTGCAAATTTCCCCTGGAGTGTTATAGAAAAATTTCTCTATTTTATGAAGATTTTGAATGTGGTTAATTGTAATATTAGTTGTCATGATATATAAAATACCAATAAAATTTTTTAATCATTTTTGGAGACGTGTGCATATATATTTTAAATTTTAAAAAATAAAGGTATTTTAAAATCTCATATTAATGAAAATATATACACATATACAAAAATGTTAAAACTTAATAATGTAAGTTTTTGATATGATAATACATAAATTAAATACACATAAATTAACAATTTTATAAAAAAATAAAAACATAGATTTTGCAATAGAATATACTAAAATTTCAATGCCTCCAGCTGCGTTGAAATATGACTCATGAACCGTATCTCAACCCTATTTTTAAAGAGGAATGTTTTGTTGCATTCTAATGCATTGAAATGCACAGGTGCAAAACCCTTTTTTTAAAATATTAAGTTTTACCATTTTTAGAGATGTGTATATATATATATATATATATATATATATTTGATTTTACTAAAATTCCCAAATATACCCATGTATTTTAGTCTAAATTCCTCCTGTACTCCTGAATTTTCAAATATTTCTCTCATACCCATAAATTTTATCTATTATTCCCCCCCATACCTATGCCACTAAAACGAATAGTTACAAACATTAACTCTTAGTTGCAATAAAGTTTATGCCTACAATGAGAACGAATTTTCACATAAACAACTCATCTCACAATAGAATGTGTGGCAGAAATCACAAGCATCACTGACGTGCAATTTGTTCTGGCCATCTTTGCGTATGTCATTATCCTTCACCGGTAAAATTTTGACTATCATTCATATATACGCAAATGCATGAGTAGTTTCAGTATTTATTTAATATAAATAGTAAATAAAATAAAAAACATAACGATAGCAAATGGCTGGTAATAGCATGGGTGTGTGGGCAATACCGGGTAAAATTCGTATGAAAGGAATATTTAAAAATTTGTAGGTGTGAAAGGAATTTCAAGTAAAATATATGAGTATATTTGAAAAATGCCCCTTTATTTTCAAAAAAGAGTATATTAGTAATTTAAAAATGACTAAAACTCCTACTTTAAAAATTAAAAAATATATATACATCTCCAAAAATAATAAAATTTAGTTTATAAATTAAATATATAAATTAATGATTTTATTTAAAAATTAAAAAATGAGTTTTGCACCTTGCATCAAGGTGCATTGAAACATTCATCGTTTTTAAAACCTCAATCCTAACCATATTTTAATAAGTCGAGTTTGAGATGGATTTAGATTACAGGTGCATTTGGTAAATGACAAAACTATTGATAAAAAAAATTTAATATAAATGTTTTTGAATTGGTAAAAAATTAATATTATATGATAAGGATAATGATGATGAATAAAAACTAAAGTTAAAATAAATAGATTATTTGTATGATTAATTATGTAGAAATGATTTAAAAGTAGAATAGTTATATGAGAAGATGTAAAAAAAAAAATTAAAAACATAATATTTACAGAGATTGAAAAGTTTTAGTTGGAAAAGTTTGTGTTTGCCAAACACTCCCTAAATTTGGGAAAATTTTGGTCTAAAATTTGAATTAATCTCATTAATTTGCATTTGAATTAAAAGAATAGTATATTATTAATTTTAAACTACGTATGTATTAAATAATTATTTAAAATATAGTGGATCTAAAATTTTTCTCTTTTCCAAACAATTACCACAGATAATATAATAAAAAGATTATAAAAATTATACATTAAAGCTACATGTGTCATCAATGATCTGTTCTAATATAATTAAATTTCAGGTTCGGGTTTTATGGGTTGGATTTGTATCAACACAAACCCATCCCAATTTTAATTCGGATTAGGTTTAAATCCTATTTCTAAACACAAACCAAATTTTGAGTTCGGCAAGTTCACGTCAACCCAATCCAACTCAACTTGCAACCTTAGCCAAAACTAGTTGATTTCTTCTTTAAGTGGTCTATTTTAGCTCTTTAAAACTGAGATCTAACAACCAAATTGTTTTGTCTACATTAACTTCTTTGTCATCTCATTTATGTAGGCTACCCTATTCTTTGGATTAGGGGTGCAAATCAAGTAGGGTTGACTCGAGTCGGAGTAAATACAACTCTCACTCATCTTCTAAAATCACAACCCCAACTCAATCCTACTTTTAACCCCATTTCAACTCTCTAGAAATCAGTTCGGTTTGGATTAAAAATCGAGTTAATAAATATAAAATATTTAAAAATATTTTTCTTAATTAAATCTATTATAAAATATAGATTTATACGAGACAATAGAAATTAATCATCTTTATAAGGATACTTCCCAATTCATGACTTATACAATAATATAATTATTAAATAATCTTATTTTAAAGCAATAACGTCTAATTAATTATTATATATTACGTACTAATGTATGACAACTTTTCAATAATCTATTGCATTTTCACCAATATACGAAATTGGGTCGTTTTGGGTTGATAATCATCTAACCCAAACTAACCCGCTTTTAAAATCGAGTTATATAGCTTAACTTTTTCCAAAATATCTAATCCAACCTTACTATAAATCGAGGTGAAACTAACCTTCTTTACACCCTTTCTTCGGATGCTACCTGGCTATTTTCCCAATGCAAAACGACGGGGAGCAATTCAGTGCACCCGGGTGCATTCAACCTCAACGCACCCGGGTGCACTGCACCTATTTTTTTTAATTTTTTTTGAAAATTTTTGTATACAATGGTTAATCTAGGTTTATTTAACATATGTATCAATTTTTATTATTTTTGGAGACTTTTAGATATTTTTTTT
>JAXCLR010000001.1:88561586-88573768 GCA_035584095.1 Annona squamosa
CCAAAAATAGTAAAAATTAATACATATGTTAAATAAACCTAGATTAACCATTGTATATAAAAATTTTCAAAAAAAATTAAAAAAAATAGGTGCAGTGCACCCGGGTGCGTTGAGGCTGAGTGCACCCGGGTACACTGAATTACGCTCCGTAGTTAGCCCATGTGCCAAAATGACGCAAATGCCAATTGAAGACACCAAATTTGGTAAGAACAATGAGAAAAAAACGCGAGTTTGGATTTTTGTTGACAGAACGAGGGCGATTGGCAGTTTGGCAACCTTCTACGAGATTACACTTCAATTTTTGAGGCCGGCAAGATGCAAATCATGGCATGGCAGCCATGAAATTCAGCAATTACCTCTGCTAAATCCAAGAATTGATTATTGGCTGGCAGCACTGGTCACCCCCCTAATATCACCTCCACTATACCAACATATCCCCTCTTGTTTGCATCTTCCTCCCATTTTCGTCGCCAATCACCACGATAGCGTTCTTTCAAAATCCAAGCCGGTGAAATCAATTGCCATCTAGCCGTCATCCATCAGAAAAAAATTGATTGTTGACATTCCCAGATCTAGTAGCTCCCTCCTCTTTATCGTTTACCGCCTTGTTGTTGTCATCCTTGGCGAATTCGTTAATCCAGCGGTTGTCTAGAAAAATAGGCAGCCCATTTTATGAGATTGCTGTGGTTAGATGATAAATCTAACGAGAGTAGAGGCCAACTCCGATCCGGAAGTGAGAAGACCGTCCGAATCTAGACGGAAAAATTTTTAGCACCATCTGAAATCACCAATGGCACATCCTTGCCGATGTATCTGGATAATAGAAGAAGAATCTTCCTAATCATTGTTGTTGCAAGTTGACGAGTGGGCGCTTTGGGTATTTAAAAATTAACATATCGTTAAAAATCACATTTTTAAATTAATTGATTGTTGTTGATGGCTTGGGTATAAGAGTAATTTTTGAAATTTTTACTGACATTTGAAATTAGGACAAAATTAATGAGTACGAATTCACCCTATTTTTATTAATACCCTCTTGCAACGAGATTACAATGACGAACCAACAAGAAAGAATTCTTTGATAAAACGTCGTTATAGAGAGCAAGTCACAAAGAACAGACCAAAAAGTCCATTGGAAGAGGTTAAATAGCCTGAATTATTTACTTTTTTACCAACCAAACAAAAATTGTTGCTACAAGCTTAGGTTAGGGGCATTTCCTCATGCTACGTGCGTGTGTGTGTGTGTATGTGTATATATATATAGAGATACACACACATACACACGAGAGTTTGAGGCGTCGTTGCACTGGAATAGTGGTGCAGTTGTTTAAAAATGGGTCCTACACATATTAAAATGCAATGAAACTTTATATAATTATTTATCTATATATAAATCATACTTTAAATAGTTTAGATGTTAAAAAATTATTTTAAAGTTGTTATTTATATTAAAATATTTTATTATGTTGAATTTGTACTATTTTTAGATAAAGTATATACACATATCTGATTGGTATGAAAATTGATATGATAATAGAATGCATTATTTTAAATACAATGGGTGGGGTAGATTATAAGTTGATCATCATGTGGGGCCCATTTCAGCGCTACTGCACTTAAATATAACTATATAAGTAAATATCTCACTTAGACTACCTCAAAAAACCTATGTTCAATATATTTTTTTTCTTTTAATACTTGTTTATCTAAGTGTATTTAACATACAAACCAAGTTTTACTGTTTAAAAAATCTCAAAAAATATATATTAACATATCCAAAAATAGTAAAACTTGATTTCTATATAAAATACACTTCGATAAACTTGCAGGCGAAGAAAAAATAAAAAAATTATTGAAAATGTGTTTTTTGAAGTGGGCCAAATGGGATATTTACTTAGCTTGGGCCAAGAGGATCACTTCTATATATACACACACTGTACTGCTTCTATATATATATATATATAAAGAGAATCTCTCAAATACTACTACGGGCTTTACATTCAAAATAAGGTTCCATAATTGTTGTTAACAAGTTGTTGTGTTGAACCTTTGTTGAAGGTCAAAAAATAATGTTTTTTAAAGATGCGCTTTGCGTTTGGATAAGAAGCAAGCAGTGGCAGCCAACTCGTGCTGGCAACAGAGCTACAAGCAACACGACAAAGTTTTGTTGTTATTTTCGAGTTGGCGTGTGTCCAGAAAATTAATCAGATCGGTGGATAAGATGGGCCTCACATTAAAAAAGAACTTCTGATAGACATGGATTTTGATTCGTTTTGTTTGGCCGTCGAGCTTCACCCGATGGTAAACACTCAGGTCTTATTTGGACAACATCAGTCTTCATGTTTTATCCACTTCCCAAGTAGTGAAGTTTAATATAAGCCTCTTCAAATTGAAAGAGTTTGATATCAGTGGAGCAAAGGTGTTTCTAGATTGAAATCACTTATAAGAATATCTTATAAGTTAATTGCAATATCAATTGAGATGAATTTAAATATATACTAATAAAAAAATAATGTTTTAATTCTGAGAAATTTTCTACAAGCACTATAAAAATTTAGATTTTTGGCAAAGAAAATTTCTTTGCAAAAGGCTAAAAATTAATTGTTAAAGAAAATGACAATGTGGCTTTAATGGTATCGTATTATGCCTCACGTGCTAGGTGACTTGGGTTCAACTCTTGTCAATCCTACTTTGCATGAGGAATTCGTGATGGTATTATTTTCCTTAATTTTTATGAGAGCATCTACCGATGGGATATTTAGAAAATACTACTTAGAAAAATTAAAAATTAATACGATATTAGTAGAACATTGTCAAAAAATGTAAGAATGTGTCTAGGTTTAAAATGTAATATTGATTGAGATGATGTAATATATACCTATAAAAAATTGTTAAAGAAAATTTATTTATTAATAGTTTATAGCATATTCCATATAGCAATCATTAAGAAGAGAGTTAGTCACCAATAGTTTATAATTTTTTGTGTTTAAGAAAAGAAATTTTGATTTTGTAACCATAATATCATTATAAGTAAGAAAATTTTCCCTATGATAATATTACCATAATGAAGAAATTTTTTTCTTGCTAGTAAAGATTTTCCTTGATTATTAAAAATTACAAAAAAGTATTTTCTTGTAGTGCACGTATATAAACATAATTACCTTATCAACCAAGGCGCATTTATATATTTTTAATTTTTTTTATAAAAAATGAGTGCTAAAGTGTCTTTTAAATTATATATTAAAATTTACAATTGTTGAATTGTATATATTTTTCTAAATTTCAAAAATCAAAGAATTAGGAGAATAAAATTACTCAAAAACCTAAAAACAGTTTATTTTTAAAATCCAGAAAAATATATACATGATTCAAAATTATAAAAATTTAACATGTGGATTGAATATGCTTGAGCCTATATCTTGATTAGAAAATTCTTTAAAAAAAGGCCTATCCGTCGGACAAGGAGAATCATAATCCTATAATTAAAAAGTTTGAGAGAAATGGGCCGGTAAACACGTTGCTAACTAACCATGGGACTCGAGTGAGGGGTGGCCGTTTCTCCCTTCCAATTAGGCTAATTCATAGGAAAGAGTGCAGGCGGGAACCTGAATTGGCAGAGAGATTGAATCTGCACCTCCATTCATAATCCATTCCAATTATTAGATTCTTTTGATTGGCTCCATGAATTATGTCTCAAGAATCCTCACCATGAGTACCCTCCAAATAAAGGTCAACAGCTGATCAACGTCTGTTAGCAAACAAAAGTTTTTTATTTATTTATCATATCAGTACTGTGTTGAAGACATTGGATGTCACATTTCTATCAACGCAAGTAATTAAGGTATACGAGGTAATATCTTTTTGAGTTGCTCTCAGCCACTTCTCAATTCCTGATTTTAAGATTTTTTAAAATTCGAAACCAATTAAACTCGTCATGAATCGAGCCAGCATTCGTGCATAATTTTTTTTAGCTAGTGTATACAAATTACAACTAATCTAATATTACAATTAAGCTCACCACCAAGGGTGTATTTTGGTGATAACTCATGTTTATTCATTATTGACTGATTATGAGTTAGACTCTCCGTCTCTCATTTAGGTGATGTGAGAACTTTTCTGTTTCCTTTGTTTGGTGGAGGTATTTACGGTTTCTTCATTGTGTGATAGTTATGAAAATGCTTAAATATAATATGACTTGTCATGATGTGTATATATAAAAATATAACAATCAAGCTTAATAATTCTACACAGTAGCCAGTGATAAGTTCTTACAATTTATAACGGAGACAAAAAAACTTCCTACTATTCATATGAGAGACCACACGCTATCTATTATTAAGGGCGAAACCAAATACTATCACTGTAGGAAATGAGGTTAGAATCCATGCCACCAGCGGTACTGCCAACGTCGCCAAAAAGAATGGTCAGGTATGGAATATACAAAAGAAGAGAGAGAAATGGAGTTGCTATCGCTATCAGAGCACAACCATTATATTGCGACCAATTTTATTTTTGACAATAACGCTGACAACTAGCATTTGGCAATGTTGTTGACGATTCAATCGCACTGCCGATAATCAAAGTTAAGTGCATCTACAATAGACTATTGGTAACGAGATTTAAAAGAATTTTGTTGTTAAAATTTAAAACCATTTTGTCACTAAAAGAAAACACATTTTTTGCAATTTTTATTAGCAAGGAAGATGCACATGTATGGAAAATTTTTTATGCCTATGATGATGCTTTCATATGAAAGAAGAAAATTTTCGTTGCCAAAAATTAAAAGTTTTGTAATATTTATAGTAGACATTCTAACCTCAAAACAATTTATATAAACAATTAATGATCAAATAACTATTTATACTAAGAGTTTACCTTCTCGTGCTCGTTCCTTGCTTCATTTAATTAATTAATTAATTTTTATTTTTTTTTTAACTTCAATGATTGCTCAAGAGTAGCATAGAAACGGAGGTGCTAACATAAACTCATCATACATTTCTATTGATTAGGTTTATGTTATCAAGTGTAAATTGGACAACAATGAGAGAAACTCAAAAATCATTTCTAACCCATGCGTTTTCTAAAAGGTCGGGTGTAGCTCTGCAGGAGAGATTATCACCGTTGTAATTAATTATGTGTGTGAAGAAGTGGAACCCACGACGTCCACGTTAACGCATTAAACTGTTGGTAATTAGTTAAAAATTAAGAAAGTATAACAGTTATCATGTTCCTGTTAAATTTCCAATCTTATGCATTTACACTGTGTGGATTTTTGTATTCATCGATGAGCACTTTTTTTTTTTTTTTTTTTTACTGAATACGATGTTTATTTGACTACATATATCAGTTTGATTGCGAATATGTAAGTGGTCACACTTGATCAAATCCCGCTAGCTTTTATATATACAGCCAAAATTAATATATAATACAGTCATTGTCTATAAATAATAATAGCGATTTTAACTGCCATAGTATTCTGACAATAAGAGTGTGATATTTTTGTGGCATTGAATATTAGATATAGATAGATTTGAATGTGTCTGTGAAGTGATAAAATTTTCAGATGAAAATCTTTTGGTGTAAAAGTTATTAAATTGGTACAAAATAATATGATATGATATAAAAAGAATAAGATTAAAATAAATAGATTAGTTATACAAGTAGTTATGTAGAAATGATTAGAAAATACAGATATAAAGAAATAATTTTAAAATGAGATATTATGAAGAATGAAAAAGTTTAACTTAAAATTTTTTTTTAATTGCGAAACACACTATTAAATTATTGTTGCAAAAACTTAGCTTCATATAGAAACAATTATTGCAATGGGGAATGTTTTGATGGATTGGATCTCAAAACGATAAAAAAAATTGATAATAATAATATGGGCAAAGCTATTCTTCATATACATATATCAATTAGATAACATGTGCATGACACTTATTTGCTCTTCCTTAATTAATCAAAAGGTTAATTAATAAATAAAAAATAAAACTATATTTTTATTAGTTTTCTACGCTAACTATGAATTGAGTGTTTTACGTTAATATTTAGTTATAATTATCATTTTCCATGTACGTGACATGTATCATAAAATTAAAAGACTTAATTATACGCGCCAATCATCCTAACTTTCTATATCTATATTTTTATCTATTTTAAATTCCAACAAATAAATTAAAATTTCATGGATCCAAAAAAATTAAGATTTATTATATCATCATATCAATAAAACGTAACGAAATTGCAAATTTAAGAATTCTTTGGCTCGAAGTTTTCAAATAAATTTTTCAGGGCATTTGTAACAAAGGGATATTTGAAGTTATTCAAAAAATAAACCTTAAAGAAATTTTATATGGTACTGCTCCCATGAATTTCCTCTTGTATATAACTTCTCTATTTTTAAAGGATGAGTGATCCTGTTAGCTTAGACTAAGTAAATGTTTCGCTTAGCCCACTTCGAAAAATCTATTTATAATAATTTTTGTGTACACTTATTTATCTAAGTGTATTGAGCATATAAACGAAGTTTTTACCATTTTTGAATATGTTTATACATTTTTTGAAATTTTCAAACATTTGTGTGTATATATATTTAAAATACTCGTACCTTTAAAAAATTTTAAAAATATATACGCATATTAAAAAATGATAAAACTTGATTTATACTTTAAACACATTTAAATAAACATGTGTATGAACAAAAAAATAAAAAAAGTTGTTATTAATGGATTTTTTAAGGTGAGCTAAGCGGAATATTTGCTTAACCTGGGCTAACAGGATCATTCTTCTGTTTAATAACTAGATATTTGATAAAAAAAAATCATTTCATATATTGCATTTAACATCGTTTATATTATTATAAAAATTCTTTTGTTTGTCTAGTATCACTATACATGGGTTTCATCTCCAAACATATAAAATCCATGTAATAAAATAATTTAATGTTAAATATCAATTTTAAGTAGTATTTTTAATATCTAAACCATCTAAGATATTACTATTATGTAGATAAATAATTTTATATAATATTACTACATTTTAATACATATATAAACGGATTTACGTAATTTTTTAAATTCACACATGAATGTACCTATTTTTGAGTAAATGTAGGCTACGTACATATTAAATTAGGAAGAAACTTGGTCTCTTAACTATACAAATGATATTTCATATAATAAATAAAGAAATTTTCTCTCAATCTTTAAAATCTTAAAATTTACAGGAGTTACATGTTTTGTAATCACCACCTCCAATTGCACCTTCAAAGTGGTAAAAGAAAATTCTTTTCAGAAAAAAAAAAAAAGTGGTAAAAGAAAAGGTAAGTCACTGAAAGAGGCTCAAGCCAAATGATTGTAAGCGTGTCAAGTCTGTCTGATGTAGGCCCAGAGTCCCACCCGTAAAAGTCCCGTCCATACCACCCTCGATCATAAATGATCAAAGACAGTAGTGAAAGAATATTGTACTCATCAAGCGTATAATACATGATCCTAGCACATGAATGTTATATTACCCCACATCATTAGTTCTTGTATTTCATCATTTCCCACATAATTAAAGAACAGCATTATTGTGTAGAATGATAATAATCATTCATATATGAAGTAGAATATCTTATATAGGATGGCAGTGATTGTAGTACTCTGGTCATTAATTTATCAAAATATATATCATTTGTAGCGTGTATATGTAGTGAAATTTCTTTCTATGGCGTAGTGATTATATTCCCTAGTTATTATTTCACCGCCAACATCCTATTCTATTAATAATGCATTTTCACTTTGGAGTGGCTCATTATTACGTTTGGCTCTATATGTCGGCGCACCATTTCTAAAGCGTGCAAAACCCATATTAGGAAAAGTCAGATATACAAACCGACAAGGAAGATGAATAAAAAAAAACAGAATAATGATAATATAAATAAAATAAATAAATCTTGCTAATTCTAAATAACAAAAAAAGAAAATTTTAGCAGAATAAAAATTATATTAATAAAAAAATAATTAAAATAGATATTTTACAGAAAGACTAAGCACAGATTAACTACACGCCAGATTAAAATTACAAGTGGCAAGAGCTCAGGGCGATAGTGCTACTAATGCTCATCCCAAACCATGTCTTGGGCTGACTGGGGTTCGAAGTTCGACGGAAGTTTTTGCCTCCTATTTATATTAATATTAGTAGTGTAGCTTCTATAATGTGATTTTGGCATGAGTTGTTAATATATGATAATAAAAAATTACAATCAGCAAAAGAGAATTTTAGAACGAGGGCGGGGGATATATAATTATATGTTGGCTGGGACCCGCCCCTGCCATCGTTATTTTCACTCACAGTTCGCCGCACCGAGCCACTAAATCCTCTCGTTTTGTTGCTTGACTTTCATGATTTCTTCCCTTCCCGTGAGCAACACTCTCATGCATAAACTGGTAAGGGGACCGCAAGCGGTTACATGTAATGTCTTTAAATTTTAAAATATTAGTACTTGATTGAAAATTAAATTCATTTATAGTATTTAATATAATTTATTTAGTTAAAAGATTAAGTTTCATCCAAATTCATTATGTACTTAGTCCACATTTGCTCAAAAATAAGTATATTCATATATAAATTAGAAAAAATGCTTAAATCTATTTACTTATGTATTGGAATGCAGTAATACTTTAAGAATCATTTATCTATATATGATATTTTAGTTGGTTTAAATGTTGAAAATAATAATTAAAATTTGATATTTCATATTAAATCATTTTATTATGTTGATTTTACATACTTGTAGATGGGGCCCATATATAATGATATTAGACAAATAAAAAGATTTTCATGATAATATAGATAATGCTAAATACAATAGATAAATTAAATTTTTTTATCAATTATCTAAATGTTAAAAATGCATGGGGTTACATAAAGAAGGAATTTCATATACAATAATATTAGACAAATAAAAAAATTTCGTAATAATATAAATAATGCTAAACATGATAAATTGAGTGAATTTTTCGTTAACTATCTGGATGTTAAAAATGGATGGGATTACATAAAGAGGGAGTTTAGTAAAAGCTTTCTTGAACAGATAGTATATGAGGAAGTCATATATAGGTGTGATAGAAAAATTGAACGCGAAAGAGGAATTATAATATTTTAATATATTTTAGGGTAATTATAAATATATCTACATAATTTTATCATAATTATAAATATATCCGCATAGTTTTAGAAATTATTTGACTATAATTGCAAATGTATCAATATTGTCACAATATGACTATATTTCCAAACGTATGCAAACTATGTCAAGATATTTGTAATTTCAAAAACTAAATGAAGATATTTAATTTTGTAAATTCACCCACATGGTTTGTATACACTCACAAATATACTCACACAACATAGTAATAAAGCCATGACAATGTGAATATATTTAAAACAATAATCAGACATATGTATATTTGTAATTATGGTTAAACTATATGAATAATTTTACAAATTAACATACATTTTATTATTTTTATTATTTTTTAATCCGGCTGCTGACCTTATATGACTAGGTATCTGAGCACTATATGGATGGGGTAATGAGGTCACCACCTCTGCTGAGCTGCGAACTTTGGACCTCATTGTCATAACACTTATAGTCCTATACATACTTCTGCCAGCTTAGTGATATAATAACTAGAAATAAAATTAAAGTTGTCACGTTGGGGAAAAATGACGGAAATGGTATGAAAATCAGCTGGCTTTCCTGCGAGAGCGTTTAATCATTTATTGGCTTCTGTTCAAAAATTTTCAACGTGCCTGTTCTGCCAGGCTTTTTGAGGGTTTTATCTCCCTTATTTAGGCTGAAATGCATTTTTTAAATGTTTGGCTGAAAGTAGCGAATTAAAATTTCAAATCGCCATGCTGAAATCCCCGATTTAAATGAAGCGCAAAATTAAAAGCCTAACGTTGTAATTAATTTGAAAAGATAAAGTTATCCTTTAACGCTTGAAAAGATAAATCTGCTTCAATATTATTTATTAATAATAAAATAAATACTATATTTTAACAAGCACGTATAAATACTTTCTAGATTTTTTTCATTGTATATATAAGAGATGATAGCTTGTAACTAATTAATATTTTAATAAAAAGTCATATATAGTAATTATTAGTTACATGTCGGGTTTGGTGTTTTATTTTTTAACCTCCAAAATCACATCCGATAAGATTAGAAAAATAAGAGATATCAGATCGATAAGATTAGGAAAAAAAAAGAGATATCAGATTAAAATTTTTAGAAAACTTATAATTATCTGGTTGACGTCACGTGCCTATTTTTAAAATTTTGATCAATGGTTGTACATTCACGTACATCACTATGTCTAAAATAGAGAACTTGGATAATTAATATAATTTATTGAATACATAATAAAAATGATTATCAATATTTCACCTCTAAATTTATTAATCTATTAGTGAATTTATAAAAAATATTCTTAGAAAATTTAACAAACTTAAAATACTATAAAATTCAACAGGATAAAATTTTTGAAAGTTTAGACTTGTTACTGCACAAGAATTCTATGCTTTAAATGTAGGCCGTGTTTGTTTACCTTGAAAACTTTTCAATATAAAATTTTTTAACTTTTACAACGATTTTATTTTTAATTATTATTTACTTCTTCCTGTACAATTACCCTTTTTTTATAACTACCCATACATCTAAACTATCAGTTTCAATTTTATTATCTTTATTTCTCATCATTATTCATGTCATATCACATCATTTTTTCTTATTTTAAAAATTTTTATACCAAAAAATTTTTTATCTAAAGTTTGATGACTTTTCAATCACACCCACAATGTGATCTAATTATTTGTTAGAAAAATAAAATAATTTTAGAATTTTGCATTATTTAAATGCTTTATGTAATAAAATTATAGTTTTGAATACTACTAATGTAGACATATTTTTAATTTTATCCCCGATTTTACAAAATATGTAATTAATAATGCATAATAAAAAATATTTCCAGTATAAAATAGCTTAAATTTAAAATCACTTTCATATATTCCTTTTGGCAATTTTATTTACTTAAAAGAACTTTTAATATTTAGGCCAGAGGCTATTTTTAAAAGCACTTTTCAAATAACCTTACCAACACGTACCAAGCAAATTTTTATTACAACATTTTTTTAATTAAAAACAAACCCTCTCCTCAGGCTATCTCACCCGAAAGAATCCGAACTGCGAACTTCCAATTGTAATTTCGCTTCTCTTAATTGCAAAAATTTGACTGCTACGGCCAGATGAAACCTTATCACCCCAACCAACCAAAATTGACCCAGATCTAAATGCCCATCTAAGGTCCTGCATACACGCGCTGAAATATTACTGCTCAAAATATTCTTGTCCTTATAATTAACCCAGAGAAGAAAGTAGGGTAAACGTTTGCATACACGGCGGGCTTCATTTAATCAAACGGACTATGCCTTTAAAATTTTGAAACTTAAGGATATCTGTAGTAAACACGAGGGTAAAAGTAAAGTTAAAAATGCGAAATTTATAAATGTGAGGTACCCACATGCAAAAACTTCTCTTGCTCCGACATCCGAGTGGTTTCTTGGTGGACACGGGAGTCGAAGCATATCTGCATATATGCAGACTTGCGGAGACGTCAAACACCACCATGCAATCCACCCAACGGTGCTTTGCTGCTTTCCATCAAAAGGCGCGTACACGTGCCACGCTCCCAACAAGACAGCTATATGTTAACACAACTTTATTACATGATCTGTTTTATATTTGAAGATGTCGCCTGCGCAAATATTTATATTTTATCCGATGAAACTTATTTTTTTTTTTCATTTTCGGAAATACGAAACTTTTTTTTTAATAAAGAATTACTCTAAGCCAACACCTTTTCCATTTAAAAAGGGTTCGGAGCAGAGTAATCTAAGCAATTCATTGTTAAAAAATTGTCAACACAAATTTTGTCAATGATCTCTTGAGGGGGTTACCCCACCAAGATAAATGATCTACATGGAGCGTAATTCAGTGCACCCGGGTGCACTCAGCCTCAACGCACCCGGGTGCACTGCACCTATTTTTTTTATTTGTTTTTGAAAATTTTTTCATACAATGGTTAATCTAGGTTTATTTAACATATGTATCAATTTTTACTATTTTTGGAGAC
>JAXCLR010000001.1:88573868-88584117 GCA_035584095.1 Annona squamosa
CGTGATCATTTGATAAAAAATTGCAAAGGAGAAGAGAATCGGATTCAATGTGGACTCTACACAACTTAAGCTGGAGCACCCACTTAGTACCCAATAGAAAAACGTGTGCTTCCATGAGAAGAAGTTCCACCACGCCCTTCCATCTCCACCCCTTCGCAGCAATGAAGTACCCACGAGAGTCCCTTAAAACAGCAGCCAGACTCGTAACCCTTCTTGCTTCACAGCGGCGCGCATCAACATCCAGCTTACAAACCCCCTCCGAAGGTTTAGTTCATCTGGCCACCAAGGGGGAATCCAGAACACTTGACTGCCCAATGAGTTTGGCCTGTCTAAACTGCTCAATATAGTCACAGCACCAAGCCAAAATATCGTCAAAACCCGGTTGGAGACCCTCTTCTCTCAGCTTATTCCTTAGAAACCAGACCCTCCAGCAATATAAGATAAAGAAAGCTAAATCATGAGGCTTGTTTCTACGAGATAATAATCTTAGTGTTTCCGAAACCAAAGGCACAGGAGAACACCAATTGGTGGCTAAACGCCCAATCATCGCAGTATATGGACAACCCAAAAACAAATGGTCCGTATTCTCCGCCTCACTCTTGCAAAACAAGCAAGTAACATCCACCTCAATACCCCTATGGGATAAGTTCTATAAGGTAGGGAGAGCATTCTTCAATAACCTCTATCCAAAAATCATCACCTTACTAGGGAGGTTGGTCCTCCAAATGGCCCGACAGCATGGTAAGAAACTCTGGTTTTCCATACTCGAGGTAAGCATCCTGTATGCAGACTTTACAAAAAATTGGTCATTTGGTTCATGCACCTAGAAAACACAATCCTTTACATCACCTTACGGGAGGGGAACAAGGATGATCTCTTGCCATCCGGCATCGCCCACCGTTGCCACAACCTTGTCCTTAATCCAAGAGTTTGTTTCCACATTAATGAACTCACAGACACGGGCATCCTCTGAAATGGAATATGGAAGAAGGCCCACCTTTTCTAAGACTGATTTAAGCTAGACATCCTTGAAAAAATGAATCCTCCTCCCGTCACCCACTCTCCATTTGCAGCCAGATAGAATGACATCACAAGCCTTGAGAATGCACTTCCACGTATAGGACTCTGATGGCATAGACTTACAATTCCAAATGTCCATGTTGGGAAAGTATTTTGCCTTCAGTACGTCGTAGCAAAGAGAGCAGGAACCAGATGATAATCTCCATACCTGTTTGGTCAGAAGGGCGCAGTTGAAAGTGATAAGGTCTCTAAACCCCATACCACCCGCCCTCTTCGATTTGCACATATCCCTCCAAGCAATCCAGCTAATCTTCCTTTTGTCCCCCTTTTCACCTTACCAGAATTTGCTGAGCATACCATTGATAGCATGACAAAAGGATCTTGGAAGCAGAAATATACTCATGGTATAAGACGAAATTGCTTGGGCAACGGTTTTGATTAAAACTTCTTTTCCACCACAAGATAGAAAGCGACCCTTCCACTCTTGAATTATGTGCCAAATACATTATTCGATGCCCTTGAACATGACTTTCTTGAATTTTCCGAGCCAAGCAGGAGACTAAGATACTGATAGAAATCCAGACTGGAGGCCCCCAAGATACTGATGAAAACTTAATTTCCTAGATATGTCATAGAGCGGAATTTACGTTGTAATCGAAATAGGCCGAAAAGATTGCATAATTTTATTTTATTTTTAAAAAAAAACTGAGGTGTACCCCTTGCTGCATACAAGTTGAGTCCTTTATTTATTCATATCTACGTTATCCTCGAATCTTCCCCACCAACAACGCGAGCACCAATTTCTTCCCAACTTCTCTCAATGCCTACTGCGCCACCGACTGAGCTAAAAAGTGGCCGCCATATATCCACTCCACAATACCACGTTAGCCACCTTCGATGGCCTCTCATTTCAGTCTCCTGATCCCTCCAATAATCTCTTCGGTAGCCGTTCACCGTGTTTTTTTCCTTTTTTTGTGTTAAGTTGTGGTGTCTCACCCAAACCAGGAAAGTACATTAATCGTCCCATATGAATATTGTCGAGTTCTTCCCAGCTAGCCCCCACTTTCATGGACCCCCATCTTTGATTTTGACGTGAGCTCATTTATTACGCAGGGATTTGCTTTGCAACTTGCAAGTTGCAACCAGATTGTCCCAAGCAGCTCAAAACGATGGCTAACGCACGCCCAAGTTCATAGGACCCACACGTGACCCAGGGTAGCTGCCTGGCCAGTTGGCCACCCTCCAGCACAACACGCACCGAGACCGGCTGCCAACGTGAGCCACGACGTACCGGCCTATCACTTCCCTCGCAGCGCAGTATCACAAACGCCGGACTGGAAAGTTGGATGTACGAGGTCGAAGTCGAGCGGTGCCTCTGCATGCCTGCATCCTTTGTATTTTAGCCATGCCTCCATCCGCATCCTTTTTGTGCTAGCCTGTTTTGCTTTCCTGACATCCGACGACGTTTAAAAGGAGACTAGCCTTTGGATGTGTCGGCTCCTAATTAAATATCGCTATAAAAGGCCTCTGTCAATGATGCATTGATGCATAATAGTACAATCGTTCCCCTCACAACATCCCAAGGGATCGGTCATTAATAGCGTCCACTTTGAATTGATTTTCAGGAAGAGGCAGTTAGCAGGGTGTCTTCACAGACAACCAATATCAGTTTTCATGTACAAAGTGACGTGATCACGGAGCACTTGGTCTCAACTAGGGTGGGAATCCGGTCAGGCAATACCGGATCAAAGTTTGCCCAATAATGATTTTATTTTTTAAAAATTTAATTTGATTTTTTTTTTATATAGAGTCAGAACAAAGTTAGTTTGATCCTTATTTTTTTTAAAATAGGTTCCGAGATAAACTTTGGGTTTATATCAGATCGGTTTTAGGATAGTAGGTCGGGTGAAAAATATTGGTCCAATAAGTTAATTTTAAAAACTTATATACCTATCAAATATAAGTATACATCTATACTAAATTTAAATATAATATACTTCAATATTTCATTAATTATTAAAAATACATAATTAAAAAAACAAAACGTTTGAAAATATAGTATAAGTTTATTAAAAGAAGTTAATATATAATTACACATAAGGGTTATTTATTTACAAATTCTTTTTATTAATTCTTATATTGTTTTCTGAATAAATTGATTCTTCTATTGTTGATAGAGTTGAATATAAAAAAGTGAAAATTTTCAAAAAAAAAATGTTTAAACATAGGCTTATCATTTTTAGTAAATTAGTACATGCGGGATTGGTTGGACTCTTCGGGTCAAAACATGGTCGATCCATCCTAACCCAATTTTTGAATTCGGATCAAAATTTTTTACTCATCCCTATACCAGGTCAAAAATAGGTCAGGTCAAAGCCTAGTCACTGGTCAACCCGCTCCAATTTTCACCCTTAGTCTGAACAATAGGGCGGAAAAAAACTCAACTTCAGCCATCAATTATTTGCAACAAACCATCATTATTGACAATAAAAAATTACCTTCATTAAATGCATTGAACTTGATGTTGCATGTAATAAGTACAGACGAATTAATTAGTACTTTTGTTCTTATAAGAAAATACATTTTTGGTAACCCTTATATCATTATAAGAAAATACATCTTTAGCAACCCTTATTAGCAACAAAAAATTCATTATTAACTAGAAAAATGCTTACGCAAAGAAATTTTTTTTGCTTATAATGATACTTTTATAGGTAAGAATATTTTTTTGCTTATAATAATACTTTCATTGGTATTATCCTTGTGTATAATAATATTTTGCCAACCAAATCAAAATTTTGTTGCTTAAACACCAAATTCATGAACTATTAGAATCAAACTTTTTATTTGTGGTTTCTATATGACATATATTATAAATTATTAGCAACCAAACTTTTCTTTAGCAGTTAAATTTCTACTTTTTGAAAAAATTTTATTCATCAAAAATCAAAATTTTAGTAGTGCAAGCATGAAGTCTCTTTCTTACTCTTGAATTTTAAATTTTGAATTATAATTTTTAAAATCCAGATCATTGATCATGTTTAATATATCTTGTTATATGATGCTACTAAAACACATTTTATTGAAAACTTGTATTTTGTAAAAAAAAATTATCTTTTGAGAGTGAATACCTAACCACTAAAATTTTTGAAAAATTTACAGTATAAATATTGTATATGAAAGTTTGCAATGTATGTAGTTTTTTTAAGAACCATAAAAATACACATTGATGAACATGATAAATGATTTAGATTTTCAATAAAATTTTAAATTAAAAAATAAAAGTACTTAAGTATTGAATCATTCCTCATAATTATAATCAACAAATGCTATTGCTTTGCATCAAATAGCCATCTATGAAGAAATTTTCGTTGTTAAAGCACGTAAATTGCAAAAAATATTTGCAAGTAAATAATTTTCTTAACGCGAGCGCATGCCACAAAGTTTTATAGTAAGATGACATCTAGAACAATAAATTTTAACCTTTTCAATAGAAAATTTGTTTTAAAAAATGAAATTCATTTTAGTAGAGTAAGAGTGGCCTGCACCCATCTCTTTGTAGCTTAATTAGTACATGGATGTTTTGTGGACCGTAATGTGTGATTCACATCTCATCCGTCGTCCAACAAAATTGCATACCCTGATCCCTTAACAAAGCAGCCTTTCTGGTAGTCCATATGAACTATCAAAAAATATATATGTGTGTATTTATAAAGAGAGAAAAAAAATATTTAGGTATAATTTCACTGTACTAAAATTACATTATTGTTATCTTAAAATGGGCCCTACATAATCACAAAATTATAATCTACTCTACCCATCATATTTAAAATTATGTATTTTATTACGATACTAATTTTAATCCCAATTAGATATGTGTATGGATCTAGTTTGAAAATAGTATAAATTCAACGTAATAAAATAATTTTATGTAAATAATAAGTTTAAAGTTATTTTTTCAACATATAAACTATTTTCTATATAATTTATATATAGATAAATGATTGTTAAAATATCAATACGTTTTAGTACATGTGGAGCCCTTTTTAGATCAAATTTTCATAAAAGATTTTATATATATAAGAGATATTCCTATGCAAGCAATCCACTATAAACTACGGTGTAGTTGCCTCAAAATGGGTCCCACACGATCATAAAATTATAATCTATTTCACCCTTCATATTTAGAGTTATGTATTATATTATTATATCGATTTTCATCATAATTGGGTATGTGTATGGACCCCATTTGAAAATGGTACAAATTCAAATAAAGTAGTTTTATGTAAATAACAAATTTAAAGTTGTCTTGTAAGATATAAATTATTTTCTGTATAATTTATATATAGATAAATGATTGTATAAAATATTAATACATTTCAATACATGTGGGGTCCATTTTGAATCAACTATGCTTTAAATTATGGTGCAGTCAAATACACAGAAACATATTTATATATTTATATATTTATTTATTTTCAGGGCTTGGATTGGAACTCAGATCTATATATGTACAAATCAAGAGTACCAACAAGCTAGAGAGCATTCTAATGTAGCAATGGGGGCCCACCTTCTGATCTTGTAGGATGATGCCATTTTAGCTGTGGCTAAGCAGCCTCAAGACAACATTGGATTGCATTTGACCTTGGCACCATTTTCTTAATGTGCTTATGCAGCTATATATATATTAATATAATTATTCCTATTCAGCATCGCTAAAATGGGTCCCACATGATCATCAAATTATAATCTACTCCACCTACTGTATTTAGAATAATGTATTCTATTACCATACCAATTTTCATCTCATTCAGATGTATATATGATTCCCATATGAAAATGGTACAAATTCAACATAATAAAATAATTTGATATAAATAACAATATTAAAGTAATTTTTTCAACAGGTAAATTATTTGCTATAAAATTTATATATAAATAAATTATTATATAAAATTTTATTGCATTCTAATATATGTGAAATCCACTTTTGATCAAGTATACCGCCGATGCATGGAAACTACTCTCGTATACATATATTAAAAGAAAAATAGAAATGGGTTCGAGTGCTTCTATATCTAAATAGACATGGGTTGTGACTTCCATTCATCCAAGACCATCTGCTACAAAGTATATAGAATTGCTTGAACAATAATATTCTGCCGGTAAAAGAAGATATGCATACTTGCAGCAGTTTCTCTTCTTTGCGCTTTTCCCAACAGTCCATCTTGCTCCATGGATCATTCAAACCTCAGAGAAGACACCAGTACCATATCCCAAAAACCAGCAGCAAGCGAAGCTCAGCATCGATCAGGGCTGACGTGTCATTACAGAAAGCTATCGAAATCAGAAACAAGAAAGGCGAGAGGGATGCATACCAGTTCGCAGCTCTCGCCTCGTCTTTGGGCCTCACCTCCATGGCCGCCGGCGCTGTTTACTACCGTTTTGCATGGGAAATGGTACGTATTTTCCACGTTAGAACAAGGACAGTTTCTTCTGATATACGATCGAGCCAACAAACATACGAATATACGACATTTATTACATGTCATGGATCAATTGAGAAATAGCTTGTTTCCATGGTTGCTGAATAGGGTGGGGAGATTCCATTGGTGGAGGCTTTTGGGACGTTCGCTTTGGCAATCGGAGCTTCGGTAGGCAGGCTATACCATTCATGCATTTGGTAATTTGCATGTTTTCCTACGAAATGAAATTATTGTCTTACAGCGATGCGTGGGCGCATGCAGGTAGGAATGGAATATTGGGCACGTTGGGCCCACAGAGCACTATGGCACTCTTCTCTTTGGAGTATGCACGAGGCACGTTCGCTAGAGGGATGGGCACCATCCCATCCATCTTACGTGCATTGAACACGTGTTCGCGCTAAGGGGTGCCTAGAAATATGTATTTTATATCTACCTGATGACTAGTGCTTAATACTTTTCCTCCGTCGACTAAATATACTAGCTTTCCTTGACTTGTGGTCTTGGCTTCAAATATTAAATGCCTCTCACTCATCTCCGGCCTAAGGCTGCTGTGATACCGACGGTCTAGGAACGTGCGCTTCTCATTTATGGATTATTATCCTCCTCCTACACGGCACGCATAGGTGTTTTCTAAAAATTTTTCATGAAAAAAGAGCCCGAAAATACTTATTTAACCTATAAAATTTTAAAAAATTTGCATATATGTATATTTTTTCTGAATTAAAAAATCAACTGATTTAGGAGTATGTAAGTAATTTTACCTCCTCAAAACTGTTTTTTAATATAAAACTACACAGATATCAAAATTTGGAAAATTTTGACATACACATGTTTTCATGAAAATTTTAAAATGTATCTATATGTGCGTAGGCTAACGGTATAATTACCCTGAACTTATTATATTAATTCATTGGGTTCCATAAAATTTTTAGGGGGATATTTGCGAACAGAACATGTAAGTTTGTATAGCTGAGAATTAACACATGTTTTGAATATTTACAAAATGGTTCTACTTCCAGTGATTTTTTTCTGAATGGATTCAAAATGACCTACCTTGATGAGGATACGAAATTCACTTTTTTCATGCCTTTAAATCCATTTTTAAAGTGGGAAATTAAATGTCATTCAACTCAGCCATGTACATAAACTTCATTTGATAAATGTGTAAAATCAATGTAATAAGATTGTTTGATTTATATATAAACTTTAGAAATATTAATTCCATAATTAAATAAGTAGAATATTCCTTCTTTAATTATGGATAAATGATTTTATAAATTATCGTAATATTTAATGCATTTGTGGTTGAATACAAATGCTTTCATAATTTACACGTAATTATATAATGTTTTAAGCAAATAAATCCTTGGATTGACAAAACGAATAACTCTAGACGATGCCAAAGATTGAATTTGAATTTGAATTTGTTATCAAAGCGGGTAGCATCGGGTACCTACCTTTCGTGTGCAACGTTGCAAAAAAGACCCTTGACACGTTTGTGCGTGCGTGCGTGCGTGCGTGCGTGCAGTCCCACCACAGTCCCAGGGCAGGGCTGTTTGAGCTGAACGACGTGTTCGCCATCATCAACTGCATCCCGGCGACGTCGCTGATGGGCTACGGCTTCTTCAATCACGGCCTGCTTTCCGGCCTAAGCTTCGGAGCGGTATGAAAATACATCATCATTCGTCTCATTTTCATCATCATCCCGCAGCAACATTATTATAACTCTTAAAGAATTCTTTCATCTTGCCTACTTTTTCAGGGGCTGGGAATCACAGTTCATGGAATGGCCTACATGTTCGTGCATGATGGACTTATTCACAAAAGATTCCCACTGGGACCCATAGCCAATGTTCCCTGCTTACAAAAGGTATCAGCTGCGCTTCAGGTGCCTTCCTAATTCCACCGCTACTTCCTTACCTTTCCTTTCCTTTCTTTCTTTAATGGGTATTTCACTATGTTATATATAACTCTGGAAATTTCCAGGAAAACAAAAAAATGGTCCCATGCACATGCACATGGAATTGGGCTCGTTAAAATGTAATACAATCAATACCTGCAGTTAATAACAGAGAGAGATACAAAAGGTACCTCTGCTGCGAATTGATCTCTCTTTGGTATGTATAGGTGAGGGCTGGTTCTATAGAAGCAACAATATTGAATTATTTCAGTGATGCCTCCCATATTTTGGGCTCGCCAGGATAATTAAATTAAGATCCAATCAGCTCGTTTCATTTAAAATTTATTCATTTATTTAGAAATTTGAATTTCATCTAAATTCCATTTTTTATGGGCCCCATTGACGAAAGTACAAAATCAACATACTAAAATATTTAAAGACACTTCGCAATTATACCTCTATAGTTTAATCATAATTGCAAATATACCACCATAATTGTAGAAATTGCAAATAACTCCTAGATAGTTCAATCACGATTACAAATATATTCAAGCCACTGCAAATTATATTATTACATTATCACAACATAGATAGATTTGTAAATATATAAATTATGTAGGTATATTTGAAAAATTAAATATATTCATTTAGTTTTTGAAATTATAAATATACCCACATAAAGCGTCATAAGAACATGTGTATATTTGCAATTGTAGTTACACTATGCAAGTATGATTTGTAGTTTTTGGAACTATATAAATATATTTCAAATTATGGTCAAACCGTGTGAGTAGATTTGTCATTTACCTAATATTTAATTTATATATCTATTTCAAAGTTGTTAATTCAATATCTACACCATTTGGAACATTTTTTACATATATGAATTATTATGATATTCTAATTAATCCCTGAATAGATATAAGTGATTTTACTACTCTACATATATTTATTTTTCAGCCGTAGCCCGCTTAAGATTTTAGATGAGATGAGATGATTTTGTTTATATCACCATAAAACAAATAATTTAAAGCAAAATGAGTAGTCTCATTCTTAATTTAATCATCGAAAGTGAGTAACACCATTGAAATAATTCAGTCGTGTCAACTTCTTATTAGTACCAGCCGTCAATATATATCGAATTAGTGTTGGCATGGTCGTTTTGCACTGCTTATGCATTGATGCTCTTTTATCGCAGCAGCGTACAAGCTTCCTAACATTATAGTGTCGTTTTACAGCTGCACCATGCTGACAAATTCAACGGCGTCCCTTACGGACTCTTCCTGCCCCCCATATATATATATATATATATATATATATATATAGGGATTTATTCCGCTGCATGTGACTGCACCGTGCAGTCTATGCACTGTGGGCCCCACCTGATTATAAATGAAAAATTCATCCCATCCATTGTCTTTAGAATTGTTCACTTTAATAGCATAACAATTTTCATCCAAATCCAACATGCGTGCAGTCCTTATCTTAAAAATGGTGCAAAATCAACGTAATAAAATAGTTTAATGTAAATATCAAGTTTAAAGTGGTTTTTTAAACATCTAAACCATCTAAAGTATGATTTATATATGAATAAATGAGTATATAAAGTTTCATTACAATCTAACATGTGTGGGGTCCATTTTACAGCGGACTACACCGTAATTACGGTGCAGTCCGACTGCACACGATCGAATCTTATATATAGGGAGCTGTTCCTGCAGTGATGCTGAACCGGAATAGCAGTACAGTGGGCTCAAAATGGGCCACACATGATCATGAAATCATGATCTACTCCACCCATTGTATTTAGAATAATGTATTCTATTACCACACCAATTTTCAT
>JAXCLR010000001.1:88584217-88603466 GCA_035584095.1 Annona squamosa
GATGAAAATTGGTATGGTAATAGAATACATTATTCTAAATACAATGGGTGGAGTAGATTATGATTTCATGATCATGTAGAGCCCATTTTGGGCCCACTGCACCGCTGTTCCGGTGCAGTGAGCTGCACCGGAATAGAATCCATATATATATATATGCGTGTGTGTGCATGTCTCTCCACCGATCAATCCCTATCCAATATCCATCATTTTCCATGACATGATATTCTATGTTTAGGAAATTTCGTACGTGGATTTCACTATCTTCGCTTATTAATTTCTCTCTAGCTCCACGTTTATAAAGAGAGAGAGAAAGAGAGGAGAGATACGTGATCTTGATGGCTCATCATTAAGAAAGCTGCTTTTGATAGCTAATGATTAAAATTTCAAATGGAATTCGGAATCTCAACTGGTGGTATAAGCTCCTCTTTTTTCTTTCCCCATCGGCTTCTTGCGTTGGCCTTTAATCATGTAACAAAATCACATCAATTAGCTAGTTTGGCAATTAGACCAACAGATAATAAGTGCGCATGATTCTACATGCATGCCTGCGCATGAATGTAAGATTCAACTAGCTAGATTATATATCCAGGCAGCCTTCCTCAATATTCTCTCCACTTATTAATCAGCGGTAATTAATCGCCGATGAATTATTAATTAGGGGCAATTATGGAGCCCTTGATCTATATATCAGAGATTTCTAGGATCTATAAACAAGTAAAACGAGCTTATCTCTAGTGACAGTTTTTACTTTTTACATGTGTGACTCCTAATATTAATATTATAGGATGACCGTCTTCAGGAACTAGAAGAGGCTGGGGGCTCAGAAGAGCTAGCAAGATTGATCAAGGCGAGGCAACGGCACGGTGGCGGCGGTGTCGACAACGACAACGAATCTGCTGAAGGACTGAATCTCTAGTTTGTGTGTTGCCGATGGAGGACTGAATCCCTAGATTGTGTACTGCCGATGGAGCTGTTGTACAGATAGAAATCACTTATACAAGGCAGTTTTTTTTTGCTTTTCTTATAATCAGTGGGAAAAGACATACAGATTCAGTTACGCAGCTCCCTCAACTCTGTCAAATTAATGTAGTGTATGAATTTGGCTAGTCTCTCTTTCGTAATTAATCATAGAAATAGCGGGAACCAAAGTGATGACACAGATATATTAACAAAGGTGGCCACTGATGGCTTTTGTTAATGAGAAATGATGATCCAAATGATAACTAATGACAATACAAATGATCCAAAATTCAAATGGGAAAACATAGATG
This sequence comes from Annona squamosa, assembly GCA_035584095.1. Classification (NCBI taxonomy): domain Eukaryota; kingdom Viridiplantae; phylum Streptophyta; class Magnoliopsida; order Magnoliales; family Annonaceae; genus Annona; species Annona squamosa. Next base: position 88,585,489 of record JAXCLR010000001.1, read on the forward strand.
TATAGAAGAAGAAGCCATACTGTATATAATATGGAGAACGGCCCCACAAATCCATTTTTGTTTTTCCTCTTCACGCCAATAGCTTCGTTGATTTTTTTTTCCCTCTCTATTAAATAGAATATAGACCAAACGAGCTGCGCTCATAACAGAGATTTCATTCCTACTAGCACGTGTTCGAATTCCAATTGGGGATTTTGAACCAAAGTTTTAGTAGAAACATGTGTAGTCCTCCTTATCTGGTTGGGAGCTAGTAGTGTCTCCCGTTGATATTTGGGAGCTTGTTATCTCCATTTGAAAACATTGTTAGAATTGTATTAAAGCTTTAAATGTAATACAAATTGAAATATATTGTAAATATACTCCAATAAAAAAAAAATACAGCTGGTATCTTCTTCGATGAACATAAAGTCTCCTGATATTGGTCGGCAACGATATTGCCAATATTGTTGCCGAAAATAAAAGTTAAACCGAACCCGCTTTTATGCAACTGATTCCATGTAACATTTTCAAATTTTAAACTTGTTATGCTTTGTAAAAAAATTCAATCCATTCATTGTATTTAACATTATTTATTTAGCTAACAAGCTAATTTTTATCCAATTCAAATATGTTCATGTGCCTCATAAATAAATATATTTATGTGTAAAATGAGAGAAATATTTTGATTCATTCATATATGCATTTTAATATAATAATACTTTATACTATCATTTATCCACATAAAAATAATCTTTTAGACGGGTTAAATGTTAAAAATATAATTTTAAAATCAATATTTAATATTAAATTATTTTATTATGTTAATTTTACATATTTAAAAATGAAACCCATACACAGGAATACTAGAGAAGTTAATGAGTTTCTAAGATACTATAAATGTATTAAATGATGTCAAGTATAGTAAATAGAACAGATTTCTCATCAACTATTAAAATATACAAAATAGAAAAGATTATATAGAAGAGAAGTTTCATAAAAGCATTTTCAAAATTAATTAGTGGATGATATTCGAACTGAAACTAACCAAATAATCTCAAAATAAAAAAAATTTATTGCCAAATTTATCACAATTGAATTGTCGCATTTCACCCTGGAGAACAAAAATCTCCTTTTTTGTTGAAATTTGCAACCATTTTTCACCGATTGGCAAATATTGCAACAATAATAGAAACAAATTTCCATTTTTGTTGCTGAAAGTAAAATTTTTGTAGCGATGAGGGGAAATTCTCCTATGAAGATTGTCGGCAATATAAAAACCCCTCGGATTTCATTAAAAAAAAAAACAAAAAAATTCTTACATCCATTGACCACGTTCTCCTTCATCGATATTTACATGATGTACATCCACAGCTAGTGCGAATGCATGTTTGTTTATAATTTTTTTTAACATTATAGACTGTAAAAAAAAAGTCTATTAAGTTGATTTTTTATATTTAGGTAAAATAAAAAAATTTAAACACAATTCATGACTTATATTTTTTAAAATTTTAAATAAGAAAATTCAACCAGGTGCAAAGGAGAACTGCCGCCTTTCTCCTCCTGAATAATTATTAATATACGTTATAAGCCCGGAGTCAAAAACCATGACTTCTGAATCCCGATGTCGCCCATGTCACGACAAGGGACAATTGGAAAACCTGAAAAACGAAGATATTGATTAAAAAATTTGATTTTTCAACCTTGCCACTATAAAAATACTGTCCTCTTAGTGCAAATGGAAAAGTAAATGAAGCAAAATTCCACCTGATCACTGGCTGCCGATGTGCCCCATTTCAAGGGAAAAAAAAAAAAAAAATCTGAGGCATCACAGCTTCCAAGATACATAATATCAAGTGGGGAGGCCTAAGGCTACTAGAACCTGTATAAACTAAAGCTCACAAACAACCAGATGTTCGAGCAAAACTAATTCTAGTGTTGGCCCCATGTCTTACAAGCACACTGTAGTCAGTAGCAGACGGAGATCGAGACTCATCCAAGGGAGCGGTCACATGTTCCAGATTCTTCCCCCTATGTACAGCATCGACAGTTCTTGTCGACATCGAAGAATCCGAAATGTTACAGTTCGTTTCCTGAAAGTACCTTGTCTGTGGCCTGGAAGGCGAGAACTTTCTACAGGAGACTCTGCTGCTGGAATAGTCTGCTCTGCAGTACGTGCCAAATATTGACGAAATGGGGTCGATGTTAAGTGTGTCACTGTAGTCCACAGTGCTGAATGAGTCTCTGGTGCTTTCCGTGGTGAAAGAAGATTCATCTGAGCTCGTAAAAATAGACCAGTCGCTAGATGTCGCATCAGAGAAATCCATGCCCACTGCATCAACATATGTTGGTCTTGGTTCCAGTATGTTATTGCTTGCAGCTCTCAGACCATAGTCACTGGTTTGGGTGTAGGTAACTTCATTGTGAAAATCTCCCTCATTTGCAGAATACGGTTGGGGCGAATGCCCTGGAGTAAACAGCTGCTGCTTGCTTTGCTGGTCCCTTGATGATCGTTCACTCCTGGGTGAGCACTGCCTTGCAGCAGATGAAGCTTGCATAACAGTAGCTCCACCCCCGTAAGCTCTTGGAGGGCGGGGGTGTGATCTGAACAAAGCCCCAAGCTAGAATATGAGCACAGAGTAGGACAATAAATTGTAGGATACTTGAGATATATACCTCGAATAGAAGAGAATATATGCATCTTCTGACATAACCTGGGCCACCTGCACAGGTTCCACCTGTCAAGCAAAAATTTTTTTTAGACGGGTCCATCGAACAATCAGAATCCACACAATGACATAATCAAGTAAGACAAACTCACCAGTGAAAGGTAAATATTGATGTATTATACGTACAATAGCTAGGAACTACACATGAACATAACATTTAATGAGAGAACAAAAGTTCATACAACGTAACGGAGATGATATTTGATTATCAGTAGTTCCCCACATTTCCAGATCAATCAAAATGCATCTCAATTTCATGAGTAGAATTTTATTCCACACTGATTTCAATTGTACTGAAATGGTACGAAGCATAATGGTGATAGAAACACTGTTTTAAGAACTGGACCGAACCAGGCAGTCGGACCAGTCAGACCATTAACCACTAATGTCATGGTTCACTAGTTTTTTCAGTTCAACCACCAGTTCATGCTGGTTGAACTAGAAAAAAAGGGGAACTGATCATTAAAACGGGAACACTGGATAAAAGTAGAATTGTACTGAAAGGAATTTTTTTTTTAAGGAAAAAAGCGTGCGCGCGCGTGTAAGGTAGGGATGTTACCTCTCCATCATCTATTCTGAACCATATGCCTTGCAGATCTTTCACATATGAAACGTAATGACCAGAGAAGGATGCGTTCAATGTATCCAAATGCACAACAACACCATAGAGCATGTAAAGGGGAGGGCAGTCCCCAGTCCCGGTCATGAATGGAATCATATCCAACATGTCAGGAAAAGTGATGCCCTTGTTTATCTTTCCATATTTCCCAGTCTGAAGATAAAAAATAAAAACAAAAAACAAAAAATCTTGAGTAATGCAAGCCCTTTTTGGAAGAAGCAACAAAATGTGACTAGGAGCTGTTTGGATAAGAAGTAATACATTGGTTATCTTAGGTAATCAGGGTATACAGTGCATAGGGGTGGAATGAAGTCAGCAAGGTAGATAGTCAGATTATAAAATGTATAGAAGTGGAAATAAAGTTAGCAAGGTAAATAGTCAAATTGTACAATGCATAGGAGTGGAAATGATATTAGCAAGGTAATCAATGAAAACAAGATAGGCGGAGAGCAACATGGACAAGATAAAATAATGTTCACAAAAGAAATACTGACCACGGAAAATGTAAACTTAACTAATGATGAAAGAATACACTTGACCATACATAATTTAAAAAAAAAAAAAAAAAGTTGGCTATAAGCAGACTAAAAGGTGGATAAATATCTTGCAAGTTAAATGTCACTCCATTGAAACATTAAAGCAGGTCCTAAACAGTGAAGCCAAAATGCCCCAATGTGTCCGGCAGAAGAAATTTTTTCCTTTTTATGAATATAGCAGTACCTGGAATCTCTTCAAAACTATGGTCAGGATGTTCGGTGCTTCATCAATGCTTAACTGCTTCCTAGCTTTAACATATCCAGCACACCTTTTAGCATAATGAGATTGAAGATGATGTGTTAACCAACCATAAAGGATTTCCTACAATTGATTCCTAAAATGGGATTTAATTGCTAAAATATAACTGTCGAACCTTTCACATCTGTACATATTCTCTCCATCCAACTCTTCTGGAGATGTAAATTGAGTAAGTGCATCCTCTAAAGACTCAACCCAACCAAGTATCTCCAATGTAAGATCCATAATATTTTCATATCGTTCAGACTCATGATGACATCTTAGGCATTTGACCTGGTTCCAATGATACACATCATACAGGATTAGTAGTGGCACTTTGTCACCAACAAAAAGCTGACTAATTTAAGGAAAACAAAAAAAGAAGGAAAAAGACAGAGAAGGAAATAAGAAAAAAGCAACATTGATAGAAGGAATAATGTTTTATAATCCCCAAACAGGCAATAAAAACAGACCTATCACTGGAAAAAGGGCTCGTAAAATAAAGCAAAGCTAGAGAAGGTCCCTCCTTCAAGATTCAAATAAAGACACTACAGAATTTCACTAAAGATTCTAAGATTTCTCCATTGATCGCATCCCGATGATGGCATCACCCAATTATCCGATTTGACAAATAACTATGTGATGGACCCACTTGACACCCCAAATGGCCCTTGGAGTGAAGACCCTTAAGAAAGCCATCCCTAAAGGAACAAAGCGGTTTGGTCTACCTCTACATGGTGTATGGTAGACTGAAGAATTCATATTTTCAAGATTGCCGCACAAAGGACTGCTCATGGATTCCACCTTCGCATAAGTCATAGATGGTGATACCTGGAGCTGAAAAATTACAACTGTGGCCGTGTTAAAAAACCTGCAATTCTTAATTATACTTCCCTACTATCCTTCACTGCCTCTGAGATCCTTCCCGAAAAGATATCTTCCAAAGCATCGATATTCCATTAAGATTCACAACAATCGAGCACTTCACAGGGTTTCAATAGACAGCATGGAAAGCAATTCACCAGCAGAAACCCATCAAACAATGGATGCAATTTCACCTTATTTTCAGAACCAGTCATTGAAACGAAAATTGAGTATGATGTTGTAATGGTTGCACTATGGTACAGTCCAGCAATGCAATTTCAAGGGAAAGAGCTTCACCATGAAAAACTGTTCAAGTTTGCACCATCTAAGAACAACTAAACAAATTGGCCTCAAGAGTTTGGTGTATCAGGCCACAACTTAACAGAAGTCCCAAATGAATTCCCATGTACCCCTATGGAGATGGCATGTTTGGATCTTTAAGAAGAGAAGAAATTGCAGCAATCACCTTTGATCTAAGATGTCCACCAAAAATCTGCTGTATTAATGTCGTTTCTTGGAGTCTTGAATCAACCACCTCCTCACCACCAAATCCTTTGAGGCATATGGATTGCATTGATGTAACTAAAAGCCTAAATGAATAAGAATCATTGTCAAAAAAGCATCAGAGAAATTCAGTCAAACTATCCAAAAGAGCCAGGAAAATTGACTTCCTGCATGCAGGAAAGCATAAAAACCCATGTAACTTAGACACGGACACAGATTAATCTGTTAATGTTGAATCAGTAAAAAGACAATGGGAAACCTCACACACGAATATATGAATATGGTAATTTGCTAGTGATAAAAGGTGCATTGACATCTAATCATTCATTGACAAAACTATGGATTTTATCAAATACCCCTTGATTGAAGTACAATAAACACTTTTTCACTAAGGCAAACAGCAGAGAAAAACATGGGATATGAAAAAATTTGGACAAAATTCATTGGAAGCAAGCAAAGTTCTGCATGCATCCAATATTTCGATTCAGTAATATTTTACTGCATGACATGCTATCATGTCTGCTATTATACCTAGAACTTGGACAAAAGTTATTCTGCAATTTCATTCACATTTGAGTTGTATAAACATGTCCAACATAAATAAGTACATAAAAACTATATGTTTTTTATGCAAAGAAACTGATAATTGAAAAAACTACATTAACGATAAATACTGCAAGAAAAGTCCCAGGAAGGCCTTGTCCTTTTGATTGTACGGATACATGTAGTAATCTGCCCACATCAATTCTTTAATTATGGTGGTGCTTACATAGCATTTCAAAAGAAATCACATGAATGGCTACAAACCTCAAGAATTCATGAGCATCTTCTTGATCTCCACCACCCATCTGGCAGCCACTGCTCTGCATATGTGAAAGGATTCTGCTAGGAGATAAGGGACCTGTTCCTTCCCTTAACATAGAAACAAGCAGCTCAAGTTCGCAAATAAGGCACCAGTCTCTCCCACAGCCTAGCACAATATTGAGTTAATACAAATCATGAGAAACCAAAGGAAAGAAAATTCTTTCTATTTACAGTCAGCAGGACCATAAGAATGAAACTTACAGGTTCGTGAATGAGATCTTTGCAGGAGGTAGATAACAAGAGGCTTTGTGCAAGTTAAACACTGCAATACGGCATTGGCATAGCAACTGCAAAATTTTGAGAGGGGGACATTAATGATTTAAAAATTTACAATAGAAAATAATCAACATGATCATCAAGCTCTTTGAAATCCAAGTGAATCACACTACGATAATTGACGACCCATTAAACAATAAAGGGAAAAATTGCACGCCCATTAAACATTGTAGTTACTTTCCACTTCAGAAATGGACACAACTGAAACACCATATACATTCTGGATATTGGGACCAACATGATGTACAAACCAGAATTAGTCGTGAGCCATGGATTAGCTACTGCTGCAAAGCACAGCTAATACTCCACAGCTCCAGATGGTTGGGTTCATGTAAAATTGTTGGAGTAACATGGGAGCAAGTAATCAGGTGGCTTCATTCAGTAATTACAGGTCACCTACACTAACTGATACAAATAAATAAGAAGAAATGATAAATTTTAAATAATCCAGCACCCAACCTGTTTCCACAGTTTAAAAGCCCTCTTGGATGAAAGTTCAAGACCTCGCAATGAAATAATTTGACCAGCTCTTCATAAGGGAACAACACCTGAGGTATTAACAACATGATTAGCATGGAAGTGGGGTGCATGATTTTTCTGAAGTGCACAAGCATGCACCTCTGCCTGCCTAAGTATTCCATTGTTGCAAAATGCAAATGCAAGGAAGATACCAGCCATGCGTCAGATGGCCCTTATGAGAGATGGAGAGGACCAAAAATCAAATTCATCAAATTGATCAGGTTAGCAACATGTATAAATCTATCAGTCATGCACAAAATTTTGACACGGTTGACAATAGCACTTTCAAGACTCCAGAGGCAGGACATCTACAATTGTGCAGAAGCCATGCAGCACATGGCCGCTGGCTAAATTAGTTGCTCATAGGGTAAAAAAGCAAGTGAGAATGGAAAATCTACCAGATTTTTCTTAAGGTTATCACCAGTGCGTCCTGCATTCTGATACCTAGTAAGTTTTGCCAACTTCTTAAGACCCAGCATCTTCATACCACCCTTTTTTAAGATACCACTGCTGACCTCAGGAGGAAGGGCCTGAGAAGAAACTTCATGAGGGATTCCTGCACATCACACAGCATTAGGGTCCATAACAGCCACATATGAACAAAATATTCTTGACATTTATCCAAGATAACATACTGGGTTTATTCTTAACAGACACCGTTCGTTCTCTCACTGCACATGGGTGTTCTTTCCGTCCCTTTCGCATTGGTCTTTGTGATGTAGAAAATGCAGATGCTGATACATCCAGAGGATTCCCAGATCCCGTGATTGCTTCAAGCATGATATTTTCATTGCAAGCACTCAAGTCAGATGTTTCATTTCGAAAAGGCAATTCCTCCTCAAGACAATTATCATTGATGAATGTGAAATCCATTTCACATCTGTTTCCATTAATTCCCATCCTCTCTGAATATACAGACTTGGGAATGCAGGGTTCATTATTTGTCCCTGAAGCAATTTCATTTTTACTTGTTAGTCTGTAAGGCGGCTCTGGTGTACTTTGTTCTGATATGGGATGGTTGTCGAAGTTCTTCTCCTTAGGAGATCTATCAGATGCTTCGGAGAAGTTATCTCCACTTAACTGAAAGATAAAGCAAGAACTACGATGTTTAGCAGAAAAAGAAAGAAACACAAACAGAAAATGAACTAATTTTATCGTAACGACCTTCTTTCTCTGGGGACAAACTTTTGGTTGAGAAAAGTTAACCGGACAGGCAGACGTCAGAGTAGTTTCCCCTATGCAGTTGGTTGCTTCAGGGTAACCATATAAAACGGTGTCTTCCCTGTCTGAATTCTCTCTATCAAATTTGCGGGAAATCCATTTCTCTGAGCAAACTCTTTCATTCATAGAATGTTGAATTGCACTGTATGGACTAGTTGTTTGAGGATGGATTGATTCATTTGGAGGAATGCCCTCCAGCACAGGCCCAGGGTGTTCAAAACCAAATAATGGATTCTTCAGGTTCTCAGTCTGTGAGGATGACATGCAAGAAGGATCACTGGAGGCAGGACTCCCAAACAAATTTGAGTTGCAAGTGTCTGGCAGCAGGCATTCTTGTTTATGGCCTTGCCTCCAATGAATTATTTGGCACTTCCCAGAACTGCAAGCCATGGGATTTTAATCATTTTCACACAAAACAGGGCAAAATACATATTTAGAAAAATTAACTTTAATTCATGAGAGTGAGATTTTGACAGGAATAACTGGAAGGCTTTGGTGTGTAACAAATAAAAAGTAGAAATTTTAGCACAAAATATCATGCTATTATGGTGATCATGAAATTTAACAGGAAAGCCTGCTAGTGGCATTGACATGTATGAAGTACATGGACATCAAAAAATATCATTGATTACAGAGATCACTGAAAACTGGAAGCAGGAGGTTCCAATACCTACACAAGTAAGATGATGTTCAGGTAAAAGTAAAATCACGAAAAAAAGTCCCCCGTCCCTCATAAGAATCTTACAGTGGATCACTGCAGAAAAATTTTGGCAGCTCAAAATGGTCATTTTGAAGTCATCATTCTAACTATCAAAAAATTTACATAGGTTTAGGTCTTGGGACAAATTTAGGGAGACCAGAAAAAGGAATTATTTAAGCAGGAAGCACAACCATTTAACCCACCACGGTCCACCTTACGCATAAAGTACCATAAAGTAGACCTGACGTTTTGGGCTTAACAGTCTTAAATTTAATATATGTTACAAATCAGAAACCCCATACAAGTCAAAGGTAAGAAGCTTCTGTGTCCTACATTCACATGGAGGCAGAAAATGTCTCACAGTCATGTTCCATGATTAAGGTTCCAGGCAGGTTGGAATAGGAGAATGTTCATCTGAGGACAGGTCGAATACTCATCTTGGAATAGGGTTTTTGTATATAGGTCCCTCAAGTTTGCTAAATTTGCACCTTTGACCCTCAAGCATAAACAATTTGCAGTAGTGGTCCCTCTAGTTAAGTGAAGCCCTCATGTTGTTAATTTATAACATGAAATCGTCAAAATACTCTTTTAGAATTATACTGAATAATCCAGTTAAATTTTAAAATATAACTTTTGTTGAAGAAATTCCATAAAAATTGGCCTACATAGAAAACAACCAAGCAATCAAATTGATTTAGACCGGCCTTTTGTGCTCTACAGTCTTAAATTTAATATATGTTACAAATCAGACCACCCAGCAACAGGTCAAGGGTGAGGAGCTTCTCTGTCCTCCATCCACATGGAGGCAGAAAATGTCTCACAGTCACATTCGGTTATTAAGGCTCCAGGCAGGTGGAAATAGGAGAATGTTCATCTGAAGACACAACAGGTTGAATACTCATCATGGAATAGGTTTTTTGTATATAGGTCCCTCAAGTTTGCTAAATATGCACTTTTGACCTTCAAGACTCAGAAATTTGCAGTAGTGGTCCCTCTAGTTAAGTGAAGCATTTGTGTTGTTAATTTGTAGCGTGGAATGGTCAAGATACTCTTTGAACCCCTAAATAAGTATGTTGAATAATCCAGTTAAAATTTAAAGATATTATTTTTGCTGAAGAAATTCCACAAAAAGAGGCCTGCAGAGAAAACAACTGAACAGTGTAATTAGGGTTTGGATAAAATTACTACAAGGCATTTTCATGATTTCAAGTAAACAGTTAACAGTGTTAAGGCTTCGCTTGACCTTGGCAACCAAGATTGCAAATTTCTGAAATTGAAGCCTTCCACTGCAAATATGAAACTTAGGGTCAAAAGTGCAAATTTCACAAACTTGAGAAACCTATATGCCAAAAACCCTCTTAAAAAGGCATACTGTCCAGACGATTTAAATTTTAAATAGTCACAGAGTATGTAAATGGACAACATGTATTTACTGTTTACTGTTTGCCCTAAAACCCGTACGTAGATGAAATTTTCCAGTGATATCGTACCAGGCAAAGGCCATGGGATAATCCACACCTGATGCCTATTCAACAACATTTTGGTCTAGCTCTTGCAGTGCTTTCAAAGGCAAACAACCCACCCTTGGAAGATACTAATTCCAAGTGCCAAAAAGCCAGTATTTAAGTGTTAAACTATCTCATTAACATGCATTGAGTGAGTGAGTGAGCACACACAGAAAACAATTCAACCCAAATGGGCAGAAGGACTCAGAAGTTTCATAGCAACTTATTCAGAAATAGAATATTTATTGATAAGAAAGGAAATAGAAACAAAGCAACAGGAAGATCGCTTGGCTAAAATTAGAACCTGAAAACAGATTTTCATCAATAAAGAAAAAAACCCTACCAGTATCTAGCAGACTTGCATCTGGAGCAGCGAGTAGTAGCTGGACGAAAGCATCTTGCACACTCATGAATTGTGGTTTTCACAGGCTGGACAAGTGAGGTGACGGCAGTAGGTATTTCTTCAACACTGAAAATATCATCAGCTGCTAATTGAGTAAGAGCATTTATCCGAGCTTTCCTCTTCGCAGCCTCATTCCATTTTCCAAGTACGATATAAGTAACCAGAGGAAGCACCACCAATACCAGGAAAAGTGCTGGAATATCAGCTTCCCTTGGCTTGAGCATGTCCCCTCCAACAGACTCATGTCCAGCCTCCCACCTGATACTACGTGAAAGGGAATATTACCAATTTGAGAGCATCAAGAATTAACCCTCATTTTCATTTCCTGGAAGCAACAAAACAAATTCATTCAAGTTCTACAATTTCAGGAGCATCAGACATGAAGATGCATAACAAATGTCTATATGCATCCTAATAATAATCATATTAAATACTAAAGGAAACACAAAAATCATATTGAAAGCAGGAAGAAGTCATCATCATCATTTTCATCTTGTGATTTGATAGATTTAGAGATTTCAGTCACACTTCACCTGGAATCCAAGAAAACCCAGCTTCAGCAGGGCCATCCCCCATCAAAACAAGTAACTGAAACCCTTATGCTCCCCATGAAAGCCAGAGCTGTAAGACAAAAGAACAAAAATGCACTGAACACAAACAGGGCGTTGAATGCATTATCAGCAGATTAATCTAAACAAGGCTTAGAGAGACCAAGCTCCAGTGAGGAATTCCCCTAAAAATTAAAAGGAAACAGCAGCATCCACAAACAGAAAAGTACAAAACCACTTCTTTAGTTTGTCCATGAACTCAGCGAAAGCATGAAAGAACATAATTGATCAATTTTAACTCATTTATTTACATTTTTGTTTTCTCATACCACCATTTTTGTAGTAATGCTAGGATCAAAAATTGAGAACTGCTGAAGCTACAATGCCAATCTCCATTTAACATGAACCATATAAGAACAAAATTGAGAAGATAAACTTATAATAATCCTTTTGGAACCACGTGGCTCCTTAGACAGGCAAAATAAATAGAAGGAAGATAGAAACAAAATGCTAACTGTAAGCAGAATCAATTACGCCCACATGATTGACTCTACCTTTGTTGAACATGAACTTGAATGACAGACAGATCCTGAAAACTGCAACTAGTAAAACCAAATTTCAAGAGAACCCCACAATGGATCTTTCCATGTACTAAACCAAAAAAAAGGCCTGGTGTTGTCATTCTAAAATTAATAGCATTTCTAATCGCAAAAAACTGAAGTAGACACCCACAAACACAGCTTCCAAAATTCAACATCTGAGAACCCACTTGACCGAACCTCTTCTTTTGCTCGGAGGAACTGAGGTGAAAATAAAAGCTGAGGTCTATTTTTGACAAAAATGTTTCATCTTTGCCAGTAATAGGAAACGTGTTAGGTTACTTGCCTTCTACGGAAAAGAAAACGCTCGCAAAGGTCAATTTCAAGAGAACAGAATTTCAGTAAAGCCACTTCACCAAACTTTTCCACTGTAGATGCTTGAGAGAAGTACCCGTTTTCTAAACAACATGTGAAACAACTAGAATGGATCAAGATCCGAATAAAACATTTAAACGAGCTCCCCTGTTTCAAAATTTCCATAGGAAACGATCTGTTTAGAACATGTCCCGAGTGCTGCATTCACTACAAAAAAACAACTGAGATATTTTTTGAAAAACTTAGCATTCAAGCAAACCCATTTCGACATTTTGCTCTGCCCCTGCAACGTCAGGCATCAACGCCGATTAAAACCCTAATAGAAATAAAAGATAAAAAATAACTCCTCGGGGCAAGATCTAAAGAAGCAAGGTGCTGACTCTATTGACTTGTATGGAAACGCACTATCCGCAAGAAATCGTCCATGCAACATAGATCACTCAATTTGGCCATTCATTTAGCATTGTTAGGGGCGAAATAGGAGCATTAAAAACCCCAAAAATGCAACATTTCACCACAAAATCCATCGCAAGAGACTTCGAGATCCCAATATCTCAAACCAAGCTCAGGAAAAAAAAAAAAAAGAACAAGAACAAGAAGATTTCAGGAACAATTACTTCAGCAGGCAGTGACTTTAGAAACTTCATAGGCCACTGACCAACACGAAAGGCATACTTCTGAAATGAAAGCCAAACCAAGTATTCCCCGTAGATCGAGAGAAAAGAGTCTCTAAATTCCTGTCCCCAAAACCCAAACCAAGAACCGATATTTCTGCAAAACTCGCTCATCCATGCTTCACTTTCTGCAATTACGAGGGCAAAACAAGCGGCAGCTTATATGCAAAAGATCTGCACAAGAAAATGATAAAGCTTTCTAACCTTGTATGATGCTGCTGCCGCTGCCGCCCACAAAACCGCAGTCCAAGAAACGAAGATTCTCACGAAAATCAGCTTCAAGGTTGCTCTTTTTTCCTCAGTAACTTCACTGTTCAGGGGGTAAGAAAAATCAAGAAAGAGGTCGTTATCTTTTCAACAGTATGGAGAAGAAATCCGAAGGCAATGAGCGTCCGCTTGAGTGAGAAATGATGGGAAAAGAACAGCATAAAGCCGTTGCTCCTGCTTCGCAAGCTCAAGAAGCAGTCGCTCAAGAAATCAGAATGAGAAGGGGTGTGATTACTCAGCTGCTGCTGCTGCTGCTGCTGTGTGTGCAGATGCATTATGCTATGATGATCTGCCCCTTTCAAAATAAAAAAATAAAAAATCACAAAAGAAAGCGGTTAATTGTTGCTCTGGCCGCATTTGACATTTGATACGCTGGCACACGAGAAACTATATTCCATGGCACGAGGATGGCGTCATCAGCTTCTTCATTGATGGATTGTTATGCAAATGTAATAAAATAACATCCGTCCATTTGAATTAATTGCATGCGGGGTCCCTTCGTTGAATTGATTGCGTGTGCATTCCGGGGTTTCTGACGTGGCGTTTCCTGGTCATTGATAAATGAGTGATGATGTAAAATAGTATGTGGCCCACCTCTGCCGACCATCATTCGGGTTTCGGCTCATTGAATAATCAATTCACCGATAGATGCGCTGAAACTTTGCAAAACAGTCGTCCAATAATTTCTAATTAAACTGTCGAATTTATGGAATCCGATGATCTAGTCTCCTCCTAATTCGGATTTACCCAAGGTTGGTACGGGCGATTGGGCGCTGAAATCACGAAGTGGGACATCATAATCTGCGGTTGCAGACGTCAATGATTCCATTCCAAACAACTGCTTACATGAGCAAGATAAAAATAAAAAGAATAATAATAATATTCTAAATTGTGTAAGATAATATATTTCTATGAAACTCTGTCCGATTATTAATACGAGTGCTGGGAATATTTTTCGAAAAATGTGACACTTTTGGTGATTGTTGAGCAATGCCTCCCTAGTTATATTGTTATCATCATTACTAGATTCATACTAGCTATTTTGTTAGTCATATTATTAAATTTATGTTTGAGTTATAAATAAAAGAAAAAATGAAATGAAATGAAAATTTTTATTCTCTAAAGGTTATTTATAGGTAACTAAGACATTAATAATATAAAAATGATGAAGAGAGCGAAAAATAATCGTACCAAGCAAGGGGAGGTTAAAATGTGACACGATGAATAATAGAATAAAGAGCCTTGTCTTTTTAGGCTAGACGCATGGCTTCTTTTGTGTGTTAGGCCTAAAAATGTATTTTTTTTTTCTCAGGACAAGTAAATTTAGATGTATTAAATCTATAAACTAAGTTTTATTATTTTTGGATATTTTTGAGTATTTTTTTATTTCTAAACACAGTGGTATTTCCGTCTTAAAAAATTACAGAAATATCACTATTTTTAAAAATAAAAAAATACTTAAAAACATAAAAAATGGTAAAACTTAATTTATAAATTTAATACATCTAAGTATACCTGCCCATGAAAAAAATAAAAAAAATACATTTTTTAGCTAGACGCATAGAGGAGGCCATGCGTCCGGCTAAAAAGATCAGACTGCTAGAATAAATATATTAGTTGCATAAAAAATTATACAATGACAACGAGAATACAGATGATAACGAAAAAATTAAAATAGAAAAGTAGTTAAAATGTAAAAGTTACGGCAATCGGGGCATAAGCGTCGTTGGTTATGTAACCCGAATTCTAGCCCGAAACCAAATTTGGAAAAAAACAGTTTATTGGTAACCCGAATTCTAATCCGAAACCAAACCAAAACCAATGCGAACCTGGTTTTAACCTGGTTTGAATCCGGATTTAATTCTTAGGGTTTGAGTTCTCTCCAACCCGGTATAACTCAACCCGAGTTGCACTTCTAGTTAAAATGTGACACGATGAATAATAGAATAAAGAGGTCTAATCTTTTTAGGCCGGACGCATGACTTCCTTTGCGTGTCAGGTCTAAAAATGTACTTTTTAAATTTTTTTCATGGGCAAGTAAATTTAGATGTATTAAATCTATAAATCAAGTTTTATTATTTTTTAATTTTTTTAAATATTTTTTATTTTTAAACACAGTGGCATTTCTGTCCTAGAAAATTACAAAAATACTACTGTGTTTAAAAATAAAAAATACTTAAAAACATCTAAAAACGGTAAAACTTGATTTATAGATTTAATAAATCTAAGTATACTTGCCCTTGAAAAAAAATAAAAAAAATACATTTTTTTTATGAGTATTCATACATTACAATCTCAACTGGTATTACAATTAAATTCTGAGACATTCTTACAATTTTGCTAACAATTATCTACTATTTCTAAACTTTCCACCGGTGGACGGCTCCTACAAACTTGGGAAGACTTGCAACGCCACCACTTCAGAAATGCTACTGGGGAGATTCGAAGCCAGGACCACCTACTTGTGAGGTCATGTCCTGTACTACTGAAGTACGACCTCAGTGGAAAAAAAAAACATTTTTGGGCTAAACACATAGAGGAGGCCGTGCGTCCGGCTTGAAAAGATCAGGCTGCTAAAATAAATATATTAGTTGCATAAAAAATTATACAATGACAACAAGAACACAGATGATAACGAAAAAATTAAAATAGAAAAGTAGTTAAAATGTAAAAGTTACGGCAATCGGGCATAAGCGCCGTTGGTTTCTCATCTAGGCAATGTCCTGTGAACGAGACTCGAATCTCTCTCCATGCAAATATTGCCAAAGAGCGATGGGCACTCGCCATCAAAAAATGCAAAAACCATATTAAAGGTAAAACAAAAATCATCCCTATGCCTTTCATCGAAAACAAAACAATAAAATAAAATAAACATCCTGTGATTGACAAAAGATCGCCAGCGCAAAATTTTCGTATGATACCAAAGATCCGGCCATTCTCAGTAAGCAGTCTTTTTTTTAATTTTTACCCCAGAACTCTAAGTAAGTCATTTTGGTTCTTGATGCGAAGAGGCACCGTCGTAATATAAAGCAGCAGTGCAGCAGTGACGCATGGAAGAATTTGAGTCATGGCATGGAGTGGACAGTTCAACTGCCACGTTGGTTTCTGGTTCACATGCAAGCATCTGAGAAGCTGGTCACAGGATCCACTTTCGAAAATAATATTTTTTTGTGGTTGGGATCACATTGTCAAAATCCACGAAAACAAGTACAATTTCTCAGTAGTTCTATAAAATGGGCGAGTTGTGGTCTACGTGATCGGCCAAAAATGCAACTGACAAACTGGGATAAAGCTGGAAGAATTTTTAAATGACTTTATAAGTCCTGGAAGAATTTTTTATAAAATCGCAGGAGTTCATATGAAGCCGGATCATTTGCATACTTTAAGTTTTTGGAACATTTACATATTTTAATTTTTTGTTTCGTAAAAAAATATTATTCTAAGCATATTTAATTTATAGGTCAAAATTTTAAAGATATCTATATATTTTTTAAAATTTAAATATATGAGCATTTTAGCCAGTTTAATACTTTAAAAATGATGAATTTTGGTATCTAAGCCAGATACACATAATACAACACTTTTATTTTTAAAAAAATTAAATGGAGTTTTGGGCTGAGGAGGATAGGTGACGATATGATGAATCTTTTACTGTCTAAAAATATTTCTCATTCTAAATAATAAATTTCTTTTAATACTAATTTTCCAATCTTAATACACTTTTTCCACTTCTAACACATGGCGACACTTTTTCCATCTTCCGTATTTATTTCATTCTCATCTTATCCATATTGTGAACAAGCGTTCATTTCTACCAATGAACATTTTCTAAAACCCAAAAGTATTGAGGTGAGTACAGTGTTATTAAAACCGGACCGGACCGACTGGACCGGTCCGACCGGGAACCGGTCTCTAGTCCGGTTCAAAACCCCCCGGTTCGGTTCAAATGCAGAAAACCGCACGAATCGGTGAACCGGCGGTCGAACCGTAGTTACCGGTTCAACCGAGTTCGACCGGTCGTAGCATAAACAAATAATAAATATATATTTTAAAAAAAAATCAACGGAAGGATCGAATCGATCGATCAGCGATTCAGCCGACGCTCGAATCAGCGAATCCCTTTGCTGGAAACCCTAGCCCCTCTTTCTTCCTCGTCGCCGTCTGCTACCCTCGCAGCCATCGGCCATCCAGATTCCACGCGCCTCATCTGTGTTGTCTTCATCGCCGTTCGGGTCCGCAGCCATCGTCTTCTTCAACGTTTGCATCCGCAGCGTTGCTGCGCTGTTTCTGCCTCGCGGCCCTTGCCCGTGCCATCGTCTTTGTCGTCGTTCGCCATGCCATTGTCTCCTTCGTCTCCGTGCTACTGCGCAGTTTCTGCCTCGTCATCGTCGTCTCCGTCAGTCCGTCATCGTTGACTCGTCAGGCACCATTGCCGCCCGCCGTGTCTGCCTCTGCTTGCTTCGGTCGCCGTCTCCCCGTCTCTCCGGTCAACAGCTAAAACTGCAACGCAACATATTCACATTTCATTATTTCAAATTTTTCAATGCTTTAATCTTCATTTAATAAATTTTAACATGTTTACTTGTTTAGTAGTCTGTAACTCATTTTATATTTTTTTGTA
>JAXCLR010000001.1:88615986-88634557 GCA_035584095.1 Annona squamosa
TTTTTATTGATTTGACAACTTCTACTCCAAAAACTTTTCATCAAAAGTTTTACCTCCAACCAAACACACCCTAAATTTACTAAAATTATAAATATATTTACAAAATTTACGTAAAATTATAAATGAGTGATAGTTTTGTTAGGCCAGGCTAATTAAGGGTTAGTTAGCTTGGCCTAAAAAATTTATTTTTTATTTTTATAAACATACATAGTAGATGTATTTAATTTATAAACTAAATTTTAACATTTTTGAATATTTTTTAGTATTTTTTATTTTTAAATGCGTTAGCATTTTCGTAATTTTCTAACTAAAAAATAATGAAAAATATTATTGTGTTTAAAATTTTTAAAATATCTAAAAAAATCATAAATTTTGATTTATAAATTAAATACATCTAACAATATATACTTATAAAAAAAAGTTGATTTTTGACTTGTCGCACGGGGGAGGCAGTTATGCGCCTGGCGCACCCAAACACCCCTCATTATCAATACATTCTCTCTGTTTGGACTGCTCTCTTTCTCCAGTGAAAACCGACGTCGTGTGGAGCAACCAGAACGTTGAATCTTCTTTGTATACTTTCATGACACTTGTCTATTTTCATGCGCGCCCCTCCGATAGAGCGGTCATGACTATTGTCAACAAAGTATTTGCCAACATTTCAGATATAATTGGTTTTCTTCTACTGTCGTCAGCATAACGTATTTTGATGGCAATTGATGGGTTTTATCGAAGATGGACAACTATTGATGGCAAACGTGTGGCGGAGATAAATTTTCACGGGAGAAGGATGAACTGTCAACACGGTCGAGATTTGAAGAGAGGATGACCATTGCTATCGTTTTTGTGGAAGCTTATTAGGTGTTTGATGTAAAGATCGATGACGACAGTCATGGCTTCTCTACTAGCTCAGGATGATGCAGCATCATGTGTTTGGTGTTCGGACAATGCATCTGTATTCATACATTAAGCGTATTCTAGGTATTTAAAAAATTAGTCTGTAATATACTATACGTTCCATAAGTTAATTGATGGACATCGAACCTAATAGAAATATTCAGGATTATATGGGAACGCTGAAACACAGTATGTATATTTAAGACATTGAAAATATAGTAAACGTATATGGGATTAAGGTGAAATCTATTAAATAGAATAGAGATTAAGATAAAATATAATGAATATATTTGGAAAAAAAAAATTATCTTACTCAAACCGGCCAAACCATGGCAGACACATTTTCTTGGTCTAGTTCACTTCTCAGTGATGGAACCGACTATTATTGAACCAGACGGGAGGCTAGTTCCCAATTAAATTAACTAGTCTAACACTAATATGAGGTAGGAATAGTGTCGCCCTGCCTTAGAATTTTGAAACATCCCTAGACGACAGACCTAATATCTTGCCCTCATCATGTGTAAAAATAGGACAGTTCATGGGTCAACCCGCCCTAGTTTTCACTATCGTCACAAAACGAATGGAACACAAAACAGTGAAACCTAGACACAAGCACTAGACAATCCGTTGCACGCGAGCTGTGTTTTGCTATAGTTTACATGAAATCCCCCAAAGCCCACGTCATCCTATTGTATTCTTGGCCCACTCAAAGCCCGAATTATTTATTTTATCTTTTGCCCACTCAAAGAAACAAGGGATCTATGTTCTTAGATGGGAAAATGAAGAAAACTCTTCGACAAACGATTTTTTTAAAGAGAGAGATAACGATGTGATATGACCTGAGTGATAATTTAAATTAAAAAGAAAAATACAAAATAGATAAAACTATTGTGAAGGAAAATGTGAGGATAAAATAGAGGAAATAAATTTCTTTCTCCATTTTACGATTGGAAGGAGATGCGTGGAAAGAAAATTTTAGAAAGACGTAAGTAGCAGTATCAATAAAGTTGCCGCCTGATCTTTTCTGGCCACTCGAAAATCTATTTTTTGAATGGGCAAGTAAATCTAGGTGTATTAAATCTATAAACCAAGTTTTACTATCTTTAGGTGTTTTTAAGTATTTTTTTGGATTTTTAAATACAGCGGCATTTCTGTAATTTTCTGAGATCCAAAATTTATTGAAATGCCACTGTGTTTAAAAATCTAAAAAAATACTTAAAAAATTTAAAAATGGTAAAACTTATTTTATACATTTAATATACTTAAATTTACTTACCTATGAAAAAAATAAAAAAAATAAAAAAAACACATTTTCAAACCGGACGCACGGAGGAGGCCATGCATCCAGCCTGAAAAGATCAGTCCTCAGCAAAGTTAGATCAAACAAAAATATATAAAAACATGAGATCTTTGCAGAAAAATATATCTTAATATGAGTGTGTTTGGCATTCTACCAAACTTAGCAACTTAAAACATTTCACATTCTATTTTCTAATCATTATTTCACACGGTTATGTATAATTACATTACTTTTTAATAATTTTTTCATAATTGCTCATATAAATATCCTATATGTATTTTTGAAGAAATATTTAGTAATGTGCATGGAATGCGTTACCATAGGCTCCTATGGGTTTTTCTTTTTTAACCCACATTTTTTTCACAAATGATTTAACGTATCAACTCTACAAATGCTTTGCTTTTTCAAACGTTGTTTCTATGTTCTAATCCCTTTTCCCACAACTAACATATTTATTATAACTTCGCCCATATCATTCGCCAACATTTCCAAGAATTTATTTTCTCATTTCACACACATTTCTACTATAACTACATTACCAAATATCTCATTAACTTTATTTTATTTGCTCTTTACAATTATCCCTGTCATATCGTGGCACTCATCTCATTTAAAAAATTTATACAGAATAATTTATAATTTAAATGTTTTATTGAATACCAAACACATGCTTCGATTTCCTTTCCCCTCGAACTCACTCGTAGTTCTGTAAAGATGGATGGTGCAAATCAAGTTAGGTGAGTCCTATCATATTTTTTGTTGGGCCAATGTAGCCCAAGAGCCCAGAGAGACCCAACCTGAAAGCTAAATTCGAGCGGACGAAGGCATGGAATGAAATTTCTAGAATGATGAAAGTCACCAGGAATAAATAGTGTGCCCGGCTTGTGCCCATGGCAACACGTTGTGGCATGTGACCACATGGTCAACCCCCGTCGCCTGCTCACAAACAATGTAATAAAAAAAAAGTTTGATTAAATAAATTTTAAATTTAAATGAACAATAAGAAATAAGAATATTATGAAAAATATAGGTATTCATATGTCATATTATGTCTTAAAAGTTGAAAATTTTCTAATTCTATTCTTCTTTTCTTCTCATCGCATACGTATTTAATTTTGTAAAAATGGAGATGCACATAGGCGAATTCAGTAGGGACATACGCCAAATTGAAATTTTAAAGAATATATGGTCCTCCTTAATTTTTTTGAAAAATATTTTAAAGCATTGTTTGTTTTGATATGGTTGTGTTTTCTTAAATAATAACATAATGAGACCCACAACGGTGCAATTAGGTGCATAATCCTTCATTTTAATTTTTTTTTTTGAAATTAGCATATAGACCCGGGTATAACTGTCCTATATATACAGCCTTTACATTTGTTATTACTTTAATATTTTATTCTGAATTTTAAAAATTAAAAAGTAAGTTGTGATGAATTTTTTATTTTTTATTTTTTTTATAAAAACTATATGTATGAGATTGATGTTTGAGTCCACACATGTATGTATGTATATATATAGAAAATTTAAAAATAAAAATAAATTGTGTAATACACTGGGCGTACCAGAGCTAAATGCACTCGAGTACATTGGATTCCATTCCTAACATAATACTTTCATATCAAATTGTCTAGGATCGCCAAAAGTCTTGAATCTACCATTGATGAGGCATATTAATCAACAAAGTTGGGGTTTAATGAAATATCTCTCTTCAAATAAAAAAGTCAAATGAATAAACAAACAAAATTAAGAGAGAGAACCACAATTGGATTGGGCTAATTTATTTTTTGATTGTCTCAGTCTTTTTACTGGAAGATCATATAAGTTTGAAAGTAAGTTTTGTAAGTGCCCACGTGGAATATATGAATGATTTAGGGTTTCGACTTTGATTATTCTTATTATTCGGACGGAGATTTATTGCAGCCCAATAAATTTTGGAGCGGGACCATGCATCACAGGACCTCCGTGTACCTCTCCACCTCGCATGTGAGCCTGAGCCTTTTTGTGGTTACAGGTGGATGAGCTAAATTCAGAAACTTTCAACTGCTCTCAACCATCGGCACTTTCATGAATCACCCATGGCCCGCTCGGCTTCATCTTTTCTCCTGTATTCTTAGTCTGCAAGCTACGTCATTTTAATTAAAAAGAAGCGCCAATCCATCTCAGGGACCACCATCAAGATGCTTTTCGGCACCAGTGCAGGTGCCTTGTGTGGCAGCGCTGGTGCGGCGGGGTTTCAAATCCCGGTTATGGGATTTCGGCCGCGAATGAAAAAAATAAGGAAAAATTATTAGTGGGAGCTGTGGTCTCCGGTCCGGTTGTTGTGGGAGCAGTGGTCTCCCGTTTGGTTGTTGGAAGCTGTGTCTTCCTGATTATTTGATGGAGTAATATCTTCAGATTTGTAAGAATGTCTCAGAACTTTGAGTGTAATACATATTGAGATGTATGTAAATATATTCCAATAAAAAAAAAGGATGCTTTTCGGCGTCTAACATTGAGTTAAAAAAAAAAAATCGATATTAATTTGTCATTTGTTTGTGGGTCGTGCATCGTGTTGCCATTTTCTACCGAATGCCAGTTACCAACAAAGTAACAAGGAAGGTGATATCATGGAATTGTTGGTTGCTAACTTATGAGATTTTGAATATATACAAAGCTGAGGAGTTGTCCAATTTCAATCGTGGAATGGCACATGCAAGGGCTAACGGTGCATTGCCGAAGTTGGCCGTCCTCCTAAAAATGGACCATTTTTCATTTTGATTTGACGGATGAAATGTCATGTGCGAAGGAACGATTGTCTTTGTGTGATGGCTGGCTATCATGGCTCACATGGGACGCAGTTGTTGTTTTCATTTCTGTTGTTGGGTCTATTTCTATCACTGATTTTTTTTTATTGGGTTCTCTCTTCTACTTTATATTAATAAAATAATACTTTCTTTATAATTATCTTTTCTCAAATTTTATTCATTTCTCATTAAATATTTATAAATTGTTCCATTATTTATTTTATCATCCAAACGTTTTTTTCTTAGTTTTAAAATTTTAATTAATTTACTTTTTTGGCATTTTTTCTTAATTACGATCCAGATTCGGAAAAAAACACACGCGACATACTTGGATGGTTGCGGCATTTCCATAACACTTGCAAGTTCCGCGTCGGTGGCAATGGCATAACCCTTTGCTTGAAACGTTTAAAAATCGTGCATTTTTTATTTCCTTCTCACAATCTCATTGAATTCCCCCACAGCTCTAATTAAGGCATCCTATTTTAGAACTAGCCATTGGTTTACTGAGGAAGGCAGACTCTGGAGACTCTTTCTCTACGTTTATTATCTTATATGTGCCATCTAAAATTCCAAAATGTCAAATCTATAAGTTTATTTGATAAATAATAATAATTTTTTAACAGGAAATGCGGACGCATGGTGATTTTCAAAGTAACTATCTCAATTTCGTATCATTCTTTAGACGAAGCATGAGGGGCATATTTGGAATTAAAACCTCCCATCTCAACTGCCTCTCCACAACGAAAGGCAAAAGCAAAAACAGGAAAAACAGAGCGAGGAAGCCACATGCCAACACCTCTCCTCTTCCAATCCAAAGTCCTCTGTCTCTCGCTTCTCTACCTCTTTTCCAGCCTTTTCTTCGCTCTCTATGTCGCTCTTTTCAACACAAAATGCATCTTCCAATACCCACCGCTGGATACGATCCGCCACTCTCTCTTCACTTATCCCTCTTCCTATGGAGAACACAAGCACGCAATCGGAACTCTCCATTCATGCAAGTCCCCTGTATATTTCAAAGGTTACCAGTGATTCTCATGTTATAAGCCGCTTTCTGGAATCAAATTCGATTTTCATCGATGGGTTTTTCTTTTGGTGATTAGATTATAAGATGGCCTCGAAAGAGGTTCAAGATTTCTGTACGATTTCTTCGGTTTCTTCGTCAGCAGGCCTACGGTATATGACTAAGGGTGGGAGTCATTTTGGTGGGAATTTCAGCACCCAAAAGAGAAAATCGTATTTTCGTGATAGAGATGATGCCGTGAAGATCCCTTGTGGATTCATGATAGAGTTCCCCGTTACGAGTGCTGGTAATTTCTGCATGAAACATTCATAATTAGTTGACATTTTCTTCTGTTTGTTCCAGAAAAAAAAAATCTAAGAAACACTAACGAAACATTAGCTGGATGGATCCTTTCTAAATGATCCCAGGCATGATCTTGATTTATATCCATTGAGAAAGATATTTAAATTGGCATTTGGATAAACATAAACAAGTATTTGTCTGAATTTATTTGAAATTTACCGTGAATGTCTTTTTCTGAGTTTCTTGTTGATATCAGATAGGATGGAAATGGAGAACTGCAGAGGAGTGGTGGTGGCATCGGCTATCTTCGGTGACCATGACAAAATCCGGCAGCCGAGGGGCTTAGTATTCAAGTCCTTGGAGATTATTTGCTTCTTCATGTTCATTGATGATGCCGCGATGGCGGGCCTTAATACTCACAACATTGCCTTGACAAACAATAAGATTGGAGTGTGGAGAATAGTGAAAGTTTCTGGCAGATTGCCCTATGAGAACCCTGCAATGAATGGAGTCATACCCAAGCATCTGATCCATAGGCTTTTCCCAAACTCAAAGTTCAGCATTTGGGTTGATGCCAAGCTCCAACTTACAGCAGATCCACTTCTGTTGATCCATTCCCTCCTCATCTCAGAGAAGGCAGACATGGCCATCTCACAGCACCCTTTTAATATTCACACCATGGAAGAGGCAATGTCTACTGCAAGATGGAAGAAATGGGACGATCTGGATTCGCTGAGGACCCAAATGGAGGCTTACTGTGAGAATGGGTTGCAACCATGGAGCCGTGACAAGCTTCCCTACACTTCAGGTAGGTAGAAATCATTTCAATTAAGTGTCGGACATCTTTTTAAAATATTGATCTTACAATATCAAATTGGTCATAACATTCTGGTTTACTTCCATGTGCTCCTGTGTTTATGCGCTGGTTTTGTTCCGTTACTGATCAGTTATCACCTAATAATGCTTATTTGTTTCCCAAAACATTCACACGAATCAGCTAATTTTTCCTTGTTTGTCAATGGTGTGTATGCGATGATCTAAGCCAGTAGCATGCCCAAATAAGAGGATCCGTTTGGAAAGAAATAAAAGTGAGAAAGGAATTTATTTATTTTTTTAAAAAAGACTAATGTGATATGATGGAAATAATAATTAAAAATAAAGAAAATAAAGCTTAAGTATGTAGATAATTGTATGGAAAGATTAAACAGACTAAAATATCAAGATAATAATAAAAAAGTAAAGTAATTACGTAGTTAAAATATCAATTATATTAAAAAATGTGGAGAAAGAAATATCAAGGGATGAGTTTGGTAATGAGCATGAGTGGTAAACCACTAAACTGCCCAATTAATCCGCTTTTTTTATTTCCACACATCAAATTTATTCACAACCCGCACCACCGTAGGACATTTTCTAAATACCCAGCATTCGGAAGGATCAACTGTAAACACGTCTATCACCAAGGGGATACATAAAAATGGATGTCAAATTCTATATCAATTGTTTGGAGTGAGCTTTTGTTGCCACCAACTAAGGCAACCACACTTAGCAAATAGATACTAATTTTTTGTATATTAGTAACCGGATACAAGTGGACAATTAAGCATTCATTATTCTCTAGATTTGTTAAAAACAAATTCTTTTAGATTTCCTATGTTTGTTCGTTGGAAATCCAAACATAGAAATTAGAAAGTCGTATGGTATCCTTAAAAATAATCGATAAACCTGCTATTTTTAATATTATTTATTGGAGATCGTAAAATAATTTATGCAAACAATTGTTTCATAAGATTGGTCAACATTATTATCTGTAGTACTCTGCATTCACGTAGTCGCTACCATTTGGAATCAAGTTGCCTAAAAAAAAAAAAAGTTGAAGTGACTTCCTACTGTTCTCTTCCATGGTTTGTTTTATTATAAAAAGAAAAAAGAAAAAGGACAGGCCTTCAAAAAAGATGGGGCCCAAAGTGCTCAACTCGTTTCTATCTGACCTCTTTTATTCATTCTTGTTCACTAAAAATTTTGTGACGCAGATGTACCAGACTCAGCTCTAATCCTAAGAAAACACGGAGTTGTTACTGATTTGTGGTCGTGCCTACTGTTCAATGAATTGGAAGCCTTCAACCCGAGAGATCAGCTGGCATTTGCTTACGTGAGAGATTTGGTGAGGCCCCGAATCAAGATCAACATGTTTTCAGCGGAGGTGTTTGAGCACGTTGCTGTGGAGTACAGGCACAACGTTAAGAAGAATAGCCCGTCCCGCGCAAAGAGGCAGAAGGGAATGAAAATCTCCATCCCGATGGCAACGAACGGAAGCAAATGCGAGGCGTATCTTTCCAAGATGTGGGGCGAGGCCCGCCACTAGACGAGACGTGGACGGCTCATTGGAGGGAAATAAAATACAACGGAAATCGATACACGAAGAAGAAGTGAATGACGGAGAGGAAATCTACCTCGGGGAAGCCACCACGAATTGGAATTTTGGAGAAGAACAAAAAGGACAGATAATCTGCTCGTGCGGGTATTTTGTATTTTAAACCTTACAACTTTGCCTATTTACATTTTAAACATTGAATTTTGACTGTTTGCAATTTAAACTCTGAAATTTTGATTCATTTGCACTTTAATCCTGACTCATAATGGCATTAAAAATTATGGGTAATTCATGCAAAATGATGTAAATACCCTCTGATATAATTTTTTTTTAAAAACCTAAATTTATAATGACGGTGAAGATGTTATTGAAGAGTTTGATAATAAAATAAAGAAATCCTAATAGTAAAATTTAAGATATAAGAAATATATTTTTTTTAAATATCGGTGGGTATTTTTGTAATTTTTGCCTAAATTAATGGTGAGATTTTAACATCGTCATGGGACATTATTTAAAATGCAAAAAACCAGAGTTTTCAAAGTTTAAAATTCAAACAAGAGTTTCAAATGTAAATAGATAAAATTAGAAAATTTAAAATGCCAAAAACCCGCTTTTGGGCTTCACGGATCTCTCTTCCAAGGGTGTCCTCCAGGTCTCCAACTTTGTATCTCTATATTTGGGAGTAGGGTTGTGAGATTGATGATCCTGGCCGTTGATTTGACATGATCCTGATGGATGCGGGACCCCATGAAAAGGAATTTTAGGTAGTCTCATCTGGCCTTTTGATTAGATATTCAGGGGCCAGAAGTCAAATATATACAGAATGTGCATTATCCTGCCGCCACATCTATGTCATTTCTCGTCGGATCACCAGTCTGGATTGCCACGAGAACGGCATCCTTTGTACAGACTGTGGACACCTCGACAGTTTTTTATTAAAAAATTTGTTGTTTCTCATTTTTTTTAACTTTTGCGTCAATGAAGATCATTAGGGTTCATCAGCCTCAAACAATATGATGCAGAAACATAAAGCTTGCGAAAATTATACGCTAAAGTATAAAACTGAAATCATTAAACGTCCTAACTAATCTCCATGCATCTTCGTCATTGCTTGTAATTAAGTGTCGAAGACCTATCGAAATGATTATCACGAGAAAATGCGTGGTGGTTGTTGAGAGTTTTGTCGCCAACATTCCCTTTTTTTTTTTTTTTTTTTCCTTCTTTTGCCGGTCACCAATCTAATTATGGATTGAATCCTAGTAGCTAGACTTCAATATATTCCTTGGACCCACTTTAAAGCTATAAGCTTGTTTTTTAACAAATATTTATATACACCATGATAACTCATATTACATTTAAGTATATTCATAATCCTTACAAAACGAATAAAAATTGTTAATAGCACCTTGCACGGGAGAAAACTACAAGTATCTTCACAAAAAGGAGGAAATAAAAAAACTTACACGCTGCCTAAATGGGGGAGGGGAGAGAAAACTCATGACAACCAACAACGAATCAGCATGATATATGATTCTATAGTTGAATATGAATTTTTAGCAATAAAATTATAATTAGAGTTGGAATATATTTGTTATTTTATAGGGGGTTAACAAACCCTAATAGATCTTTAATCACGTGAATATAAATGAAAATTCAGGCAAACTATGTAGATATATTTAAAATTTTTAGGAAAATTTATAAATACACCAACTTAGTTTGACCATAACTGCAAATATACCTACATAATTTCAGAAATTACAAATAACTTCCATAGTTTGACCATAATTACAAATATACTTATATCATTATGACTTTGTTACTATATTATCACAACATGGATATATTTAAAAAGATATGCAAACCACATGAGTGTATTTATAAAAAACTAAATATACTCACTTAGTTTTTAAAATTGTGAATATATTCACATAATTTGCATATTATTACAAATATACCTACGCTATGATGGTACTGTAATGATGCAAGGGTATATTCATAATTAAGGTCAAATTATGCGGAGGCTATTTGCAATTTTTAAAATTGTGTGGATGTATTTGCAATTGTGGTTAAACTAAGTGAGTGTATTTGTAAATTATCCAAATTTTTAGAAGTTTATTTTTTCATTAGTATTGTACATTAGATACATTACATATCAAGCCTAAAATTTTATTTATTTATTAAAGAAGACCAACTACTCTCATCTGATTAAGAGAGACTACAACTTTCATCTAAAATTATGCCAAAATGCCTATATGCTAGATTCAAACCACTCTCACGGCCGTGCACATTCCTTATTCTTGTTGTGTTGACCAACTGAATATTAGAAGTTTATTGGTATAAAATAAATTACGGATAAAATTTGTGAGTAGATATACAATTGCCCTTTATATATAAGTTCAATTTTATGCAATTAATATCCATCAAATATGTGTAGGACCCCATACATTAGGCCAATCTTGTTAATGCCATGTAATTAACTCCCCCCATTGCATTTAGATTTATTTGCTTGATTAAAAATCTTAATTTTATTCAAATCGAAGATGTGCATAAAGCCTCATTTTAATACAAGTGTAAAATTAATATAATAAAATTATTTAATATATATATCTATTTCAAAACTATGATTCCAACATCTACATCATGTAAAACATTCTTTTTATGCAAATAAATGATTTTATGAATTATAATAATAATTTAAAACATATATGGATGGAGCTAGTCATTTTTCATAATTTACACGTAATCATGTGTATATTATTTTTTTACATAATAATCATGTGTATCCCTAAACAGGCAAGATTCATTTCAAGATGCCTATTGGAATGATTTAGTCATATGATAAAACAAATAATATTAAACCATGTTAATGATTGGATTATGGTTTATCATCAAGGTAGGGCACATCCAAGAGTTTCCCTTGAAAATCTGGGGTTCACGGAACTCGACCTTTTTTTTTTTTTTTTTCGTTTGATGCAAAAAGCTCGACCCTTTTTGTGCCTGAATGTTATGTCTGATTTTTTTGGTAGGCAGGTTTTTTACATTTATCTTAATTTGTATTATAATGGGACTCGGAGACATTATTATAATTTTCCAGATGATATGTTAACAATTTTTCTTAAGGGAGACAAACAAACATGCTCCCAATGAAATCAATGGACGCTTCCAGAAAAAAAGTGACTAATGTTGCTGCCACCATAACGTCTGGCGGCAATTTTGCTGCCATTGGCGTTACCTCGAGGCCAGAAACTGTCGTGGCTCATTTCTGCTTTGTGGGCAGCTTTTACGATTTGTACTCCGCCAGGCGAGAAGGAAGTTATTGAGAGCTCTATGCAATAACTCCTTTTGCTCACTCGACATAGCATTTTCCAATATTTCTAGGGTGGAAGAAATCAACAATTAAAAAAAAAAAAAATGAAGTCAAATGGACGACCCTGTATGCCAATCTATAACTAAACAGACATTAAATAGAAACTGAAAAAAAGATTTAAAAAGTCCAAAAAGGCAAGATAAATAAAATATATATATATATACATAAGAAACAATCAACTGCTTTCATAAAAAAAAAGAAATAATCAACTGCTTTTTGCAATGTATACACAATATATAGAATCGGATGTGATTAGTTAATCGTAATAATCTTCTTTGCAACTGCTTCGCTTTCCTTCTTCTCCAGCGCATTTTTTATTTCCTCCTTGAGAAACTTGACAGCCTTCTTGAACTTCCCAAAATCTTGTGCGAGTGAGTAGTCGGAAGCATCAGGAACAGAGTCCTGCAATCGCCAGCGCCCTCTGAGATCTTGGTACTTTTGCCAGCTGTCCTTAGCTTCCTCTCGTCCCAATATTAATTGAATGATTGTCTGTCAACCATCGACGAATTAATTAAACATTGTTAATCAATTAACTAAATTGGTTCGGCACTGACCAACCTTATAAAGAGGACGGCGAGCATCAGAAATGTCTTCTTCTTCCAGACATTTGCGTCTCAGGGCCTCTTCATAGTTTCCCTGCAATGATATTAATTTTTATTATTGGCCCATGTGAGTAGAGAGACATCGACTGAAAATGAGAGAAGACGAGAGGCACCTGATAGATAAGCATCTCTACGATCAACATATCCAGCTCGTACGCTTCGTGTGGGTGGCCTTTTTTCGTTGCCCTTTCATGCGCCTTCATCAGCAGCTCCAGTCCTACCCTTTCCTTTCTAGTCATTTCCAGCTTTGCCACCGTGTTCTAATCGAAAGGAACACCAGCAAATTAACACAAGGGTTCATATGTAAACATTCTTAATTAAGTGGAGTTAATTTTCGGATAAACCTGCAATTTTACGACGTTTAATAATATGTCCTCTTTATTGAGTAGCATTTTCAAATTTTCCTCGGCTTTTGCTGCGACGACCTCTGAAGGATGTCGGGTGTACAAAATCCTCCTGACGGCCAACCTGCCACTCCGGAGGGCTCCCAGAATCTGGGCCCTGCGGCTAGTGCCAGACCTCATCCGGCTCGCATTCGACTCACATCCCTGACCATCGCGCCTTCTTTTCCAGACGTACACAGCAGCGACGCCAGCCAGGACAACGACCGAAGCTGCCGCCGCACCCACGAGATGCTGCCTCGTCACGCCATTGAACTTGGAGCTTATCCAACCCAGCGATCTCCCATTGGAAATCTGTTTTGCTCGTTCTCCCATCTATAGAACTAATAACTAGATCGAGCAATGCAGATGAACACCTTCAAAAAATAATAAAAACAATTTCGTTGTGGAATTAAACGATCAAATTAAGCTTAGAAAAGACAACCGAATAGCGAATTTCGGCGCAATGCGATAGAAACTTCATTGCTCTGAATATCATCTTATATCTTCGATTCAAGCAAGCACGGCTCTGGAAGAAATAGAGATGCGAATTTGTTTCTTTGCAAATGTGTTTGGAATTGATTAAATGCAGGGCAAGGCAAGGCATTTCGTTTCCTTGATTCGAATGCAGGCCGAAGCAATAAGAGTGTGCCAGTCCACAAAAGACGGCAAAGTGGGGAAGAGATGCACGCTGCGATCTAATCTGGTGGAGTTTTCCACACACTAGTAATAATTTCATCCCCATATTTTATTGCACGCAGTATGCTTTCTTTTCACGGGCTATATTACCATTTTTTACTACTATGAAACTCTACTTTTAGGAGACCTCATATATTTTTCTCACCGATAAAAAAAAATTGCTTTGTTTATATGTTTTTATCATGTTGTTCACATTGGATAATTAAGCAAATGACGAAGGATAAGTTTAGAGGAGGGCTAATATGCAAATGTTTATGCTACCCAACTTTGAACCAGAAACTCCCACCCTATACATTCTCAATTTATGTCAACTACTTAATTATTCAAGTGATAAAACTAACATAATAAAATAACTTGATAACAGATACCAAATTTAAAGTCATATTTGAACATTTAAAATTTTTAAAATATCATTATTATATAAATAAATAATTTTATAAACTATAATTATATTTGTAGATGTGAAAGGAATCTAAACTTTTTTTTTATAATTTACACATGAATATATATTTCAAACAAATGTGAGAACTAGTATGAAAATGAATAATGTGTTGGGTTGCAACTCAATGCTTGAGGAAGTTATATTCATACGTTTAATTTTTTTACATGAATATGTGTTCTATGCAGAATTTCTTCACTATTAAAAAATCTAAAATATAAAATTGGAGTAGTGAACAGATCTTACATGCGATAATTTTGAAAATTAAAATAATGGACAGAACTTGCACCCGCATTGAGTCTTAATGCTTGTGCAAGCATTGAATCTTATCACAATATATTTTCTCATTTTAGGCTTATTCTTCTCGTAAATCAAGGAAATTGTGATCGCCCGTGTAAGAAAATAAAATAAAATAATATTGCATTAGAGGTTTTGAAATTGTAATATAAATAAAATAATTTTATTGCATTCGTTTTACACTTTTATGAGATAGGAATCATGCAAATGTTCGATTTAAATGAAATACGGTTCCCTAATTAAAAAAATAATTGTAACCCTATAGGTCAAGTAGATTTCGTATAGCTATTTGGGCCGCAAATGGAGTGCTCCCATGAATTTAAATTCATGGAACTAATTGCATTAAATTGAAACTTATCATAAACAAGATCTCATCTTTTAAGCATTCGTAAGAACGTTCTGGATAGGTTTGCTATGCAGTGACAAAAATTTAGATAGTCTAATTGAAATTTTTAATGCCCGCAAATAAAACCACATAATTTTCATATTCTGAATTTCAGACTTGATCTGTTAGTTTCTGTCAGGTTACATTAGTTTAGTTTACCATGAAATATATGGTAAATTGAAAATTTATTATATAATAAATTTTCAATTTATGATACAAATGTTCAACTTATAGGCTAATTTGCAATTATATGTGAAGTTACAGGGTTTAATGTTGGAAATGAATTTTTTTTCCACATCGGTAGCTATATATTCGACGGGGTGGCATTAATTGCTATTTCATACGATCCACTTTATGACCACAGAGAAATAATGAATTAAATTTTCTGCCTCATCAGATGCATATCGTGCCTAACCGAGCGAGATGGATGGACACAACTACTTGTGATCTCCAGAAGGAATTAAATACGTTAATAGTTCTAATGGGCCCATGCAACCACGTTACAAATCACATTTCGTTTTTTTGAAACGATAAGATATTTCTCACAAAAAGACTACATAAGTCAGATCCTTGTACGTCAAAGAAACTAATTATCTTCGTGCTTTTAAATATCAGAGAAAGCGGAATTAAAGAAGTGCATTATTGTTATGAAATTGGCATGACATATATTTTTGGTAAAAACAACCCCCCACAAACACAATATATCGATGGCAAATGATTGATTACGAATATTAAAAGATGGACGAGTGGAGATGCATGCCCAAAATTCACCACCATCTCCACCAACTCTTCCTGGCCTTGCGGATTTCTGCTAGTCGTTTTCGAAGAGCGTCTTCAAATTCTTCGATGGTGATGGGGATGTACTCCTTTTCGCTTGTTTCTGATCGGGGTTCTCTCATGAAGAGCTTTTTCGATTGAAGATCGTCCCAGCTCCGTTCGGCTGCGGTTCTATTTCCGCACATTAGGTTCGCGACAACCTACCCAAGATATCAAACACGTCTATTATTAGTAAATCTGAGACAATTTTATTCCCGCAAGATATGAGACACCTTCTTGCTACTAGGCACATTAAACAAAGGAGAATGAAAGGAATGACAATACCCGATACAGATCAGGTCTAACGTCTTTTTCCGCGATGCTAGAGTTGAAAAAATCATAGTGCAGAATATTTATAGCTCCCTTATAATCTTCCTGTAGCGGCGTATGCGCACAAACAGGTTAGCAGATACAGTAGAGACCCTATTGATAGCCATGATGATTTTGATGGGCTGAAACTTGGATGAGGTGCAAATGCAATGAGGGAAAACAGAGGTGATACGAGGGTGATTGAGAGGAGTTAGTAGAAATACGTGATAGATTAGCATTTCTGCTAATATCAGCCCCATTTCGTAGGCGTTTTGCCCGTCATCCGCATCATAAAACTCTTTAAACTTGCGTTGCAGCGCCTGTATCATTTTCTCAGCCTTTTTGCTTTTGATCAGCACCCGCGCTATTTCCTGCGTTTTGGAAGAATGATTAGCAATAAAGAAAGAAAATGCAAATTTTGATAGGACATAGGACCTAAAGTCAACAGGAAAATTCATTATCTTTAGTCTCAATGTGCAACGTGCACACGCAGTCGAAAGCAATTACAATCCCCAAATTCAGAAATGGAGTTCAAATGACGAGGAATGATGGAAGAATTAAACCTGGAGTTCGGGATAGCTAGATGGCTGCGTTTCCTGCATAAGCTGATCGAATCTTTGTGTGGCTTCGTTAAAACAAGATTTTGGAACTTCATCGTCGCTTCCATCCAGCAACGCCTGGGCTGCTCTTTCACCCATGGAAACGTTCAGACCTTTGAGCGGCACGAAAGCAGCCATGGCGGCTTGTTCGCCCACCACCCCTTTTAACCGAATTCCTCCTCCTCCTCCTGCTAAGACGCAAGCTAGTATTACTGCTGCAGTAGTCGTGGCCAAAGCTGCGGTCGACCATGCCCAGCTCGCGCCGTCACCATCGTTATCTCCAGACGCTGCTGGAAGAGCGTTGGGCCGCTCGTAACTCAAAAGAGAGCGCTGTAGAGAAAGCCGGTGGGAAAAGCTGGGTAGATTGGTGTGGATCGAACCAAAGTTGATCATGAGTAGTGTGTTGTGGTGATGAGCAGGGATTCTCACGAAGCCGATATGAGCATGTGGTCTGCTGTGGTATGCCGAGAAGGAGGTATTATTGGTACGAAGATGGCGTGGGAGGCAGGACTCCATGGGGCTTACTTCGCTGCTGAGTTCTAAATTCTAATGGTGTCGCCTAACAGAAGTGGTATTTTTTCTTATTATACTTGTCCTGTCCTAAACTACATCAGCCTTTAAAAGGACGGCCTTTGCTTCTTGTGCGGTTTACTATGGATTCCCAGATGGCGCCTTTTGAATTGTGTATATATTAATTAGGAGTACTGTTCATTTTGCCGCTGATTACACGTAGTTTTATAAATTGCATACTATTTCTGTATAATTAAAATTATATGCGTATCCGTTAACTCACTTACTGTGAGTAATGTTTTAAAAACCAGACCAGTCGTTGAACCAGTTGTGTGACCGCTTCCGGGTTTTTCCGTTTCCACTGGACTGGACCAAACTGATGGTCGAACCACGGTCAAACCAAAGAAATCAACAAACTGAGACATGACCGGTCCTGACCGGTTCATGGTCCGACCGGTCCGACCGTCCGGTTTGATCTGATTTTTAAAACATTGACTGAGAGCTCACGTGGCTTAATATTTTAGAAAAGGATAGAAATAACCTTGTTGAAAAACATCATCCGGCAACTCTATAACTGCGTCTCCATGCTTCAATTCGTCATCAAGCTCCAAATGCAGCATGGCAACAGTGGATATGATGAATCCTTCTAGGGTGCCACATTCAGGATCCTTCAAAAGCTGTCGTCCACAACACTGCTGCACTGAAGGGAGTACTAAGTCGCTCAAGATGGCATTATAATTTAACAAAAGCGGGCTCTGAGGCTGTTGTTGGTGCTGTAGGAGTTCGTTTAGTACATGTAACCAAATGGCTGCAATGCTGAAAATGTCAATACCATCATGGGCCACCACAACATTCGCCTACAATGTTAGAGATGTCGTCGCTCGGAAGATCTTTCGGTTACCGCCGGTTACCCAGTTAGAATATCCATGGGCTTGTTTGAAGCAAGAGAGTTACAAGTCAACTCAGACACATTGCTGGAACGCCCGTCTCCGGGAAGCTCATCCAGCGCGTTTTCAAGTTCATGAGCACAGAGCTCGGTCATGTTTTGTTGTCAACATTACTACATTGGGCGTAAGGGTCTACTATGTGATTGGGTTGGAGTATGGTGGTCTCGTAAAGCTCAAGGCAATCGGCCAAAGCAGGCGTCTCCTTCTTGTTGCGGCACTCAGCACTCAATAGGTTGGTATGGTCGACTTTGGCAGCCCTATCTAGAGCTATCCATATTATGAGCTTCATGAAGTCGAATTTCTTCGTGGTAATGCAGGAAAAATAGATGCTGTCCATGAAGTGCTCACATTGAATTATGTGGTGCTCCGAACCGAGGCGTCACATTTGTCCTTACTCCAAGATCTTGTCAATTGGTAAGTGTGAGTCAGGATTGTTGCCCTGAGCACGCGGCGGGTACTTAATTCGATCTCGTCCAAATTTTTTTTTTTCTTTCATCACATAAAGACACATACTTATCATCAAATCTCAATTATCATTGATAACATTTATACTTGTTTTTG
>JAXCLR010000001.1:88634657-88645599 GCA_035584095.1 Annona squamosa
TTAATTGCATTATTTTAACCTCTAGTACACATTTGTAAAATATAACATATTTCATAAATTTTATTTATCATAAAATCGGTACAGGAATATAGAGTTTATAACCCTAGGTTTACATGTACTATTCTAGGATCGAGGGTTTCACAATTAGGTAAAGTGTTTGGTTGTCGGATGTTTCGGATGATGTTTCGGATGAGAAATTAGAGTGCGTTAAGGGGTTGTTGTCGTTCTTGCAAGTATTGAATTTGAATCATGAGGTTAGAGTCAATGATGGCTTCTAGTAGATGATGCACTTAGAGGAGGCAAAGAAGTCGTTTTAGCTTTTGTCACTATTGCAAGGGAGTTGAGAAAGCTCATGGGTTGAATCTTTTCAATTTTGTTGTCATTCGAGATGACAAGGCCGACAACCAAGTCCTGGTCATTGACATCAGCTACTTGCTCGGGTATGCCAAAATGCCCTCCCATGAGTCTACCCTGAAAGATTTCTTTTGGGATACTGCTCATCAGAAAGTTGTGGTGGGCAATGGATTCGTAGAGCTGGAAGGTGCAGGCTTCTATCGTCTTGAATCACTCAAGTAGAGAAGAGTTGAACCTTATAACAAACATCATTTGGACAAATGTTAAGGAGATGTTCCATCTACTTCCCGGGGTCGTTTGCGTCAAATTTTAAAATATTAAGCCAAGCATTAACGATAGCTGATGGGAAAGTGAGGTCACGGGTATGTACACAATTTTGGTGAACTGTGTGAGGATAATGTGCAATTTGTAAAATTATGCAGGTACATTTGTAATTAGCATAAAATTATATGAGTATAACTGCAAATTACTCAATTAATTAATTATTGCCTTGGTCATTACTTAATTTGATACAATTTCAATTTTTCGTCTCATTGACTAATTTGTCTGCTTCGGCTTCATTTATACCATTAATTTTATCCTATCTTTTTTTTCGGTTGGTGATTTTATATGATCTTTAAGATCATATTCTTTATTGGATCCCGCTTCAGTGATGTGTCACATCTTATTCTTTAGTAGCTTATGCTTCTTAGTAACCTAGCCAGATGGCGCCGAAATTTTTTCTATAACCGTGTGGATGGGCAACATTTTGATGTTTAAATCAAAATCCGATCCAAATAATATATTTTTTATTTGATTAGAAAACCAAAAAATTCAAAATTAATATAATCAAATGGTTTAATTTATTAATTGTATATACATTAATTTTATATCTTAATTTCAATGTCATAATTTCAGCGCCTAGTCTATCTAAAACATCATTTATATGTAATTATGTAAAAAATCATAAAATTCTAATGCATTTGTAATTAAATTTAAACTTTTTTGTAATTTACATATAAATATATATTTTCTGTAAATGCATCCCACCCACACTTTGATTGAGATGATTTTTGGTCTTAGAATAAAACAAATAATATTGAACAATGTTATCAAAAAAAAATAATATTGAACAATGTGAACAGTTAGTTTTCATTCTATTAATATTCCATAAATGTTCATCCAATTCAATGAAAAAAATAATGTTTGTAAAAAAAATTCTAGTTAGGGAGACGTTTCATAATCTTGGGTATGTTTTGTATTGGATAACACCTTTAGAAGAAAATTTTTGATAGAAAAAATTTAAAATACAACAAATTGATGTTATACGATAGAGGTAAGAATAAAGAATAAAGAAAATCAAGTTAAAATAGATTGAGTAATTGTATAGAAATTATGAAGAAATGATTAAAAAATAAAATAATTATATGCAAAAAATTCAAAAATAGAATTGTTGTGGAGAAAAAGTTTTGCTATAGATTAGATAAAAAAGATTTCAAACACATCTTTGATTCATTAACTTAGACTGCTTTAGCTTTTTATTTCCTCTCATCATTTTTTCCTTGATATTCTCAACCGATTTTTCTTCTCATTTCGGCCATTATGGCACTGAATGTGCTGAAAAGTATTATTATGTATATTAACATCTTAAATCCTACGAAATTGGTTTAAAATGTAAATGACATTTTTGACGTTTTAGAAGATTTTAATCGTGTTGTCTGATGTTGTGAAAGTAAAGAGTCTAGAAGCAAGGCGCCAATATTAGTTATAGGCAGCAGATGTACATTTGGGCATGTCACCCGAATATTTATATTTATCAGTCTAATTATAAAATTAATAAGTATATAATTCCTGTCATACAGAACAATAATCTTACAAAATTTATGATAACTTAGGATGGGTGGAACTTCCGTGGTTTCAAATGGATACAACTATGATCTCCAGACGTACCTTTTATACATCACAGAAAAGAATTATCTGGGGAGGTAAATTGGCATCATATTTAATCAGTTAATTTATTGGCACTAATGATCCCACAAACACAAACCACAAATTAACCGTACCGATGGAAAATGATTAATTGATCACGAATATTTAAGAGACGGAGAAGTTAACATTCATAACCCAAAACACCGTTCCACTAACTCTTCCTGAGCTGGGGGATGTTTGCTGATTGTCGTTTCCGAAGTGTAGTTTCAAATTCTGAGAGGGAGGGAGGAATGCCCTGACCTTCTCTTGCTTTAGAATCAGGTTCAGTCATGAATTCCTTTTTCGGTTGAAGATCGCCCCATATCATTTCGGCTTCTTCTTTACTTCCACACATAAGATTCGCGGCAACCTGTAGAATTATAATAAATGTGTGTTTGGTAATAAATTAAACTTTTGATGAAAAGTTTTAAAGAGTAAAAGTTATTAAAATGATCTGATATGATAGGAGTAATGACGAGTGGTAAAGAGTATAAAGTTAAAATAGATATGTTAGTAATGTAGATAGTTATGTAGAAATAATTGAAAAGTAGAATAATTGTATAGAAAAATAAGAAAAAATAATTAAAAAATATGATAGTTGTGGATAGTGAACAGTTTTAGATTAAAAAATTTTAACTTAACATTTTCTATCAATTGTCAAACACACCTTAAATAAAAAACACCTAATAAATATATACATGCAAATAGCTCCATGATTAATTCACTGTTGAAGAAGAAGCGTTGCACAATGCCTATAGCTTCCTTATGCGTCCCCTGCAGCAGCGTAAGCGCACAAACAGGTTAGCAGATGCAGTAAAATCCCTACTGTCAGTTAGATTCATGTCATGATAATTTTGATAGGCAAAAGTTGGGAGAAATGCCTCATGGATTAGCATTTCTGCTAGTGTCAGCCCTATTTCGACGGCGTTTTGCTCGCCTTTCTTATCACACAACTGTCTAAACTTGTCTAAACTTGATCAGCATTATTGAAAAACGATAAATAAATAAGTAAAGAAAATGCGAATTCAGACACATTAAACCCAAAACAGCATCACGTAGACAACGATCCTGTACCCAAGTATCCTTCTAGCATGATCAACAACATGTAACAAGTAGATATAAAAGACAATACAAAAAATATATTTCTAACAAACCTTATTCACAATAAAAAAAAATCTTTATTAGTAACAAAATGCATTAGGAGTGTAACTTGGATATGATATTCATAGATTAATCCGTTAGGTATCTTACAATAAGTATGATAAGTTTTTATTTTTATACTTATAAAATAAGGTAAGTTTTAAATAAAAAATACACAGTTCAATTAGACTACAATAGAGTTCGAGTTCCAAGTACCCAAAATTGACCTGAATTGTTAACATATATTTTATGAAATATCTTTATAGTGAACAATATAAATATATTTTTAAATATGTAGAAACTTGTTTAATTTATTTATTATTTAATAAATTTAATAAATGTATTTCAAAAATTATATTATTATCATCTTGATTATAAGTTTTTAAGTTAGACATAATAAAGTTATAATTTTTAAATATAGGGCATGTTTGGAAAACTGATAACTTTTCGTAGTAAAACCCTTTATTCTTCACAATTGTCCTACTTTAATTATTTTTTACCTTTTTTATACAATTACTCTACTTTTCAATTATTTTTACCTAACTATATCTATAACTAATCTATTTATTTTAACTTTATTATATTTATTCTTTATTATATTTATCATATCACATCATGTTTTTTCTTTTTAAAACTTTAAACTAAAATATTTTTATAAAAAAAATTTCATTTCCCAAACACACTTATAATATAAAAGATATTTTAGAGAATCAATTTTGAGAAAAAATCATAACCGACCAAATATTAAAAAATATGGTAGGGTAAAATATGAGTTTTTTAGAATAAGATAAGAGTAAGGTCGATTCTGAACTGAACTTACCTGACTTAAATTGTGCCCCTAGTTATAATAATATTTTTATAGGTGAGTAAAAAATTTTCATGCTTATAATAATACTTTTATTTGTGAGGAAAATTTCAGCTACATATAATAATGTCTCAACAACTAAGGGCATTTTTGTTTTTAATAAAAAAAATTTTTAACTAAAACTTTTCTCCCTTTGTAACTATCATGTTTTAAAATTATTTTTCACATATTTCTAGACAACTACCTTATTTTTAATCATTTTTACACATTTACCCATACAAATTAAGTTATCTATTTTAAATTTATTTTCTTTATATCTCATTATTACCCTTATCATATTATATTATTATTTTTTTTATCAATTTAACAACTTTTACGCTAAAAAGTTTTTGTCCAAAAATTTTATCAATTTCCAAATACACTCTAAATCAGAATTTAGTTGCCTAAATACAAAAGCACAAATTATTAGAAGTTAGATTTTTTTAAGTAGTTGCCATATAGAATATGCCACAGCGTATTAGCCATTAAGTTTTTCTTGTGTGTTTGGTTGGGCACAAAAGTTTTCAACCAAAAATTTTCAATTAAAATTTTTTCACTTTCAATAACTATTTTATTTTTTTATTATTTTTCATAGTTTCTTATACAAACTACTATACTTTTCAATTATTTGTACACAATTACTA
This sequence comes from Annona squamosa, assembly GCA_035584095.1. Taxonomy (NCBI): domain Eukaryota; kingdom Viridiplantae; phylum Streptophyta; class Magnoliopsida; order Magnoliales; family Annonaceae; genus Annona; species Annona squamosa. The sequence continues at coordinate 88,639,587 of JAXCLR010000001.1, forward strand.
ATACAACTAACATATCTATTTTAATTTTATTATCTTTACAAATTATCATTACTCCTATCATATGACTTTTTTTAAATCAATTTGACAACTTTTACATCAAAAATTTTTTTCCTCAACCAAACATACTAATAACCATATTTTAACCTTTCGCGAGAAAATTTTAGATGCCAAAAATTAAAATTTTTGTAACAAGATTTGGAAACCCAAAACAACATCATTTAGATAATAATCTTGTATCAAAGTATAATTCTTCTAGAATTAATAACATGTGAAAAGTAAACATAAAAACACCTTAAGAAAAATAATTTGACAACTTTTATTAACAATAAAAAATATTCATTAGCAAAAATGCATATGAAAGGAAATTTTTTCTTGCTTATGATGATGTTTAAGGTAAGTTAAAAAAAATTTGCTTCTAAAAATTTTGCTTCTAGTGATAGTTTTATTAGTAAGAAATTTTTTTGTTACTTATAATAATGTTTTAAGAACTAAATTAAATTTGCTTACCTAAACATAAAAATTATAATTTGTTAGTCATCAAGTTTTTTCCTTACCCGTTGCCATAAAGAATATGCTACAAAGTATTAAAAATTAAGTTTTTTAGTAAACAAATTTTGATTTATGAAAGAAATTTTAGTTGCTAAAAATCAAAATTTTTTATAATGATAATTAAGTTAATTCCATTTTTTTGATTACATGTAGACTATGGAGTATTTGCTGCACCTGGGATTCGATACCGGATCATGGGCATGAAAACTCCGCATGACAACCATGGCGCCAACAACCCTGATATTAAGTTAATTCAAAATATAACTACATGCTTTACCCTTGTTTTAAGATATGATTATACATTTATAACAACGACAAATATAACTATACAATTTTTCATTATATTTCCAAAGACGACAAATGCCTCATGTATTTTCACTAAATATCCATGGTTAAAACCTAAATCTATGCAAAAAAAAAAAAATCATTTGACATGAAAAGTCATTCTTTTTCTGAAAAAAGATGAGAGAATTCAAGTGTTAACCAAAGATATTTCAGTAAAATCCATGGGGCATTATAATATTTGGAAATATGATGAAATGAACATTTTTATTATTTTTAGAAATGTGAGGTTACATATGAAAATATCGATAAAATTTGTTGTTATATTTTGAATTAACCCAAAAGAATTTATTACAATTATTTCAAATCCCCGACGCATTATTACAATGCTAAAGTAATTCTCCCATGTTATAAATAAATGTCAACGTTAATCCACCGTAATAAATAAATTAACAGACATCTTCCATGTCTCCTCCTCACATTTTCACCCTATATTTTCTAAAATAAAATAAGCTATGAAAAATACGTGAGTAACCAAACTTAGGAAGTAAAAACGAAGATAATCATATTAATTTAAAGCAAATACATGACATCTATGAACAGTGATAGCATATAACAAATACAACAAATAAATAAATAATAAATAAAATTTTATGCTATTTTGGAAAAATAAAATTGAAATATTCAACACATCACATGAGTTTGCTTTAACCATGTGAAGATGGTTCAAAAGAGTAATCTAATTCATTCATCAAACAGTAGACCCCGAAACACAGACAATGGCTATTTATACGTGTAGATTATGATCATACACTTGTTTTACGAAAGATTAATATGATTGTGATGACTAACTAATAATTGAAATATCATTAAAAATGATCTAATGAATTTGTATAAGTTCGCTCAGATATTTTGTCTCAAATTATAAGCATGAAAATAAAATTGTGAAATAATTTAAGTTTCAAGAGCTCAAGTTCATACATAACAAATTCAACAAAGTAAAGTCTTAGTAAAAGTCGACTTCACTTGTGACTAGACTAAAGTCCTACAGCCAAATCGACCTCACCTGCAACTTCGGATAACAACAAAGTGAAGTCTCAACCCAAGTCGATTTTACTTGCGATTTGGGTGAAATCTCAACCCAAGTCAACTTCGCCTGTGACTTCGTAGGTAAACTTTTAGACAACAAGTGGACAAAAATTTTTAACCAAAGCAAAGTCGTAACCTATGTCTACTTTACTTATCTCAAGTCGCTCCACTTGCGACTTTACCCTATAACGTTTGAAAATCCAAATGTTAGAGCATTAAATGCACTCCAACCACCACTCCAATGGCTAGATCTTCTTTTCTTCTATAAATATTATTGAAGTATGAACATGAATGAAGTTAGGAAATATAAGATAAGTTATACCTTTCAATATTTAAGTGTGTTGATATCATTTGAACAGATATTAAAGATTTAGGAGCTAGTACTTCAAGTGAGTTTACAATATCACCTTCTTCATATAATAAGGAGCTTCTATCTATTTTGTTTGTGTTATTACCATGAATCGGTGTTGGAGACTGAATTTAAAAAGAAGCAAAATAGAGGGTTAATTTGAGTTTGTCTCACTGACTGATTTTGTTTGATTTGTTTGAGTTTGTCTCACTAAAGGATTAGACTTGGTTGATTGGAGTTGGTCTTACCAATAAGTGATTATTATATATACTCCATAGATCTAGAATTTAAAAAAGATCAAGTGCTCTAGATTGTATTGAATATATAATATTTGAACCCAAGACACAATGGGTGTCTGCTTGGAAGAGTGGAGTAGAGAAGGTTGCCCAAACCACTATATATTCTCGTCTCTTGTGTAGTTTAATTTCTTACATTTATATTTTATTTGCACCCTCTTATTCTATCTCTTAGCGCGTTAATAATCATGGGGATTAAACTTATAAGAGATTAAGTTTACCAAAAAATTTTCAAGAACTCAATTCACCTATCTCCTCTTGGGTTTTGCCATAAAATCGGAATCAACAAATTAAACCTTTTTTTTATAAAAGGGTAGATTAGGCCTTTGGTCAGACAATTCATTAAAAACAAAAGGAACACTAATTGCACAACGTGGTAGCTAGAACTCCTCAATCCCCACTACCCTAGGCACCTAGGTGGCCAATGATAGACTAGAAATCTAGTTTTATATCACTGTCAGAGTTTTCCTCGTACAATTAATAGGATATTCATGGTATTTAGCATCATCTATCTAGGTTGTATTTGGTTAGAGTAGAATGGAAAATTGAAAAAACTGAAAATGGTAATATAATGTATATAATAGGGGTAAAGTATGAATAAAGAAAAAATAGATACGATAATTATATAAAAATAATTAAAATATAAAAGTAAAAATAAAAAATTGGATTGTTGGGTATATTGACTTTTGAATTCTCATTTTACTTTAGAAGATTTGCAAATATAGTCATTTAATTTGACCATTACTGTAAATATACCTATATAATTTCAGAACTTGCAAATGACTCTAATATAATTTGACCATAATTGCAAATATACTTATATTGTTACCGCACTGTTATGACATGAGTATATTTGTAATGTGTGCAAACTATATGAATATATTTACAATTTTAAAAATTAAGTAGGTATATTTAGTTTTTGTAAATATACTCACATAGTTTGCAAACTTTTATAAATATATCCACACTATGATGGTGCACTAACAACATCATAAAGATATGAACATATTTGCAATTATGATCAAACTATATAAAAGCAATTTACAAATTTTGAAATTACGTGAGTATATTGGCAATTATGATCAAATTATATAGGTATATTTGCAAATTACCATTTTCCTTTAAATAAACACATTTTTATATTGCTATAAAAACTCCATTGCTTTTTAGTATCATTATTTTTTGCCACATAAATAAACAAAGACGCATCATAATCAAATCCAATGATTTCATGTTGCTGCAAACCACCACTTCCAACCAATCATAACCAGATTTGATAACTTGTATCTTTAGGAGATGTTTGGTAATATAGATGTTTGTGGGATTTTGAAATGATATTAGGTGTGGGGATGAAAATTTTTTGAGAATTATATGATTGATATAAAATAATAACGACAAAGTTGGGATAAATAAGATAGGTGAGAGGGAAAATGATTTAAATATAAAAGTAAATTTTAAAAATAGATTTGTTAAGTTGCTAATCTTGTATGGTAAAATATGTTGGGATACCTCCTCCACCATTCCTTATCACACATCAATTAAGGTGATTCCAAAGTAACGGTTGATAGTTATGACATAAAATATTGCTATTACCAATCATGCAACTCAATCCCATTTATTTATTTTTAAGATTTATTATTTTTTTATCAATGTTCAAAGGCTAATAAAAAAAAATTGTATGTAAGAATATCCATGTTCATTAGCCAACCAAAAAAACCTTTTGTTATCACACCTTTGCATTCAAAAGTAATCATACGCCCAACATAGTGGTAACTCATACGGGTAAGATGCTGTCTAATATGGGTTCAAGTCTCCCTTCCCTCGTGTGGAGGGAGAGTTTTTAATTTTTTCCTTTTAATTTTCTCCCTTCCCTCGTTTGGCTGCTCGAATGCTCTGTCTGGACTGCTCTTTTTGGCTTGTTCCCAGCAACTCCTGGACTACTTTTTCACCCCTTGGCATTTCTGTGGACCTGCCAAAATCTATGGGCACCAATAAAGCAATGGCGGCTGGTTCTCCCTCCACCCCTTTCAATCGAATTCCTACACCTCCTCCTGCTAAGACGCAAGCTAGTATTACTACTGCAGTAGTCGGGGCCAAAGCTGCGGTCGGCCGTGCCCAGCTTGCGCCCTCTCCATCGTTATCTCTACTGTGATATGCCGAGAAGGGGGGATTAATGGTACGAAGATGGCGTGGGAGGCTGGACTCCATGGGGCTCGCTTCGCTGCGCTGAGTTCTAAAGTCTGATGGGAGTAGGTCTGGTTCGAATCGGTTCTACGGTTAATCAAGTTTAGTAATGTTTATGATGTTATAAATATTAATTTTTTAAAAAAATTTAAATAAATATATTGATTTTACAAATAAATCAGTGATTTTGGGACATCAAATGATGTAGTAATTTAATTTCCTTGTAATTCCGTATCAAGGGATTGGAGATACTAGCTGTCTCGATCAAGCCCGTCTATTTGGTTGAGCAGCCAATAATTAATTAAACTATTAAACTGCAATACATTGAGTGTTTCGAGTATTAGTTACTTTGATAACAAAATTCATGTGAATCTGCTGGATCTTATCAAAAGAATAAAAAAAAATTTAGTGATTCGAATTAGTTGAAGGTTGCAAATGACCTGTATTATATTACATACAACAATCCCAAACTTCAAATAATAAATATATAAAACTTTTATATCATTAAAGCAAACTTGTATCGTAATTTTCTAATAAATGTATCTTATTACTCTTAATATATATGAATGAGTTGAATATTTGATTTACATAGCAATTAATATCATAGATACGAGCCTCAGCTATGGGGTGGATTTGGGCGGCGGGCGGCGGGCGCGTACCGGCACTGCGGACAAGGCGGACGCACGGCGCGCGTGGCAGGTGCGTGCAGGCAGCAGTGCTGCGGACGGCGAGCTCTGCGAGTGAGGCGGGCGAGGCTGGTTTCCGACAACGGCGGAAGCAACGGGCTAGGGTTTCGTCTTTCGTCAGTTCGTGAAGGGGGGAACGAGGAGGGCGAGCGGACGATTCGACGGATTCGGGATTCATTATTTAGGGTGTACCTTGGAATGAATAAAACTTTTAGTGAAAAATTTTGAAGAATAAAAGTTGTCAAATGATGTGATATGATAGGGGCAATGAAGAGAAGTAAATAGGATAAAGTTAAAATAGATAGGTTAGTTGCATAGAAAATTGTGTGGAAATGATTGAAAAGTAGGTTTGTTTGTGTTGGAAGGTGTAAAAAAATAATTAAAAAATAGAAGAGTTGTAGAGAATGAAAAGTTTTAGACTAAAAAGTTTTAGATGAAAACTTTTTATCATTGCCAAACATCCCCTTAGTTTGTTTTTTTAAAATATATACCCTTAACAGTAAATTTTATTATTATTATTATTATATATATTTTTATCCTTGTCCTTTCCTAAAGTACATCGGCCTTTTTAAGGACGG
>JAXCLR010000001.1:88654445-88711245 GCA_035584095.1 Annona squamosa
GGGTAGGGGTTTCGCCAAAACGGGTAAGGGTAGGTTCCACCCGTACCCGGACCTACCCGACCCAAGTTGCACCCCTACCCATATCATTTCGGCTTCTTCTTTATTTCCGCACATAAGACTCGCGGCAACCTGTAGAATTATAATAATTAAAAAAAAAAACACTCAAGAGATACATACATGCAAATAGCTCCATGATTAATTCACTGTCAATTGAAAACACATTGGTTCAAACATATGCATGTCCGTTATTAGTAAATCCGTGATAATTTTATAATTTTATTCACTTGGTATTGGGCTCGTAAATTAAAAGAGACCGAGGCCACCAGGGATCTACCCAGATGGTGATATCCATGACCTGTATTGGCGAGGTCGGGTGTTTAATTCCCTAATAAAAATTGAAATGTTTATAAATATATACATTAAAAAAAAAAACGGTAGAAATGAGAATACCTGCTACAGATTAGGTCTAACATCATTTTTCGTCGTGTTGAAGAAGTCGTACTGCAGAATGTCTATAGCTTCCTTATACTTTCCCTGTAGCAGCGTAGGCGCACAAACAGGTTAGCAGATGCAGTAAAATCCCTACTGGGAGATAGATTCATGTCATGATAATTTTGATGGGCTGAAATTTCAACTCTGAGTTGTTAACATAGACTCTAGAGCGCACTTGGATGAGATGAAAAAAAACTAGCCAGGGAAAATAGAGGTGATTGAGAGGGGTTTGGAGAAATGCCTCATGGATTAGCATTTCTGCTAATATCAGCCCTATTTCGACGGCGTTTTGCTCGTCTTTCTCGTCACACAACTGTTTAAACTTTTTTTTTTTTTTGTATTGGTATATATTTCACATATATCTTAACACATATTACATTAAGAATCTGAGACATTCTTACAAATCTGAAAATACACACAACTCTCTTAAAAAAATCTGAATTTTCCTCTCATTTCCCACCGCTCCTCATTTTTTTTTTTTCGAAATCCCCAAACGGAATTCAAACTCGCACCAGCGCCTGCAAGCTTCTGACGGCCAGCCCGGTGACCAACGAGCACGCTCTTGCATCATTTTTACGCCTCCTTTTCGCTTTTGATCAGCACACGTGCTGCTTCCTGCGTTATTGAAAAATGATAAATAAATAAGTAAAGAAAATGCAAATTCAGACACATTAAACCCAAAACAGCATCATACAGACAACAATCTTGTACCCAAGTATCCTTCATCCATAATCAGCAATATGTAACAACTAGATATAAAAGACAATACAAGAATGGCCAGTTTCTATGAAAATTCTTTTTTTTTAATTTTTATGAAACCCCATTCATTTCTAAAATTTTTAATGATTGATAAAAAAATCCATTTCATTCATTATATTTAAATGATATCTTAAAAACTCTTTTATTTTTTTATTTCACTATATATGAGTTCCATCTATAAATGTGTAAAATTAATGTAATAAAATAGTACAATGCTAAAATATCAATTTTAAAGTAGTTTTTTCAACATTTAAATCATCTAAAATATTACTACTTCTTGGATAAATGATTCTATAAGATATTATTATATTCTAATATATGTACGAATAAATATAAATGTTTTTCATAATTTACAAATGAATATATATTTTTTGAGCAAATATAGCATATGTGGATGAAATTTAATCTACTTGATAAACAAGTGACATTAAATACAACGAATGTATTTAATTTTAAATCAATCATCAATATCTTAAAAATTGATGGGGTTATATGGAAGCGAAGCCCATCCTATATTTTTGTCAACCCTTAAATGCAATGAAAAGAATCTTTATTAGTAATAAAATGCATATGTAACAAAAAATTTCCTTAGTTATAATTAAGAGTATAACTTAGATAAGATACTCGTGAGTTAACCTGTTGTGTACTTTAAAATAAGTGCCATAAATTCTTATTTTTAAACTCATAGAGTAAAGGTAGGTTTTAAATAAAAAATACATAGTTCAATTAGAATAGGGTAGATTTCAAGTTTCGAATACCTGAAATTGACTTAAATTATTAATATATATTTTATAAAATATCTTTATAGTGAAAAATATAAATATATTTTTAAAAGTGTAGAAATTTTTTTAATTTGTTTATTATTTAATAAATTTAATAAATATATTTCAAAATTATTTATTATCATCTTGATTATAAGTTTTTAAGTATGACTCATAATAAAATTATAGTTTTTAAATATAGGGCATGTTTGAAATACTAAAAATATTTTACATTAAAACATTTTGCTCTTCATAATTATCCTATTTTAATTATTTCTTCACATCTTTCTATACAACTAATCTACTTCTTAATTATTTTTACATAACTACTTATATAACTAACCTATTTATTTTAATTTTCTAATATCTACTCTTTATTATTACCTTTATCATATCATATCATTTTTTCTCTTTTTAAAAACTTTACACTAAAATATTTTTATCAAAAAAAAATTTTCATTTTCCAAACACACTTATAATGTAAAGGATATTTTAAAGAATTGATTTTGAGCCAAAATCAGAACTGACCAAATATAAAAAAAAATTGATAGTGTAAAATATGAGTTTTTGAGGAAAGGATAAGGGTAAGGTCAACTTTGAACCGAATCTACCTGACTCAAATTGTGCCCTTAGTTATAATGATGCTTTTATAGGCAAGTAAAAATTTTCATGCTTATAATGATACTTTTATTTGTGAGGAAAATTTCAATTACTTAATCATTTATATATATTTACTCATAAAAATTAATTTATCTATTTTAACTTTATTCTCTTTACATTTCATTATTACTCCTATCATGTCACATTATTTTTTAATGATTTCACAACTTTTATATCAAAAACTTTTCATTCAAAATTTTTTTCACTTCCCAAACACACCCTAAATCAAAATTAGGTGCCTAAACACAAAAGCACAAATTCTTGGCAACCAAATTTTTTTAAATAGTTGCCATATATAATATGCCACTCTTAACCACATTTTAACCTTTTGCAAGAAAATTTTAGTTGCTAAAAATTAAAAAATTTTGTAACAAGGATTGAATAACCCAAAACAGCATCATTTAGATAATAATCTTGTATCAAAGTATAATTGTTCTAGAATCAATAGCATGTGAAAGGTAAACATAAAAGACACCACAAAAAAATAATTTTGAAAAAATTTATTAACAATAAAAATTATTTATTAGTAACAAATGCATATGAAAAGAATATTTTTCTTGCTTACGGTAACTTTTTTTTTTTTGCTTCCGGTGATATTTTTATTGTAATTAATAATTTATTAGTCATCAATCTTTTTCCTTAGTGGTTGATATACAGAAAATGCTATAATGTATTAAAAATCAAGGTTTTTTATTAAACAAATTTTAATTTATGCAAGAAAGTTTAGTTGCCAAAAATCAAATTTTTTATAGTGATAGTTAAGTTAATTCTAAATATGACTACATGCTTTACCCTTATTTTAAGATATCATTATACATTTATAACAATGACAAATATAATTATAGAATTTCATTATTTTCCAAAGACGACAATGGCCTTATGCATTTTCAGTAAAATATCCATGGTTAAAACTTAAATCTAAGCAAAAAATAAGTCATTTGACATGAAAAATCATTCTTTTTATGAAAAAAGATGAGAGAATTTCAAGTGTTAGCCAAAGATATTTTGGTAAAATCCATGGGGCATTATAATATTTGGAAATGAGATGAAATGTAACATCTTTATCATTTTTAGAAATTTTTAGAAATGTGAGGTCACATATGAAAATATGGATAAAATTTGTTGTTATATTTTGAATTAACCCAAAAGAATTTATTACAATTATTTCTAGTCTCTAATGCATTATTACAATCCCAAAGTAATTCTTCCATGTCATAAACAAATGTCAACGTTAATCTACCAACAAATAAATAAACAGACATCTTCCATGTCTCCTCCTCACATCTTCACCCTATAGTTTCTAAAATAAAATGCATTATGAAAAATACGTGAGTCACCAAACTCAGGAACTAAAACGAAGATAATAATATTAATTTAATGCAAATACATGACATCTATGAACAATGCTTACATGTAACAAATACAGCAATTAAATAAATGTTTCCGCTATTTTGGAAAAATAAAATTGAAATATTCAACGCTTCATGGGTTCACTTTAACCATGTGAAGATGGCCTCAAATGAGTAGATTAGTCTTTTTTGAGCTAATTTTATATATACCCACTACATTTGCCTTTAGTTATAAATAGAACCACTAAGTTTCAAAACTTTCATGTGTACCCATTACGTATGAGCGAAATTTTCAATATACTCATTATGACAGTTATAAACGTTTAATAATTTTAAAATCTCAAAATATCTCTAATTAATCTAATATTTATTGTGATTTGTGCAATATTCAGACCGTTAAAATTCATTATGCCTAGATTTTTTCTCTCATTAGATGTGTTTTCATTATATTTTTAACTTCTATTATAGTTAAATAACTAATATTATTAAATAATAAGGGTATTTTGGACATTTCATATGATGGATGGTGGCGATTTTTAATTATGTCTAACGGAATGGATATATTTGAAATTTCACTTATACTTAGTAGGTATATGTGAAAGTTTTCAAATTTAGGGAGTATATTTGTAATTAAAAATAAATGTAGTGGGTATATTTGAAATTAACTTTTTTTTGGAGAAAGCTTAGCTTAGACCTTTGGTAAGACAATTCATCAAAAACAAAAGGAACACTCCTAATCGCCCAATGTGGTAGCCAGAAAGTCTAGAACTCATTATCTCCCACTACCCAAAGCACCCAGACGGTCATTAATAGATTGAAAATTCTGCTTCTATTTCTGTATCAATGTCGGAGTTTTCCTCATATGATTAATAGGATATGGTATTTAGTATCATCTATCTAGGGTGTATTTGGTTAGAGTAAAATGGAAAACTAAAAACAGTAATATAATATATATTATAGGCGCAAAGTATGAATAAAGAAAAATAGATAGGATAATTATACGAAAAGATAATTAAAATATAAAAGTAAAAATAAAAAATTGGATCATTGGTTATATTGACTTTTGAAATCTCATTTTGCTTTGGATGATTTACAAATGGACTCACTTAATTTGACTATAATTACAAATATACCCACATAGTTTTAAAAATTACAAATTATCCCAACATAGTTTGACCATAATTGCAAACATACTTATGTCATTATTACACTATTATGACATGAATATATTTACAAAGGTTTGCAACCTATGTGAGTATATTTGCAATTTCCAAAATTAAGTGGGTGTACTTAATTTTTGCTAAATACTCACATAGTTTTCAATCTTGCAAATATACCCATGTTGTGACGTTGCACTAACGACGTCATAAAGGCATGAGTATATTTGCAATTATGGTCAAACTATATAGGGCAATTTACAAAACTTGAAACTATGTGAGTACATAGGTAATTACGATCAAATTATATAAATATATTTACAAATTACCCTTTTACTTTAAACAAACACGTTTTTATATTGCAATAAAAACTCCATCACTTTCTAGTATCATTATTTTTTTTCTACATAAATAAACAAAGATGCATCATAACCAAATCTAATGATTTCATGCTGCTTGGAGCCACTAATTCCAACCAATCAAAACCAAATTTGATAACTTGTATCTTTAGGAGATGTTTGGCAATATAGATATTTGTGGGATTTTGAAATGAGATGGGATTTGGGAAAGAAAATATTTTGAGAATTATATGATTGATACAAAATAATGGTGACAAAGTTAGAATCTTATTAGGTAAGAGGAAAAGTGATTGGAGTATAAAGATAAAATTAAAAAATAAGGTTCTTTAGTTGTTAATCATGTATAGGAAAATATATTGGGATACATCTTCCAGCATCCCTTATCACACATTAATTACAATGATTCCCAAATGTCCCCTTACTTGGTAGCCTTGATAGCTATGGCATAAAATCATTGCTATTACGAATCATGCGACTAAATGCCATTTATTTATTTTTAAAGATTTATTATTTTTAAATCAATGTTCAAAGGCTCATAAAATAAAATTTTGCTATTACGAATCATGCGACTAAATGCCATTTATTTATTTTTAAAGATTTATTATTTTTATATCAATGTTCAAAGGCTCATAAAATAAAATTTTGTATGTAAGCATATCCATTTTCACTAGCCAACCAAAAAACTTTTGTTATCACACCTTCATTCAAAAGCAATCATACGCCCAATATAGTGGTAACTCATATGACAAGGTGCTCCCTGACATGAGTTCAAGTCCCTCCTTTCTTACGTGGAGTGGAAGTTTTTAATTTCACCCCTTTGTGTTGAGGTGTTTGTAAATTTTTCATAGTGTTAGGAGTGTTATAGACAATTTTCTTTATTGTGTGTGAGAGTTATGGTTGTGTTAGGTTGTAATACGAGTTGTCATGTATAAATATTCATTTAAAAGATGCAACCATACGCCCCAATTTCAGAAGTGGAGGTAGTTAAAAAACAAAAAACACAGAGAGACGAGGAATGATGGGGAAGAAAAAAAAAACCTGCAGTTCGGGATATTCAGGATGCTTCTTCTGCAGAAGCAGGTCGAAGCTTCGTTTGGCTGTTCGAAGGCTCTGTCTGGACTGCTCTTCTTGGCTTGTTCCCAGCAACTCCTGGACTATTCTTTCATCCCTTGGCATTTCTATGGGCCTGCGAAAATCTATGGGCGTCACAGCATCCATTGCGGCTGGTTCTCCCACCGCCCCTTTCAACCGAATTCCTCCTCCTCCTGCTAAGGCTAGTATCACAGCTGCAGTAGTCGTGGCCAAAGCTGCGGTCGTCCGTGCCCAGCTGGCGCCGTCCCCATCGTTATCTGCAGACACTGCTGGAAGAGCGCTGGACCGCTCTTAATTCGAAGGAGAGCACTGTAGAGAAAGCCGGCGCGAAAAGCTGGGTAGATTGGTGTGGATCGAGCCAAAGGTGATCAGGGGTGGTCTGTTGTGATGATGAGCCGGGATTTTCACGAAGCCGATATGAGCATGTGGTCTGCTGTGATATGCTGAGAATATGGGATTATTGGTAAAAAAATGGCGTGCAGGGGAGGCCTCCCCGTGGGGCTTGCTTCGCTACTGAGCTCTAAATTCTAATGGTGTCCCCCACAGAATTGGTATTTTCGTTTTTTTTTATTTTTTTTTTGGGCCTTTCCTGAACTACATTAGTCTTTTTAAGGACGGCCTTTTCGAATTTCATGCTTGAGGTATAAATATAAATATAAAAAAATTAAAAATAAAATATAAAGGGTCATGCAAGCGTGTACATTGGGGGAGTTAATGCACACATTTGCATGGAATCGGGCCTCATAAAGTATTATAAAATACATATATAAATGAATCTAAATATTTTGTATAATTTATCATATGGTTTTGCTTCAATGAAATTTCTTTTTTTTTGTAACTTCTTTTATTTTTAATATCTTGATAGTTTATGAAAAATTTACTCTATTTATTGTGTTTAGCATCATTTATAGTATCTTAAAAGTTTTTTTATTTGTCTAATATTATTGTGCATAACCGCTTATTGAAAAGCAATATAATAAAATAATTTAATATTAAATATCAATTTTAAAGCCAGATTTTCAACATCTAAAATGTCTAAAATATCATCTTTATGTGGATAAATGTTCTACAAAGTATTAATACATTCTAATATATGTGTAAATTGATTAAGTATTTTTTATAATTTATACGTAAATATATATTTTTCAACAAATGTAACCCATAAACATATTTGATCAGGATAAAACTTGACTTTCTAGATAAACAAATAATGTTAAATATAATGAATAGATTGGATTTTTCATCAAAGATCAAAATCTAAAAAATTGAAGGTGTTACATGGCTCTACTTCACGAAGCCCTTTACTATGAAAAAGTATATTTTTGATCAAATATACTCTCACGCATCTTTAATTCGGATGAAACCTTGTCTTCTAATTAAAGAATGATTCCAAATATGATGCAGACATTTTTTATTTGGATGAAACTTTATCTTGTAATTAAAGAAATGATTCTGAATATGATTCATTAAGTAGATTTCTCATCAGTCATTAAAGTATAAAAATAGATAAGTTACATAAAATCCTTCTAAGTTGCAATCAAATGACGTAATTTAGAGAATTACCTTCTATTTAGATAGTGTAAGTCAAACCAATCAATTTGGATATCGTAAAAAGGTTATGATAGTTCAAAAATAAAATGACATAAAAAAGTAAGTATAATAATCATAAATACAAAAAAAATGCTAAGGTGTAGCCACTTGTATATGGCACCGATATCGATCATATAATTAAAATTTCACTAGTCATATAATTTAAATCATATTTTATAGTGGAAAAGTCTTGTGTGAACCATGTTTACTATAATATATATATTTGTGTGTGAATTATAAAAATACTTATATCTATTCATCGATGTATTATAATGTAATAATATTTTATTTACTCACTTTATTTACACAAAAATGATGTTTTAGATGGTTTAAAGATTAAAAAAACAACTTTAAATCAATATTTAAATTAAAACATTCCATTACATTAATTACGCATTATCTTTATATGGGGCCACTAAACATATTTGATTTGTATGAAACTTGATGTGTTGATGAAATAAATATTCTAAATACAATAATTGGGCTAGATTTAATTTTTTTCATTGATGTGTAGTCATAACTAGGGATGCAACTTGAGTTGAGTAAGTTTAGTTCAAGATCAATCTTACTCTTAGGATATTTTCAACCTTATTTTAGGTTTGGTTGATTCTACACCTATCCTATTATATTTTTTGAGATAGATTTTATTCTGGTTTCAAATTGGTTCTTGATTTTAGTCTTCATATTATATTTAAAAATTATAATTCTCATATAATTTTAACTTAAAAACTTATAATCATCATGATAATAATATATTTTTAAAATACATTTATTAAATAATCGATAAATTAAAAAAAATTCTTTATTTTAAAGTACAAATTCATAAAAGAGATATTAAATATATATCAATACTTCAGGTCAATTTGGGGCATCCAGACCTTGAAACTTCAATCGTAATTAACTAGGTAATTTTTTAAATATGGAACCTATCTACCCTATGGATACGAAAATATAAACATAGTCTACTCATTTTAGAACACCCAATAAGTTGACCCTCGAATAATCCATGCGAGTTATACCCCAAATTATAACTTCATACTTTTCGCATAAGTATTTTTAGTACTTTATAACATTTCATGTGGCAACTTATATTCTTAAGATTTTTTTAGAACTTATTTTAATTTTTATTTAGTGTTGCTGGATTTAAAATCTGTCGATTAGTTAATTTTTTATATTAGAAACATCGTAATTGAAACATTTTGTGGGGGTGAGAATGCGAGGCGCGAGAATTGGAAAAGAAATACGAGCCAGGCCTGACTACAATTGCTACTTGCCATTTATTGCTATAAGTAGAGATTGGGCCACATGCAAAAGGCAAAATAATTGAAATTATCAGGAAAAAAAGGTAAAAGGAAAGACATTGGATAATGGTACATGAGGTTAATCAGAAAAAGAAATTAACTATAGGATGCTTCTCCAAAAAACGGTAATTGCGTATATAAAAACAGTAATAATCATTTACGTACTGTAACGAATGCTTATGCGAATGTAAATTAATTCAGTGCCGATTGATTCCTTGACTTTGCCAAGCTCAAGATTTTACCCAGACCTGTGGAAAAAGTCTTTGAACTTTGTCCAATGGGGGTGATCATATCTGCGTTTCAAGTCAGTCATGCTCTTCCTAAGTTCCTCGAATTGTATCTTGGGGCCGACCTGAAATTGAACTCTCCTTAAATTTTCAGCAGTTGCAAATACATTCCATGCCTGTTTAGCTTCTTCATCCGGATGTTCTAACAATAATTTTGCAGCAGCCTGTAGTTTATAGACAAGTGAACAGGAATCATGTTCTGATATGTTCATTAATCATATCACTTTATGCTGATTATTGCTGGTTATTGACTTATTATGCTATTGGAAAGATACCTGGCCTGCAAAATAAGAAATCGTTGCAAAAAAGGTACGGGATGATCTTAGCAAAGATCTATTTCGTTTTTAAGAGGTTACTTAACCACTGATTTTTTTACTTGTTTTGCTGATGACTTTTTGCAACATATTTGGGTAATATACTTCGCAATGCTTTTTCCATTGCAAAAAGTATTTTCCAACAATAACCAAGTTTCAGTCATAAAATTGTTTCTGTTGGACAATATTCTTACAATGCCCAGTATTGAAATCTTAATACCGTACTTCCCCAGTTGAGATTGAGGGGTGCAATAATTTGATTGGAAGTGCTATTCGTTCAAGTCTTTTCTTTAGTGTCTTTAGTGTTCATGCAAGAGGGTCACACAATCAAAAAAGTCTTTCACTTAAGTGTAATGTATACAAGCCACTAGGGGATGTACCATTGTGGTAACTCATGTGGACCAGGTACTTACCAGCATGAGTTTCCAGCATGAGTTTCATTCTCCTCTTCCTTATAAGGAGTGAGAGTTTTCAATTTACTCCTTTTGTGTATAGTTACTTGCAACATAGAAAGTGTTGTAGAAATTTTTTTTCTATTGTGTAAATATTATGATTATGCTTTTTTGTAATATAAATTGCGATGATGTATAAATATATATAAAAAATATAATGTATGCAAACATTTATTATGAGGTAATTAAAGGTCCATTTTATAAGAGATTTAAAAATAGAGAAATTTTTTTGAAAAAGTAAAATAATGATTAGAAGCAAAAATAATAAAGATAAGACAAGTATGACAACTATATAGAAAAACTGTGAAAAAATACTTAGAAAATGGAGGAAATAATTTTAAAAATAAGATATTTATGAAGTTAAAATGTTTTTTTGAAGTAAATGAAGTTAAAATGTGTAAAAAGGAATGTGAATTTTTTTTAACATCTTATCAAACTTACCTTGAGAGTATTTGTGGAATGAAATGGATAATTTTTAACCAAAATAAAAAAAATTCTTGACGTTATAAATAAATAATTATTATAATTAAATTGTGCCGTTGTATTTTAAAACTAATAAATTGCTAATTCAGACACGTGTAATGCATTATATGATCATTTTGTTAAAAATTTTGAGAGAAAGGGTACTTGATCTCGAAATTAGCCCACCTTATAAAGGTATGGTCGACCCTCTCTGTCGCTGCCCTTTTGCTTGACAATTTTCTTGAAACCAGGGCTGTCTAGGAATGATAAAGCATCGTCAGGTCTTCCCTGCCACAAAACAGAATTTTATTTATGAGTTTCATTGCATCAAATTAATTTAAAATACAGTTATTTTTAGGATAATTGAATGTCATAACTTGTTTATTTGATCACACCAGAATATTAAATTTGGAATTTCCACGCAGGAACAAGAGATATACCCCAAAAGACGGAGAAGTAAATTGGAGAAAGTAGATCATGAAAATATGTAAGAATTCATAATTATATATAATTGGCTTTGCTTCTAGAAATGGTTGTGTGTAACTTTCTTCATTTTCAATGTATTGATGAATGATGCAAAATTCAATTTATTTATTGTATTTAACATCGTTGGTCCAATTAGAAGACCAAATTTTATCGAGTATGGGCCACATTTGCTTAAAATAGATATATATATGTGTGTGTGTAAATTAAGAAAAATGCTTAGATCCATTTACATATGTATTAAAATATAATAATATTTTAGAAAATTATTTATTCATATAGTCATTTTAGTATATTGATTTACACATTTATAGCTAAGGCCATGCATAATGATATTAGATAAATGAAAAAATTTCTATAATAATATAAATAATGCTAAATACAATAAATATAGCGAATTTTTAATCAATCATCATGATATTAACAATGAAAGAAGTTATATAAGAATCAGGTTTCATAAAAAGTATAGCTCCAAGCCAAATTTTTGTAACTTGTCCTTGAAATTATATTCTTATTTGCAGCTAATTACTTTACATTTTTTGTTGCATTTTATGTAAAAATGACTACAATTGATTAAATGTCATGTTTCAAAGACAAACAGTTGTAAATTGTAGCAAAAAATATATCTAATGTAACTAAATATATAATATATAATAAAAAAATTAGCTATATTAAATAAAATTCATTGTAATGATACTCTAATGCCCCTAACTACTTAAGATGTGTTTGAGAAGCGATAAAATTTTTAGTATAAAAGTTTTTGAATTTGAAAAAAATAATGTAATATGATAGTATGATAGGGGTAATGATGAAAAGTAAAGAGAATAAAGTTAAAAAAATAAGTTAGTTGTATATATAGTTATATAGAAATGATTAAAGTATAAGATAATTGTATAGAAAATATAAAAAATAATTTAAAAATAAGATAACGTATTGGCTTGAAAGTTGTTATGTTAAACAAACATGCCTTAACATGCTTTGCACCTAAATTTAAAAAGTTTTGCTTTTATAAAACTGTTCTTTTATATAAATTATCTATTTTTTGCCTCAATGATTGATGAAAATTTACTTTATTTATTGTATTTAGCATAATTTATATTAGATTTATATTATAATTGAAATACATCATTTGTCTAATATTATCATCCATGACCTCATCTATAAATATGTAAATTAACATAATAAAATAATTTAATATTAAGCATTAATTTTAAGATTATATTTTAACCATTTAAACCATATAACATATCATTATTAGATAGACAAATAATTCCATAAAATATTGTTACATTTTAAGATATATAAATAAGTCTAATCATTTTTCATGATTTACACATGAATTTATTTTTTAAATAAATAGATGAAACTTGGTCCTAGAAGTTAACAAATGATATTAAGAGTGTGTTTGGTTTTAAATAAAATTTTTTCATCTAAGAATTTTTAATTTAAAATTTTTCATTTTCTACAACTACAAAATTTTTAAATTATTTTTTTACATCTTCCTATATAAACTATTTTACTTTTCTGTCATTTTTATACAACTAATATATCTATTTTAACTTTATTCTTATTATTCTTCATCATTATCTGTGTTATATCACATTAAAAACTTTCGGAGGTTTTATTAGCTCCCAAATGACGCTTACGTAGGATGGCAGCATTTTGCATATAACACATTTTGGAATATGGGAAGCTCGAGAACTGCGTACATAACTAACACATCCAATTACGGTTGGGCAGTATTTTTCACCAGAGACTAATAAAGAATTAAAGATGGGTTTTATGAACCTGGAGTATCAGCATTTCCAAGTAAATTAGCCCCAGCTCCAGAGCATTTTCTCCCCCAAGTATCGATTCTTCGGAAATCTTTTTCTTCAGCATTTCCATCATCCCCTCGGCCTGGCCGCTTGCTACTACCACACGAGCTTTTTCCTGCATCAATTGTTAGAACAACAACAACAACAACAGGTAACAATAGCAATGTTGGAAAATGCTTGACTAGAATTCACCTTTTTCTTTAATTTTTAATGAACATTGCAAATCGAAATTTTTTAAAATTTCATATGAATGGTTAAAAGATGAGGGAGGAATGGGAATTAAAAAAAACCTTCAAATCGGCATAGTCGATTCGGGAACCCGCCTCATCCTTCAGAAACTTGAAAACGTCCGTTTTTGCATCCTCAACTCTTTCCGCAGACGGACGGTGCATGTCGACCTGCAAAAAGCTTTTGAGTTCCTCCGAGGCCACCACGTCATTGGCGAGTATTTCCATCCGTACAAACGCAGCAATGGCTGCTGGCGGGGCCACCATCGCCCATCGCATGCCAATGGCAGCTCCCGCAACACAAGCTGCCACCGCTGTCATCGCGATGAATGCTGTGGCCCAGGGCCTCTTGTCTTCCCCGTCTATGGCTCTACGTGTTCTTGGGAGAGAATTGACGGCCCACGCTTTGTAACGGGACTCGCCATGAGAGCTGGGCCATGATTTTGATGGCTTGCCACCGCCCCAACCGTGCTCTTTCGGTTTCGGGAGAACATCGACTGCCCACGTCAGTCGATGAGTTCTGATCATAGGGTTGGACCACGATTGCGGAGAATGATGAGGTTGGCGGTAGGAGGCATGGTCGAAGTGGACGCCGTGGAGATGTGGGGTGAAGATGAGCTTTGTATACGAATGGCGGGAGAGGGAGAAGGTGGCTTCCATAGCAGGTTGATTTGTAGCTTTGATTATTTCAGGAGATTGGTTGAAAATTTAAATACCCTCCTCCTTCCTTCTCGTCCACGGATGTGATGAAGGAATAAAGAGACGCTTTGGCTGCTCGTGCAAGCAGGCATAAAAAGCCTACTCATACGTGCCTCCGAAGAAAAATCAAATTCCAGATAATAATCCTCGTTTCCACACAACAGTTAATTCGTAACGGTAATGATCAAGACTATTAGACTAATTCCGAAGAGCATTGGAAAAAAAGTTCCAAATAATATACCAGTCAGAGAAGATTAGTCAAAAATGAAACAGTAATACAATTGTCCAAAAATTTTCAGATAATTAATTTCTGTAATATTTTGGAAAACATTGTGTTAATTAATAATCTAAAGGTACTTATTATGGAAAAAATTAGCGTAATAATAACAAAAGAAATAGTAAATCATGTAATGAATAGTTTAATACGAGGATATTAATAAATCCCCTTGAAACGGATTTGAATTTTTGGACCCGTGTTGGCGTGGCCCCCACCAAGTGCGAGTAACGTTCCGTCCGTTATACGCGCGAGCATGTACCAGCTGTGCATTGCCTCGAATTGACGCAAAGGGCCCAGGCTGCCAAATTACGTACGGAAAGTGTAACCTGTTTTAGATGCCTCGGTTTTATGCTTTTTATATTCATTTATTTTTATTCTAATCCTAAGTATATGATTATATTCTCGTGCTTAAAAATATATTAAATGGGTTATTAGCGTTCCTGTGAAATGATAAATATACCTAAGCATTAATATAATTTGAAATTATTTTACGTAAAATTAAAAAATAATATTCAAATAACATATTATTTTATAGTTATAAAACTATTAAAAATTTATTATAATATGAATTTTAAGCTGCAAAATCATAGTTAAGGATAAATATTTTTATCATGTCATAGGGGGTTAACTGCTTCTTTTAACAGATATTTTGATATATGGTAACTTGTCTTTGAATTTATAACCAGTATCGTAATAAAGTGACAAGTTGCGCTCGACGTGTGACCCGTGTAAGGGATGTAGATAATTCTTACACGAGTTTTCTGGATAAGGTATCCAAATTACCCATTCTCATGAGGAACTTGGCATGTGTAATTGTCCACGTGGCCAACGACAATAGTGGTATTTGTTAAGGCATTTACAACAAGTGACCATCAAATTACGAACACAAAGGAGAAGCATGAATACATAGCATCAAAAAGGCCAGACCTATTACTCGAATGCAGCTTAGAACAGTGTGGTAACTATTTTATGGAAACATTTTCTGGCTATTCTCTACTTGGAACAGTCCCCTAATGTTCTAATCTGCATTCCATTTTATAAGAAGGGGTATGATCATTTACGGCCAGCTTAAATCAGCCATTTTAGAATTTACACCAGCTCAAAAATATTTTTTATTTTTTAATTTTTATAAAACTATTAATTTGTATTTTTTGTATTTGAGAAGTGATAAAATTTTTGATAAAAAGTTTTTAGTATTAAAGTATTGAAAATGAGAAAAAATGATATGTAGGATAAGGGTAATAATAAAGAGTAAAGAGAATAAATTTAAATTAAATAAGTTAATTGTATCGGTAGTTGTAAATGAATGACTGAAAGTTAAGATAATTATATAGAAAGATATGAAAAATAAATTAAAAATATGGTAGTTATGGAGAATGAAAAGTTTTAAATTAAAAAGTTTTCATTTGAAAAGGTTTTTGTAAAAAACAAATATGTCCTAAATTTTTTAATTCAAAATTTTCATTATCTATAACTATTTTATTTTAATTATTTTTTCACATACTTACATACAACTACTCTACTTTTTAAATTATTTCTATACGATTACTTTCCAACTAACTTATGTATGTTAATTTTATTTTATTTTACTTTTCATTGCTACCTCTAGCACATCATATCATTTTTCTCTCATTTAAAAACTTTTATACAAAATTTTATTAAAATTTTTTATCGATTCTCAAACACACCCTTAAAAGTTAAAAGCTCACTTTAATTTAATTTCATAGATGCGGACTTGGAGTCTGGGACGGGGGCAACGTGGACAACTTGCACTATTAACAACTATTCTCTCCAAAAAGTATAATTTGATTTTAATTATTTGCAATTTAAAGTATGATTTTTGACCATTTTATAATGAATATAATAAAAACAAATAATTTTATTTAAAAACTATAATAGAAGGATATTAATAGTATAATAGTTTTAGATAATAAGTAACATATACCATAAGATTTATATAATTTGAAACGTCATATACACGTATTTTTATTTAGATGAGTTTTGAAAAATTCCTTTCATGTTAATAAAAGTACTGCATATCAATTTTCATATGCTAAATATATAATTTTATGATTCTTGCTTATTTGAAGTCAATACTAATACTGGGATGACGACTCGACCTGGCCTGGTCGTTTTCACCCAATGGCTTGCATTCTACACTTGCTTTTCCACGTGATGTATGAGCGGAATCCTCCGGGCTTTCCTCTTTCTTTTAACTTTTCTGCTTTTCTTTTCTTCAGGCGTTCCCCTCAAGGCATGAGCAGCGTTTAAAAATTTGGATTAAAAAGTCCCCTCTATCATCTATTTTTGGCAGGCGGCCAAGCATCATTTATTTGTACGTGGTCGCCTCAGGAGATTGGGCTGACCATTTGCTGCCACAATGTATGATCAGCAGCGTCTTTGCTGCCCCCGCAACTTGGGCTCATGTAACTTTTCTTCTTTCTTACCCCAAATTTAATTGTACTTATATAACTTTTTTTTTAATGATGTATATTTATATCATATCTCAACTTATATTAAAGCACTAAGAAAGTTCTTACAATTTTTCCACAAAAAAAAAAAAACACAAATCCTTGAATATTAAAAGTACACGACCTCTCACACTTGAAAGAGAAGATAAAGGATTCCAATCCTATGCACCCGGGAGCACTTAGCTTCAGAAAACCCGGGTGTATATCAATTTTTATCATTTTAAAAATATTTTAGATTTTTATTTTTTTATTTTTGAAAATCAATGACATTTTAGGTAATTTAAAATTACTAAAATACTACTAATTTTCAAAAATTAAAAATAAATATCTAAAATACTCTAAAAATAGTAAAAATTGATACACATGTTAAATATACTTAGATTAACACTTGTATAAAAAAATTTTCAAAAAAATAAAAAATAGGTTAAAGTGACTTCAATGCACCCGGTTTCACAGGATCGAAATCCAAAGATAATACTCCCAAATTCCAAGAACCGAAATTCGATACACGGACTACTAGTAACAAGGGCAATCCTAATTTTAATCCTAGCTTTGTTTATAAAAACCTAAACATTAATCCTCTTTATAAAAACAAGTTTGGGTTAAGTTTAGAGTTGAAATTCAAGTGAATGAATTTAAATTTTATTTTAGAACAATAAATTTAGAATTCTATATGGATTATAATAACAATAAATCATCTAAGCAAACATAAAAATAGTTAAATTACAGATTTTAAAAATATAGTAATATAAAGAATATTTTTTAAAAAAATTAACATCAGAAAAAGATAAAAGAAGAAAATTACCGAATATAAAAGAAAATCATAGAAATATAAATGAAAATAATAAACTTTGTTTATAATATAATAACGATATGACAAACACGTATTCAAACATAAATATAAATAATATAAAATATACAAATATGAAAAAATATCATTTAGGTATCATGTATATAATATATTTTATAATCAGTTCCGCTTTTATATAATTGGATTACATAGAAGTAGACTCGTATAACTCTTTTGAAATCTAAGGTTTTGATCCTTAACGAGAAATCTAATTCATTCATTGTATTTAATATCATTTATTTATCTAGGAAAGCAATTTTCATCGCAATTAAGTATGTTTATGGGTCACGTTTATTCAAAAATATATATATTCATGTGTAATTTATGAAAAATACTTAAAATCTATTTACACATGTATTAGAATATAATAATACTTTATAAAACCATTTATTCATATATAAATAATATTTTGGACAGTTTAAATGTTGAAAATACTACTTTAAAATTGATATTTAGCATTTTTCATAATTTATACATAAATAGACAAATTTTATAACAAATGTGACCCATAAACATACTCGATTATGATGAAATTTGATCCTCTAAATAAACATATAATGTTAAATATATTGAATGAATTAGATTTTCTATTAAAAATCAAAATATTAGATTTCGAAGGAGTTACATGACTCTGCTTCTATAATAAATATAAAATGTAAAATCAGGGTTGGATTTTTTGAGCTTATGTTGTAAAAAGTTCCATTGTTGGAATTTGAGCTTGGGCTCAACTCAGCCCAAGCTGCACTACAATATGAAACTCAATCAACTTATACTCTTGGTTTTTCATAAAAAAAGAAAAACATCCGGCTTTAAATTGTTAATTACATTTAACTATTTTGTTTAGCATATAATTCATAGTACCAAAAAATAAAATTATAAAAAATTTATGCATTTTCACTTGTTGTAGATTATATATATATCAGATTAAAATAGTTTTTTACGAGTGTACTGAGAAAATAATAAGACTTTTGGAAGAAAATTTTTTAAAATAAAAGAAAACGATATAATATGATATAGGTAATGAGGTGAATACAACATAATAAAGTGAAATTTGAAAGATCAGTTGTTGGCCCACCGTCGTGGGCTCTGATCGTGGGGATGGGACACGATTGTGGAGGAGGTCGGCGGCAGGAGGCATTGTCCGCGTGGAGCTGTGGGTTGATGATGTGATTTGTGTAAAAATGGCGAGAGAGGGAGAACGTGGATTCCATGGATGTGAGGCTTGATTCTTTTAAATACGCTCCTCCCTCATCGTACATGGATGTTAGATGAAAAGTTTTAAATAGCATAACAGTAATAGGGGATTAATCAAAAAATGAATAATTTAACAAGGTAGAGAAGATTAACAGAATACCTTGAAACAGATTTGGATTTTCGACACGTGTTGTCCACCTCGCTGCATGAAGGTGGGCATGGCTCCATAACCATTCTCGAAATGGAACCGTATCGGCCGTTTGATACCCAGTCTTGTACTCTTTCCAATTGAGCAAATTTTTTGTAAAAACCTTATATATTTTCAAGTTAGTAAATTTTTATATTTAGGGCGTGATTGAAAATTGATAGAATTTTTTTAAAAAAAAATTTATGTAATTTTTTTTGAAATGAGAATAATAATATAATGTAATATAAGTAATCATAATAAGTAAAGATAATAAAATTAAAATAGATAAGTTATTGATATGAGTAATTGTGTAAAAATAATTAAAAAGTATGTAATCGTATGAGAAAAAAATTAAAAATAATTAAAATAAGATAGTTATGGAAGTGATTTTATAGTTAAACAAACACACGGGTGAGCGAAACAAAATTCTAAAGCCCTTTTTTTTTTCTAATGCAGAAACATACAGTCAGGCAGTAATAGTTGACTGGGTTTCATATCAGCATGGACCCGACAGATACTGATAGATTGTAGCAGCTGCTGATCAGCCCAATCTCTTGAGGGGCTCGTACATCTCATGGCAAGCAAGTGTAGCCGGGTAAGATGGGGATCCAATGCAGGCAACTAGTCCAGGTCATCACTTGAGGAAGTTGCCCGTGTTCTAGACTCCCGGAAGGAAAGTGGGCTCTGAATTGTTTTTTTTTGAAGAAATATTGAAGACAGTTGTAGGCTTGAAATGGGCCTTCTTTGGGGGCTTTTACGACAATAAAGGCAGAGCAGAGCATCCATCGATCCATTGGATGGAATGAGATGAGATCTGATAACTATAAGAAGTGAAAATTTATATTATAAATGAAAAAAAGTATTTAAAATAAAAAAATTATTATTTATTAAAGTAAAATAATATATTGGGGGCATGTTTGATAATATAAAAAAAATTCAAATCAAACTTTTCCCTCTTTATGAATACTGTATTTTTTTACTCGTTTCTATGTAACTGTTCATCTAATTAACTTCTCAATTTAACTTTATGATCATTTTTATTTCTTATAACCTTATTCTTTTTTATTCATCATCGTTATTCATATCATATTATATCATTTTGTTTCTATTCTAAAAACTTTTAGGAGGTACCCGTGAAGTGATAAAACTTGTTGATGAAAATGTTTTTTTGCAAAAATTTTTGAATTGAGAGAAAATAATGTGATGTCATAGAGATAATGATAAAGAATAAATAGAATAGAGCTAAAATAGATAAGTTAGTTGTATGAATAGTTGTATAAAAATAATTAAAAGGTAGAATAATTGTATAGAAAAATAGGAAACAATGATTAAAATTAAGACAATGTTACATAATGGAAAATTTTAAATTAAAATTATTGATTTAAAAAGTTTTCTTGGGTAACAAACATGCCCTTATACTAAAAATGGTAATTTGCAAATACACCTACTTAGGTTTACTATAATAGCAAATATACCCACATGGTTTTGGAAATTACAAATGATCCCAAATATAGTTATACCATAATTGCAAATATACCAAGCTTTTACAACATTGTTCATGCACAATTACTATGTGGGTATGTTTGTAAATATATGCAAATTATGTGAATATAGTTGCAATTTCAAAAATTAGGTAGTTATATTTAGTTTTTGCAAGTATAATTGTGTTATGATGATGCACTAACTATGTCATAATAACATAAGTATATTTGCAATTATAGTCAAATTATGTAAGGTAATTTATAAATTTTGAAACTATACAAGTATATTTACGATTATGATCAAACTTTGTGGGTATATTTGCAAATTATCCTACTAAAAATTTATTTTTCAAAAAATTTATTATTACAGGACACGCCCCTGGAACGAAAAAGGCTTACTTCTATGCAACTAGGTTACGTAGAAGCGATTTTATGTAACTCTTTTAATTTTAAGATTTTGATGTTTGATAGAAATTCAATCTATTTATTGTATTTAACATTATTTATTTAGTTATGAAACCAAATTTTATCCAAATCCAATATATGCATAAGCCACATTTGCTCAAAAATATATATTTTCTTATATAAATTAAGAAAAATACTTAGATCATTTACATATAAATTTGAATATTGTAATACTTTATAGAATCATTATACACATAATAACGATATTCTAGAGAATTTAGATGTTGAAAAAATTACTTAAAAATTAATATTTAGTATTAAATTATTTTATTATATTTATTTTGTATGTTTGTAGATGAAACTCATATTCAGTAATATTAAATGAATAAAATTATTTTCATAATAATATAGGTAATATTAACACTATAAAAAAAAGTGGTTTCACGTGAGCATCATCAAGAAATTATATCGTATTCTCATCCGGCGGGCAGGCCTGATCTGACAAGCGTCACATCCAAATCGGCACTGACAGTGTGTCTTGGAATCACGTGCAGGCAATGGCCAAAAGATCCTGCCGAGTCAAGCCAATGACCAGCGGTGATCCCCGGGGCTGGGTGTTTCAATGCCACTGACATCACTCATTATTTTCCAAGTTTCAAGGCTGCGAATCGTGTCACGCGTTCAGCTCCGAATGAACCGCATGTGATTAAAAAATTATAATCTATTTCATGAATTGAATTTATAATTATTAATTTTTTTTAACTTACTAATTTTCATACAAATTGTTTAGTGTTAATCTCAAAAATATGAAAATTCAACCTAATAAAATAATTTGATATACATAACAATTTTAAAATTAATTTTTAAACATGTAACCATCAAAGATATAATTTATGTACGGCTAAATAATTGTGTAGAGTATTGATACATTTGAGTATATATGAGCCCATTTTGTATAAAATGCATTATAACATAAGGTGTAGTTTTGTTGCACAGGAACATATCTCACACATATAAATGTGAACTTATCTGTTCATTCACATGGACAGTAAGTCAAGGAGCATTTGGCTCAAAATAGGCTTTATATAGTCATAAAAATATATGCACTCTACTTATCATATTTTAAATTATTTATTTTATTAATATATCAATTTTAATCCAAATTTGATATGTGTATGGGCTTCATTTGAAAATATTACGAAATTAACGTAATAAAATAGTTTAATGTAATTACTAATTTTAAAGTTATTTTTCAATAAGTAAACTATTTAAGATATAATTTACATATGAATAAAGATTGTATAAAGCATTAGTATATTTAAATGCATATAAGGTACATTTTAAACTAAATGCACCGTAACTTAGTGTTCCTGTAAATGCACTCAATCATATCTGTATGTACGTAAGTAACTAATGATGTGAAGTTGATTATTGAAAGATGTGGATTTGACGATTCCTGCTCGGATGTATAATGAGTGAGGAACGTTGTCATGTCCATTTGTGATTTTTCTTCATTCGAATAGGAACAAGAGAAGAAAAGTCCAGTCATTGATTCCTCTTCAAACTGGCAGTAGTTTCTCCGTTTTCCTTTCAATGGGTGGTGTCTCATTTTCTTCATTCGAAAAGTAACGAGAGACGAAAAGTCCAATCGTTGCACGATAGATTTTCAATTTTTTTAGTTTTTTTTTTTTTCTTTTTACGAATATGTGGATGAAGAGAAGACCTTTTTAAGGTTTAAATTTTATATTGTTTGAAAGTATTAAAAATTAATATGCATTTCCTATGAATTATGATAAATACTTATTTATTCTAATTTGGTCATATATATAAAAATAAACATTACATATGAAAACATATATACGACATAAAATAATGTATTTTTAAATGTTAATTTATTTTGTAAAAATAATTATATTATTAAATTTAAGATTAATTAAATCATAGTCTCAAAAAAATAAAAATCTATATAATTATTAATAAATACTCAAATATTCTTTATTTTTATTTTACAATGATTCAATATCCATTGACAGGTTGAAAATTAATTTACCTTTTTTTCCACAAATTAATGTGAAATAGATTATTTCAGATATAATATGATAAAGATGAATGATCCTGTTAGTCTGGGTTAAACAAATGCATCACTTAGCCCATTTTAAAAAATTCATTTATAACATTTTTTGTCTTTTTATTCATACACTTGTTTACCTAAGTATATTTAACATATAAACTAAGTTTTACTATTTTTGGATATATATGTTTTTTGAGATTTTGAAACATCTATGTGTATATATGTGTTTAAATACACTTTTATTTAAAAATTTTTAAACATATATACACATATCAAAAAAAGATAAAACTTAATTTATATGTTAAATATACTTAGACAAATAAGTGCATGTAGAAAAAATAAAAATATTATAAATAAACTTTTTGAAATGGACTAAGCAAGATATTTACTTAGTTTGAGCTAATAGAATCACTTCTTTATAATAATAGAAGATATTATCGTATTTATCAAAGATGATGTCGATAAATGCTGATATTATCAATTTTATCAAAGATAATGTCGATAAATAAAGAAATATTATTTTGATGCTTATTTTACTTCTCATCAGTTTACTAAAAAGAGACTATTAGAGATGTTGTCCCTATCAAGGGCACTGGTTTGGACATGATTTTTATTTAAGAATTTTAAATTAAATATTTATACTTTGAACTTTGAGATTTACATATTTACATTCTAGATCATGTAAGTATTTTTTTTTGTTGCCCACTTGTTAATGATTGTTAACAACAAGATCTATTTTGTGAAATATGCTTCTAAATTACATATTTATATTTTGAACTATGAGATTTACACATTTACATTATAGATCATGTAAGTATTCTTTTTTATTGCCCACTCATTAGTAGTCATAACTTAATAGAAAAAACCAAAGTGTACCTCGAAATATCAAAAAATTTATTTTACAATATTATATATATTGATTGGTTAACATATTATATTAAAAAAATAAATTTAATGTCTGTAGAAATTTTGCAAATTCTCATTGTAAATGATATCTAAAATTAATTTATGCAATAAATATTCCCGATGAAGGCCGTTGGAGAGAGGAGCAATAATATTGTATGTCAATAATATTGTATGCGTAATAATTAGTACGAGGAATTTTTAGAATAAATTTCATATTTAAGGTTTCCAAGAAATTTTATTATATGCTAAATTATGTTTTTAATTTTTTTTTTATCTTTCTGAGAATGTTTACTGTAAAGTAAGATCTAGCATTTTTGCATTTGCATATTAATCTATATAAATTTACTTATCCTGCAAAATAGATTCTGTCGGTGATAAGTAGTAAACAACAAGGCCTAAAATGCAATAAAAGAAATTTTATAAGTTGTAAAATGAGAGAAATGAAAGTCTTATCCATTGGTTTGTGGTTGTTGTTGTCGCAACTCACGCGCACAAGAGGTCCGCTGCTACCATGAGGTCTCCTCACCAATGCCAAGTCCGCTGCTACATTCAGTGATAGCCCTGTTTGCAGATTTGACAGTAAATATGTTTTTTAGTTCTAAGGGCGAAAAAATGACATTTTCATCTGCTAGAATTGTCAGTGGGATGTTGCATATAGTAGACCAGCCAGTATCGCTAGTGCATTGGAAAAGTCTTATACCAAAAGCATTTGTCACTGACACAGTACAAAGCAATATCCAACGCCACTGGCCAGTGATCCAAATTCCAGCATAACGAGTGGTCTCACCGTTTCCAATTTCATGAGTCTGCTAGGTTACTTTCTCTCTATTTATTTTATATTTATATTTATATTTATGTAAATGTTTATCACATTAAAATTATTTTATAAAAGATTTTTTTTTACTAATTTATTATATTACTATATTTTTCTTAAACTTAATGTTTTTTTTACTATATTCTCTCAACCCTAATTAAGTTATGTAAGATTATTTTCCTTTAGATGACTTATTAATTTATATTTAAATTTCCATTCAAGCTTGTTGTTCTTTTTTTTTTTAAAAAAAAGAATAATCTTGTCATTCTTAATCCTAGAGAAAATTTGCCAACCGAAATTCCAATATGAATTTTACTTAACTTCACGTAAATAAGTTTAAATTTTTTATCTTACAACCTAAATATCCGAAATACATTTTCTTCAATTGTGCTTAACGAGTGTCAATTTAACAATGTATTAATATAAGATATTGCCTGCGAAAATGAGAAACAGAATTTTCTTAACAGTTTTAGCTAGTAACCATCAAGCTACGCCTGTACCGGCATAATCTCTTTATTTTTAATTTGTTACTTTATCAATTTAAACTTGTGCTGGCATAATCTCTTTATTTTTAATTTGTTGACGATTGATATAAAATTTAATCCATTCATTATATTTACTATAATTTTTTTAGCTAAATTTTCATTCAAAATCAAATATATGCACAAACTATATTTACTTAAAAATAAATATATTCATATATGAATAAAAAATAATTTTAGATGGAATAGAAAAATACTTAGATTTATTCTCATGTATATTAGAATGTAGTAATACTTTATAAATCATTTATCCATATAGTAACAATATTTTAAATGATTTGGATGCTGAAAATCATTAAAATTAATATTTTTGTTTGAATAATTTAAAATTAATATTAAATATTGAATTATTTTATTATATCAATTTTACATATTTATAGATAAAGCTTTTATATAAAAATTAGGACACTAAATATGATAGATAAAGTAGATTTTATAATAATTATAAAAAATAAAAAAGTTAGAAGCAAAAACCGAGTTCCAGCAATCTACCGTCCAGCCAAACGTGTAATCCCAAAATCCCAGCATCCAGCAGACTGATCCTATTTTTTGTCTAACCTCCCGTCTTCCAAAGTCAACAGCAATTTGGCGGATTCAGTAGCTCTGCTCTCTCCCTCCATAGAAAAAGGATGCTGCCGCGACCCCTTTCCAAACCTTATCAAAAACGAGTTGTTGAATTTCCCAATATCTGTGTTCCTCCGCCGGCATGGCAGGAACGGATGATGGCGAGAAAGTTCAAGCAGCAAGCTATTGGAGATGCAGGAAGGAAGACTTCTTTCCCGAGAAGTCCTTCCAGAGCTGGTCCGCGTACGGAGCAGCCCTCTCGCAGACGGGCTTCCGAATCAAGGACAGGCTCCTCAGCCGCTCCGACGACTCTCGGGAGCTCGGAGAGCTGCGAAGTCGGAGCGAGAATGCGATGAAGCGGTGCCTGAACTGGTGGGACCTCACCTGGTTCGGATTCGGTTCAGTCATCGGCGCCGGCATCTTCGTCCTCACCGGCCAAGAAGCCCACAAACACGCCGGCCCCTCCATCGTGCTCTCCTACGTTGCCTCCGGAGTCTCAGCGATGCTCTCGGTCTTCTGCTACACTGAATTCGCAGTGGAAATTCCCGTCGCTGGCGGCTCTTTCGCTTACCTGAGAGTCGAGCTGGGCGACTTCGCAGCGTTCATAACAGCTGCCAATCTGCTTCTGGAGAGCGTCG
This sequence comes from Annona squamosa, assembly GCA_035584095.1. Taxonomy (NCBI): domain Eukaryota; kingdom Viridiplantae; phylum Streptophyta; class Magnoliopsida; order Magnoliales; family Annonaceae; genus Annona; species Annona squamosa. The sequence continues at coordinate 88,681,107 of JAXCLR010000001.1, forward strand.
TGGGCGGGGCGGCGGTCGCCAGAGCATGGACATCCTACTTCGCGACCCTCATCAACCGCGAGCCGAATTCGCTACGTATTCGAACAAATCTCGCCAAGGACTTCAATCTCTTGGACCCGATTGCTGTCGTCGTGCTGACCGTTACATCGTCCATCACGATGATCAGCACGAGGAAAACATCTTACCTCAATTGGGTCGCGTCCGCCGTCAACACCTTCGTCATTTTCTTCGTGATCGTCGCCGGCTTCGCCCACGCCGACACCGCCAATCTGTCGCCGTTCATGCCTCACGGCGCCCAAGGGCTCTTCCGGGCGGCCGCGGTGGTCTACTTCGCCTACGGTGGATTCGACAACATCGCCACGATGGCCGAAGAGACGAGAAATCCTTCGAGGGATATTCCACTGGGCCTTCTTGGGTCGATGTCGATCATCACGGTTATATACTGCCTAATGGCGCTTTCTCTGAGCATGATGCAGAAGTATACCGAAATCGACCCGAACGCCGCTTACTCGGTGGCCTTCCAGAGCGTGGGGATGAAGTGGGCCAAGTACCTCGTTGCTCTTGGCGCGTTGAAGGGAATGACCACCGTTCTTCTGGTGGGGGCGCTCGGGCAGGCTCGATACGTCACCCATATCGCCCGAGCCCACATGATCCCTCCCCTGTTTGCTCTGGTCCACCCCAAGACAGGAACGCCGATCTACGCTGGAATCTTTCTCACCGTCTCCAGTGCTTGCCTCGCGTTCTTCTCGGGCTTGGACGTTCTGTCGACGTTGTTGTCGATCAGCACACTCTTCATCTTCATGATGATGGCCGTGGCGCTGCTGGTGAGAAGATACTACGCCAGAGGAATCACCCCAAGATCGAATCTCCTGAAGCTGACAGCTTTCTTGATGATTATAATCGCCTCGTCGATGGGCACTTCGGCTTATTGGGGTCTGAGGCCGACCGGTTGGTTGGGCTATGTCATAACCGTGCCCTTCTGGTTCTTGGGCACGGCAGGGATAGCGCTGTTTCTGCCACAGCAAAGGACGCCCAAGGTGTGGGGAGTGCCGCTTGTTCCGTGGCTGCCGTCTCTGTCCATTGCCACGAATCTTTTCCTAATGGGATCTCTCAAGGCCAGCGCGTTTTGGCGTTTCGGGCTCTGCTCTGTCCTCATGCTGATCTACTATGTGTTCGTTGGGGTCCACGCCACGTATGATACGGCCCACCAAGAAGAGAAAACGGACAGCGATATGGGCACCCAACTTCACGGGAACTCTGCAAATGAAGGGCTGTGATCATGATGCTATTTCGGATACTTGTATTTTAATCGCAGGATTTGGGCCCTTCTTTTTGGGCAAAGCCCAGACGATATTGCAGTTGATGTTATTCTATTCTAAGGGACTTGGCTCTCGAGCCAAAATAAAATACATGCGTCCTGACCCTTGAACCGTTTGCCTATCGTTTTTCTGGGGTTTCTCTAATCCACATGGATTGTACGCCGTGGCTCATGTTGAATGCGTATAGAAGTTTTTTTGAAAAGAAAAATTAAGAGAATCCCAACAAAAGATCTCATACCTCATTTCAAATTCAACCCCAAAACATTTAAGTCCGACTTCAGTATGAATTTAATTTACAATATATATGTATATATAATATCAAAAAAGTTCTAAACTCTACATACATTTCCTAATGATATTTATAAACTTGAACCCAGGCCGATCTTTACCGAGAGACACCCTGTCAATCACGTCATCTTTGAGCTTAACCCATTTACCACTTCTTTTTTTCGGAAAATTGTGCAAAAAATGTATTGTTAATTAAAAAAGGAAAGAATAAAATCAGAAACAAAGAATATATAACCACCGTAGAAATTCCCTATCAAAAATTCCAGTAACCGCATCAGTTCACAATATAACCCTTGAATCCTTGATATCAAGAAATGGGGGGAAACCTTCCATTAAAAAAAAAAAAAAAGTTGGTAAACTGTAATTTGAAGCAAAAGTTGATTTCAAGGCCGGAAAAGGAAGGAACCGCGCTCACACCGTCGGCAACAAACTCAAGGGTGTCAAAACAAGAGGAGCTGCAAACTTCAGGCTGCGGGAAATTATAAAGTGTAAATTCTCAAATACAAGTGTATCACACAACCATCTTCCGACAAGAGGTGAGAGCTCATTCCAGCTAATCAGGTCAACAAAACGTCGATCATCGACCAATGGCAAAATGCCATTACCAAAAACAGTGCCTTTGCGACGATCTTTAAAAAAGAGCAAGACTTACGACGAATTTGCAAAATGCAGAACTCAGAAGCATTCCACTGCAAAACCATCGAGTATCCATCTTTCTTGATTTTTAAAAATAAAAAATACAAAAAAAGTAAAAAATAATCAAATTTCATAGAGGACAAGATCTAAGTTGGGCTACTTTTTAATAAAGGATTTTCGTAAGTGCTGTGATATAGGTGCACTCAAGTGCAAAAACCCATTTTTTAATATTTTTTTGAAATTTTCTTATACAATTGTTATATCTAGATGTATTTAACATGTGTATCAACTTTTATCATTTTTTTAGACTTTTAGATATTTATTTTTTAATTTTTAAAATTAGTGGTATTTTCATAATTAGCACATATTAAATATATATATAAATTAATAGTTGTATAAAAAAATTTTAAAAAATGTGAAACGCACACTGGTGCACTAATACAGTGCATTTTTTAAATATGGGAACATTTGGTAATGTGTAAAACTGTGGGATTGTGGAAAATAGTGGAAAATAAAAAAGAAATTTTTTTGATAAATGTGTGATTTATAGAAAATGATACGGGTATAGTTGAAATAAATAGGTTTGTTGTATGTAGTTGGTAGGTAAAATAATTAAAATCTAAGAATACAAGTGGGAAAAATATTGTAATTGATGAAACAATAATTAGCTTTGGAAAACCAAATCCTATGGGAAAACCATGGTTCTCACACACACGCATTATCAAACGTGGCCTATGTCTACAAAGCTTAACCAATACTACAAGAATCTCAGTATAGAGCACCCAAGTGCAAAATTTATTTTTAAATTTTTTTTATACAACTTATTAATCTAAATATATTTAACATGTATATCAAGTTTTACTATTTTTGAACAGTTTAAAATTTTTTAAAGTCAGTGGCATTCTCGTAATTCATAAATTACAAAAATGTCCCTGATTTTAAAAATCTAAAAAGGTGAAACTTAATACTTATGTTAAATATATTTAAAATAACAGTTGTGTAAAAAATTTTAAAAAATAAAAAATAGGTTAAATACACCCGATTGCACTGAGACTAAGTGCATCAGGTGCATTTGATAAAAACATGTAACATATCCATGTCTTTAAGTTTATCGAAATTGCAAATATATCAAATTACGAACGTGTCCCTTTCATTAAATATCATTAAAAGTTTTGTAAAACGAAGAAAATTCTTTTTAAACTAAGTGATACACTTATAATGTTTTCAAATATTGGAGACATATTGGCTATTTTATTATCATGTATATATATTTATATGTATTATTATTTAGATTTTTTTTTCATTGCAAAACTTACAAGCTTATCCCTTAGCTTAAAAGGTATTATTGTAATTTTATAAAAAATTCTAACTTAAAAAATGTAGGAATATAGATGCAATATGAGTTACATTTACTAGCATATTTGCAAAATCCCCTTTTAATAATAAATAATTAAAATACTATGATTTGCCCGCCTATGCGATCGCCGCGCCGTTAGGTTTATGGACTTCCTTTTCACGAATCCAAGTTAAAAATCACCTTATCGGGATAAACTTTCCCTTATCATGAATCAAAGTCAAACATCACGTGTTCTGGTCCTTTTGGATGGCATTATCTTATTCATTATTCTCAGCTGCCTCTGCTGTGCTCTCGGGCTGCAAACATGTGATGCAGATTCACGGTTCAGATGTTACGGATGTAACCCGTTGATAGTTATGATACGGTGAAGATGGGATTTAGATGGAATAGATTTTACTTTCCTCATTATTAGGAAATGACAACAAAATTTTTTCAGTACTAATCCACCTTTTTCCGAATTCCCTTAACTTTTCCCCGTCCTCCAAGCTATTGTACTCTCACTTCTGATCCGCTGCCTCTATGGTGTTCTTGGGCCAGGAGACTTACGTATCTATGATCTACCTTTACAATTTACATGTGAATCTGATGTACGGTTAAGATGTTACGGATGTAATTCCGGCAACTCAATGAATACGGAGAGAATTCCATTCGGATTCATGAGCTCCGTTGGAATCCCCCTTTAAAACGGTTCCGAGGTCCTGCCTCCTTACCCGGAGGGTGATTTCTGCGGGCTCCCTTTCTCTCTATGGGAACAACCAACAAAAACATGGAAGGCGGCGGCGGCGGCGGCGGCAGCAGCAGCAGCGATGCGGGAGGTGCTCGAGCAAGAAGAAGCTACTGGAGATGGAGCAAGAAGGACTTCTTCCCAGAAGAGTCGTTCCAGAACTGGAGTTCCTACAGGTCGGCACTCTCCCATACATGCCCTCGCCTCAAGGACCGCCTTCTGGATCGCTCCTCCGACTCCTTCGAGCTCGACGTCCTACCCCGGGAGAGCCGCAACGACTTGAAGCGCTGCCTCAACTGGTTCGATCTTATCTGGATGGGCTTCGGCGCCGTCGTCGGCACAGGCATATTCGTTCTCACCGGCCAAGAAGCCCACTACCACGCAGGCCCCTCGATTGTCCTCGCCTACGCCGCCGCCGGCCTCTCTGCTCTGCTCTCAGTCTTCTGCTATTCAGAATTCGCCGTCGAGATACCCGTCGCCGGTGGCTCCTTCTCGTACCTCAGGGTCGAATTGGGGGACTTCGTTGCTTTCATTGCTGCCGCCAACATCCTTCTCGAGAGCCTCGTCGGCGCCGCGGGGCTCGCGCGGTCGTGGACATCCTACTTTGCGACACTGATCAATCGCGAACCCGACGCTCTGCGTATCCGCGCTGCAGGGCTCGCAGACGGCTTCAATCTTTTAGATCCGATCGCCGTAGCGGTGCTCTTCGTCTGCTCGATGACCACCACGGTCGGCACGAGGTTCACGTCGCGCATGAATTGGGTCGCCTCCGTGCTCAGTACCTTCGTGATCTTGTTCGTCATCGTCGCTGGCTTCACGCACGCCGACACGTCCAACCTCTCCCCTTTCTTCCCTTACGGAGCGCAGGGCACGTTCAAGGCGGCTGCGGTGGTGTACTGGGCCTACACGGGCTTCGACCTGGTCGCGACACTGGCGGAGGAGACGAAGGATCCGCCACGAGATATACCCCTAGGACTGGTGGGTTCTATGACGATAGTCAGCGTCCTCTATTGCGTGATGTCGCTCTGTCTGGTCATGATGCAGAAGTACACGGAGCTGGATGTGAATGCGGCGTACTCCGTTGCCTTCGCCAGCGTCGGAATGAAGTGGGCCAAATACCTCGTGGCTGTGGGCGCGCTGAAGGGAATGACAACAGGGCTGATGCTGGGGGCGCTGGGGCAGGGCCGATACACGACTCAGATTGCCCGAGCCCACATGATTCCGCCATTTTTCGCGCTGGTGCACCCCAAGACAGGCACCCCCATCCACGCCACGCTGCTCATCACTTCCTGCAGCGCCGCCGTTGCCTTCTTCTCCAGCCTGGATGTCTTGGCCTCCGTTTCGTCCCTCAGCACCCTGTTCATCTTTATGCTCATGGCGGTTGCGTTGCTTGTGAGAAGGTATTACCAGAAAGACTTCTCACCCAAGTCGCATTTGCTCAAGTTGGTCGCATTTCTGGCAGTGATAATCGGTTCCTCGATTGGATTGTCGGTTTACTGGGTTTCAGGATCCACTGGGTGGATTGGCTATGCTATAGCCCTTCCACTGTGGTTCTCGGGGACGCTTGGGATTGCTGTCTTTGTTCCTCAACAGCGGGCTCCAAAAGTGTGGGGAGTGCCTCTTGTTCCTTGGCTACCATCCCTGTCTATCGCCACAAATCTGTTTCTGATAGGATCGCTTGGCTATCAGGCATTCATCAGGTTTGCAATTTGCACTGCGGTGATGCTGCTTTACTATCTGTTCTTTGGCCTGCATGCAACATACGACGTGGCCCACAATCCATGCGGATTAGACGAAATTCAGAAAGACGACGGGCAAGCCTTTGAAGAATCTGGAGGGATCTAATGTCGGGCGTTCCAAGGGGTCTTTATAGAAGCTAGCATTTGCGAATTGTTACTGGGGCCTACAATTCAAGTTAGGATCCCTTGTAATGTAGATAAATTGATTTACATTAAACAACATTTGCATGAGTATCTCGCATTTCGTTGCACAAATGCTTATGCATGCGTCGGCATGCCAAGCAGAGGAAGAGAACTGGAGAACACCAGGAGGGGTTTCTCTGCAAAATCCCCACTTATTTCATCCGACGGCCTCAATTAATACCACCGGAATGGGCGGACGATATTTCACATCGTTACTTTACATGAATCCGTTTTCATCAAGCACTTGCAGTGGTTCCAAACAGTACCGACACTCTTGTAGCGAATCAAAGCCCGATTAGTAGCTAATCAGCTATTACCATGTCAGGTATTGGATTCTGCTATACTCTCACTCCTCGAATCCTTCCTTTCTAGATCGTTTGGCTTAGAACGTGAATCAAATCCTTGAATTCGTTCACATCTCACATCATAAGTTGGACAGTCGGACTCGGAAGTAAATAAAAATGCAAAAGAAAAGAAGAGAAGAGAAAAATCAACCCCGAAAATTTTTTAATAGAGAGCGGATCTTGTTCGTCTGGGATTAAAAATTCTACTTTTTAAAAACTTTTCCCATGAACTTTTCAATGTATATAGATTTAACATATAAATAAAATTTTATCATTTGTTGAAATATGTATATATTTAAACATAGAAGTGTTTTTTTCCATATTTAATGGTTGAAAATAACTAGAATTCTCATGTGCTTGAAATCCAAGAAAAATATACACATTTTAAAAATAATAAAATTTAGTTTATATATTAAATACACTTGGATTAACAAATTTATATAAAAAGGAAAAAAGAGATCGAGCTTTTTTAGTATCGGATCTGTTTCAGCATCGAAGGTTGAAAATCCAGACTCTTATCTGACATTTAGTTTTGGGCCAACGTAGGATGGGCTACAGACAGCGCTTAACTAAAAATTTCTTAACTATGACCTCTTCGTTCCCCTGTCTTCTGTGCTAAAGTATGTGTTACATGTCTGTTACTTTGGAGCAAAACCAACCTTTTTTCTTTTTTGGGGAGCATATACACGAGCACCTTAATGAAACAAAACCAATCAATTTTTTTGGAGGAGAATATACACGAACATCTTAAAGCATCGAAATAATAATGATATGCAGTTCTTCTCCACGTTAGGGAGCCCAGAGGTGATGCTGTCCATGGAGTTTGTGAACCGGCTTTTCTGAAATTTATGGCCACTTTATTCTGTAATACTGTGTTTGGGAGGTGTTAAGACAAATTGAAGATTTCTTTAAACCTGCAAGAGAGTATTGAACCCATACATATTCTTCTAACAAGCTCCTTGGATCGGCTATCTGAAATGACCAAGACCACTGGTGTTGCTCAATGCTTCAAAATGATTCTCTATTTAGGGTGTGTGTGTGTTGACACCCCACATTTGGGCCCAAAAATGGATAAAATGGAAAAGGTTCTAAGCCCAAGCAAATTCAAGACAACAATAAGTCCAAGCAAGCTAAACAGACCCTTCCAAACTCAACTCACGGGAGCAAAGCTCCACCAAGCCTCGAAGCAAGCTTTTCAACAAACCAAATCCGGCTCACAAGAGCGAAGCTCCTACAAGCCATCTCAACGGGCTCCACAATGCAGCCCACCAAGCCTCAGAAACAGGCTTCTCTACAACTTTGGGCCTTTACAACGGCCCACCCAAAAACAACGGGCTTAGTCAAGCTTTAGCCCACTAAGTTCTAGCCTACTATGGAAAGAGCCCGCCAAGCTTAAGCTCATGGACTAAGTCCAACACACCAAGCGACCCAAAGCCCATACTCTAATTCCAAGCTCAAGCCCATGGACTAAGTTCAACCACTCAAGAGGCCCAAAGCCCATGACCCCAACTCAAGACCAAGTACATGATCCCACTCAAGCCCAAACCCATGGACCAAGTCCATGACCTCAAGGGAGCCCAAAGCCCACCCCGCCATCTATAAAAGGAGGAGCTCCCCTTTCATTTGGCACACTTGAGGAGAGGCATCCTAGAGGAGAGGACGGGAGTCTGCAGCAACGCCCCGGCGCCCTGGCTTTTCCTGCTCTACGAGCTCCGCGCTCTCTCTCCCACGCCCCCTTTCCATCTCTCCCGTTATCTCAAATCTTCTTATTTTTTTTCCTTTTACGTCATGTAAACCGCCTCAGGTTGGCAGATTTTGCCATATTTGCTTCAACCCGAAGGCCGGAACTCGAGCTCTGTACAACTAGTACCTTATTCCATTAAACAGGGGCCTGATCTCCCTTTAAAGATCAGTGACGACTCCATTTTTCTTTATTTTTGTGTATGCGTGTTTGAGTCAACGCCCTGGCAAGGCTGGCGCACGCGGGTCCACGGATCCCAGCATAATACGCTGTTGTTATGCTGCCGGATTTGTAACTTGACCCGTATACGGAAAGCCCTGTCTTAGCCGTTATGCTGCCAAAATCACGAGAAAACACCCATACGCAAGATTTATCTAAAACCGTGACTCCTAATGCGTTTTACCCCATGTGAATGCAGAAAATCTAAGCCCAAGTTGCTACCCACCACGATCCGCATTTTCAAGGCCCGGGCAACCATTCTGAACCCATCGTAGCGCTCCCGGCGGGTGCTACAGTGTGATAATAAGTGAAAGTTGTCAAGTTAAAATTTTTCAATCTAAAACTTTTCACTCTCCACAACTACCTTATTTTTTAATAATTTCTTTACATTTTTCTATACAACTACCATACTTTTCAATCATTTCTACACAGTTACCAATACAACTAATTTATCTATTTCAACTTTATCCTATTTATTCCTCATCATTTGACAACTTCTACCTTCTACAACTTTTCATTAAAAATTTTATCCATTCCCAAACACACCCTTAATTTAATTTTTTTTTTCAGAAATGTGTTGATATTCACCTGGTACAACAAGAGCCACAATTTTTCTTTTTAATTCTTATCGTTACCAATACGGTTCAGATATTAGTAGCTAAAGGCCAAGCAGAAAAATTTACTACTGTAATAATGCTACGAATCCACTATTGCAACTATGGCAGCACCTGGAATCAATTCCTACACAAGTCCCATATTTTCGTATTGAACACAAATACCATAGTTAAGAGTACATTGAGTGGCCATTGCCCAGTTAGTCATGTCTCACCGTAGCTAAATTGCCCACATAAGTTTGAATGGCAGTTTTGTCTCCCTCTTCAAAACTTATAAAAATGTTTCAGAGGTTGATAATAATATAAATTAAGACGAATGTAAAGTGTCCTAATAATAAAAAAGAGTACTCTGAGAGAAATGTGTCGATGACATGGTGAGTGCAGTAGCAACTCGTTCGGTTTATATTAATGCACTAAACCGATCAATCTGCATGAATCTAGAACAAATAATAAATTGCCTGGGCATAATAAATTCATGAGAACGGAATCTATTTGACTGTTGAGCCTACAGGCAGTGAAGTGAAATAGGATAATTTGCTCATATACCTATTTAGATTAATGATGATTATTAATATACCCATATTATTTTACAAATTGTATATTATTCTTATAAAATTTCATAAACATTGCTTACATACCCATATTAACAGCCGACATTTTACAGTTATTAAATAAAAAAGTATAATTTGTTGATATACCCACTTACTTTGGTGTTACTTGTTGATATACTTGTATTATTTCTTGGATTGAATATTACCTCTACAAAGTTTTACCAAAATTGTTTATATATCCATGTTAACTGTTGATTAGTTTCTAGAGGTGCAATTTGGGCTTATAAAAATAGGGTTCACCTCAACTTTAACATTAATCCTATTTATAAAAACCTAAACTCTAACTTTATTTTTCAAAAATTGGGTTCGAATTGAATTTTGGATTGAAATTTAGGTGGATGAATTTATATTTTATTTAAGAGTAATGAGTTTAAATTTTCCTATAATATATAATAATAACAAATTATATAAATAAACATGATGACATATACTCAAATCACATATTTTAAAAAAATAATATTTCTATAAGAAAATTTAACTTCAAAAACAACACAAAGAAAGAAAATTAATGAACGTAAAAGTAAATAGTAGAAATAAAAAATAAACATAAATCAAGATAATATACTTTATTTATAATATAATTACAATATGTCAAACATGCCTTTAAATATAAATATAAATAACATAAAATACACAAATGTAAAGAAATATCACATAGATATTATATATAATATATTTTATAATAAATATAAAATGAAAAATTAGGCTCGAGTTCACTTAAACCTTAAACCTATTATATTTACAAATCAAGTTTATCGAGTTCTGGTTGTAAAAAAAAAAATTCAAATCTCAACACGGTTGAAATTTGAGTTTGGTGGGTTAGGTTCGGACTCAATAGCACCCAAGTTGCACCCCTACATGTTACCCTTTTAGGTAATCCCTTTCACCTGCACAACATTATAAACTGTAGGATTCTAATATAACTTTAAATAAATTTATTTATGTTATTATTCAAAAATTTAATGTACCCAATAACAATTTTTGACGACAAAGAGGTGTCATGTACAAGCAATTTCAGTGAAACATTGTGTAAGTAATATACAATTTGTGAAACAATGTGAGCATAGCGGCAATTAATGTCAAATCAAGTGAGTATGTCGGCAAATTATCCATTTTTATTTAACATCCCATGTACTTTCATTTAATGTTAACCGTTAATATGCGACGAAAACAATTTTGGTGAAACTTTAAGATACTAAGATGCAATTCGTGAAATAATATGGATATATCTGTAATTAACGTTACTCTAGTGGAACCTTTAACTCCACTGGATCCTAACCGAAACGATTTGGTAAGCAGGCTTGCTGATCGTCTACGCATGTCCCAAAAAAAAAAAAAAAAAAACCCAAGAAAATGACGGTGAGGGAGTCACCATTAATCCTTATGGGTGGATTAGAACCTAATTTTGTACTGAACCTGGAATGGCACTGCTGTTACAAAGACTGGATTTGGGCCTTCGGATCCAGAAATGCAAACGCTTGCCATCTGACCCTTTTGTATCGATCCATTGTTTGGGAATGCGGTGAATCATGACTTGCTAAATCTGCGAAGTGCAACGAAGTGGGTGTTCTTTTGTCCCCTGCTGTGCCTAGCCCAGGTTGGTCTTCCAGAGTCTACACCTTCATGGACCCCTTTAACCAACTTAAGCCTATCAATATTTACAATGTGGTCCCTAAAAACTGGTAATCCAAGCAAAAAAAATATATGATAATAATAAAACAAGGAGGGAGCTTTTTTCGCATCTTTTCCATATGTCTATACCAAAACAAACAATGCTTTTCATTTCCCGATCTGATTTTTTGATCACGATTCACTTTTCTTTTTTTTGGCTTCTTCCTCCTAATCTAATTCCGAAAATTTCGATCCTCACTCGATAAGTTTTGCCGATTTCCTTATCGCGGGCTCAAAAAAAAGTCCCCGCCCGGTCCAGCGATCCTTCGAGGGTTCCACAAGCCCACTGGCCTGTCGATTCCTCTGGGATTCTTCCCTTTTTACCGGTAAGCCTTGCGTTGAATTGTTACCATCTTCACATCCGAGGGCTTTTGTGTCCTGCTTACTGTGGGACGATTACCTTTTTCTTGTAAGCTTTTTTGTTGAACTGTTGCCGTCTTCATATCTGGGAGCTTTTCTACTGTGGTCCCGTGCCGTCGCGTCTTCGTCGATTTCAGGCTATCCTTTCCATCACCAATGGCGATGAGAATTTGCGCGCAGCTATGCAGCGGCAGGATTGTATGCATCCCTGGCTACAGAAGCGTCTACGCGTCCGACCATCATCTCAGATCTGGACCACGCGATTCGTGAGGCCCACAAGATCTCCGCACAGCCACGGCGACGGGCTCCTGGTAGTTACTGCGGCCACGGCAGCGGGGGTCCTGCTGGAAAAGATCAGGTGAATGATTGGCTATCGTTGTAACTGTCAATCTCTTGCGCCGAGGGGGAGTCTTTGTCGGAAAAAAGGCATGCTGGACTCGCCGAAGACTACACGTGCCTGCGAAGCATGTCAGCTACGGACGCCCAGCGCGTGGCCGCCTGCCAGCGTGCCTGCATGACTGCCGCTATCTCCGGGACCATTTTCCAAGCAATTTCATAGGCATTAGGCAATCGGCAATCCCACAATTTGAGCCGTTTTCATGGCCGTAAGGTCCATCGGCCATAACCACGTAACAAAGCATTTTTCACTTGCTCCTATTGTCTCTTTCCCCAGGAATTCGTACGATGATCCCTACAAGACACCCATCACGTGCCCTTGTCCTTGAGAGATATTTTGCCCCAGGTCATGGGGAACACGAGTCATTGGTGGGGATCCCCATTCCTCACCAACGTGTCAACGACATGAAAAACAAGTAAAAAAGCAAAAGATTTGGAATAACCCGCCGAGGAAATTGACTCCCGGCAACGTTTTCGTTGCCTTCCACAAATCACAGTCGCCGTGCAAAACAGCTGTCAGGTCCTGTTAGTCACACGCACAGACGCGAGAGAGTGAGAGAGAGCAGCACAAAAGTTGGGGAACGGAAGGAGTAATGTGATAGAATGGCAGTGAATGATCACGTGTTAAAGAGAATAAAGATAAAATAAAAATTTATAATATTTATGTATACTGATTTTTTTCAAATATTTTCAAAATTTTATGTATATTCACGCTCACATTTCAAGAGACAAAAACTCAAAAAATAGAAGAGATCACAAAAGATAAATATAAAAAATAGGATTTACTCCATGAAACCAATGGCCTGAAAATTGGATTAGACCGCCCACTTGGACTGGTCCAATTGGGAACTTGTTATGCCCATGATTGTGTGGTTGACCTAGGAGTCACTAAAACAACATTATTATTATTATTATTTGAAGATAAAGCTTCTAATGCATTAAACCAGAAAGATACATAACAAGCTTAATTTTTATTTATATAAAAGAAATCACTCTATCTCGACCATCTTTCAATGTGAAAAGGGCTCGGGAAGGAATAATCCAAGTAATTTATTGCCAAAAAATTATTTGTACACATTTTCTCAAGTATGGCTTAGGGGGTTTTTCCCCACCAAGTTTGATGGTCCAAAACAGAAACAAAAACCCGGTTGGCTAAAGAATAGGCAACTACATTTCTTTGCCTTAGAACATGGTGAAGCGAGAGGCGAGCATTAGCATTGATGATGATCCTAATCTCAGTAATAAAATAACCCACTAGTGAGGAGATCGAGCAATCGTTAGACAGACAGGTGCAAAGAAGAAGAGAATCAGATTCAACATATTCTTGCTTGAGATTGAGTTAAGGAAGATAAAATCAGAAAAATACTCATCTTATAGAAAAGGATAAAATATTATACATCTTCTTAAAAACAATATAATAGATTTCATGCTACTGGCACCTAGAATTGATCTAGTGTAGTATTCAAGGCAAACATTTAACAATTTTGAATACTGAAATTGTAGAAAAATTTTTATGATGTAATAACTATACATTTGAAGCATCTATCATTCTTTTTTTTATATTTATTTTAATATAATGATGTTGTTGAATAATTAAGGAATCAATTTAGAATGAAAATTGAATTGACTTGGTATAATAAGATAGACTAGGAAATGATTCTGGACATGAGTGGGATATGATAAAATTTTTAAAAATAATGTATGACTAAATTACTAACAAAACTTTACTAATATGTGGAGAGAATAAGATAAAATTTTTATAAATGAAGCATAGGAAAGTTGACCAACCAAACTAGCTTGAGTCTTATCCTTATGTTCAACGGGTTAAACTTGAATAATATACAAGTTGAACAAGTTTACATTTTTACAGCATTGCAAGAAATTAGATACAAACTATACCCTCCTAAGCTTCTATCTTTTTGATATTTTTTAAAAATCAAAGCAATATATTAGATTCTTCTCTATGATATTTATATTATATAATAAATCATTTTAATTAAATGTATGCATTATTTATAACAAAGTAAATACATTATCAAATTGTTTTTTTATATTTATGGCGTGTTTGTTAAACCTAAAACTTTTATTCTTTATAATAACTTATTTTTTAATTATTTATTTATATATTCTCATATAACTATTCTATTTTTTAATTATTTATACACACAATAACTTATTTATTTTAAAATTATTATTTTTATTTCATTTTCTCTCATTTAGAGTTTGTTTGGTATTTTTCAAAATTTTTTGACGTTTTTTCGGCTGCAACGAGCGACAAGACCGTGCGCGTCGCAATGGAAGGCGCGGCAGCCTTGGTCTGTTTAGAGACGTTAATGAAGGGGTGAAAAGACAAGTACTGCACAGACACGCCGTTAAAATTTATCAGTTTCCGGTCACGGTCAACCTAAATAAATGCATAATTTAAAATTAGCCAGAAAAATTAAAAAATAGAAACCCAAATGCAACTTGCAACCATTTTGAGAGCAGAAAAGCACTACAAATTTAATAGAAACCCAAACGTAACTCTATCATTCCATCTTATCTTAATGATTACTCGCTGGGGCCATCCACGTGTCGGCAAGAGACATATCTGCCTGCGGATAACGTAGCACGTGTGACAGGTCCCACCCGTTCCCGTCACATGCCCGGCACAGAAACGAAACCTGGTCCGTACGTCCGCGGACATACGTCAATGGGCAAGGGGAACCAATTAGACGCTTGGACCATCCATTTTCCTGTCCCTGCGCGCTGTGGACCGCCGCACGAGTGCCCACTGCACATGCATCGCACGTGTGCGGAGTAGATTGCACGTGAAAGATGGCAGGGGATTCAGTTGGGGCCCATTCCTGGAAGCTCCGTCCTCTTCTGCAATGCAACCCAAGTAAACATGTCAGATGCGTTTGCTCCTGATCTGAACTTATTTTTGGGCATGCTGTCGCAGGAGTGGGGCTGGACGCAGGCGATAGGACTTAGGAGGTGGCCGGCGATTGCTTCTAGCTAGGCAACTGGCAAAGCAAGCCCTGATGGAAAGCGCACATGTTAAATAAGGAAATTTCCAGAAGTATAGATATATATTTTTTAATTTCTTAAATAAATTCTAGGCTTGGACACGCATGCTAAGTTGCTAACTAGCTAGGCTAGTCAAATGTAAAAATATTGCATATTTAATAATCAATGCATATGATTCAAGATGTGTACTGATGCTATCAAATGCACATCTAGACGCAAAAACTCATATTTGTGTCTAGAAACTTGATTGATATTATGGTTATTTTAAATTTTTTTTTTAGCCTTAAGTTTCCGACGAAAACCGGAGTATAATTGTATATATCGTACAACGTTTATTCATTTTTAGTTAGTTATATTTTTTTATTTTTCTTCACAAACATATTTTTCTAAACGTATTTAATATATATACTAAGTTTTTCCATTTTACAATACTTTTACATCTTTATTTTTAATTTTCGAAAATTAAGTTTTTTAAGGAGTGAGAAATGACTTAAATGCCCCTTGAAAATCTTGATTTTTAAAAATAAAAATAGAAATGTAAAATTATTATAAAACGTCAAACTTTAGTATATGTATTAAATACGCTTAGAAAAATATATTTATAAAGAAAAAATAAAATAAAATAAATGAATGTTGTATTTTAGTCTAAAATACAGTATGATGTGTATAATCAAGCTCCAATGAAATATGTTATGTGGCCAAATTTGGAAAAAATTTATCTTATTTTACATGGTTTTAAAAATGTTGAAAACCAAAAGAAAGGGGCACGACATATTGAATGATCAATAGTTCACAAAGGATAGTCAGATTTTACCCCCCCAACACACACACCAACCCCAACAAAAAAATAAAAAATAAAAAAAATTCTACGGTTAAAAGGTAAACCGTATCACATAAACGCACACTTGAGTCTTTTAACAATCAGCAATAATTTAAGTAGGGTCATTGGAATAGAGAATTTTATTTTCTTCAGAAATTACGTGTACTTTTATTTATAATTCGTCGTCTTTTCGCAAATAAAAGTCGCTGAGTCATTTCCACTTCAAACTGTTTACGCTTTTTTTTGGATAACAACAAACTGTATATGTTTTAAATACTTTTTTTTTTTTCAATGGATGTTTTAAATACCTTTTTGATAACAGTTTCTTTAAGATATAAAGAAACAAAAAGTTTGTTGTGCTGAATACTTTGAGAAAGATAAATTTGAATTTTATAAAGGCTCAAAAAATATGAACGAAATAATTAAAGAAAAACATTGCAACATATTTATTTAGATTAATAGTTCGTGATGTAAAATAGCGATATTTATTGGCTGCGTTGACCCTTTCAACATTTGTAAGCATTAATGTTGCTAAGATGTAAAATTCAAATCTAAAGTAAAAATAACGAAAGGACAAAGGAGTACAGAATATTTGGTGTATTTTACGTTTGTAATTCATATTTATCTAAGAGTTACAAATACTGCCACCAACCATGTTTCGAAGTATTTATAATTATCCTCCTTAAAAGTGGAATATTTTACAAAATGTCTTTATATATTTGGGGTTGTACATGCTTCGAATTAATAATATCAAAATATCACAATGTATAATTACCAGTTCAAAAAAAAAAAGCTATAAATACTATCATCACGTGAATGATCCAAAAGTTGTCCACGGTTTCCCTATGATGCAAATGTAGTTATCTTTTGTCTTGTGCCTTAACTCGTTTATACATTATTGGCTGTGTGTATATATATATATGGGTTGAATTTACAGCAAGGGTGCTTTTCTACCTGATTTTGCTGCCGCTGGGGACCCAAAATTCTCTCAATTATCATTGTTTTGTCTCATTATTCGTTTTAGGAACGTACTTGTTGCCAATTCTAAACTTTGTCTGGGACATGACCTAGCAACCGTACATCGATCATGTCCGATCATGCGTCTGTCCAGTTGGTTAGTTTGCTTTCAGTACAACTGGCTGTTGTTCTTGGAAATGTGAACACCCTCAGCTCCTCCACTGATATTGACCGTCCAACGTGTACCTATACAATCGGATCTGTTGATGAGGAGTCGTCTTTTGACATCCCACATGAGGTTGGACCCACACCCGCAAGGCCCCATCCCCACCCTTGTTTGTGGTTAACAAAACGAAACCGGAAACAAGTACGTTCCCACCCCAATTTCATTCATTCAATTACCTCCGATCCGGCCTCATCTCATCAACCAGAAAATTTTTTTTTTTTATTTTTATTTTTTAAAAAAAAGAGAAAACTATGCTTTGCAGTTATGGGAAATATTTCAGTTTTGATTCCCATTTTGAAGATTAAATCAAAACTCATCCTACTCTACTCACTCTATTTCTTAAAACATGATTTATTATACTGATTTAATTTTATAATTTTATTTCTTTTGACAAACAGGGATTACAACAAATATTCGATTTGGATAAAAATTTGTGTCCTAGTTAAAATGCAATAAGCAAATTTGATTTTAATTTAGAAATAAAAGTACGTTACAATGTGGCTGCACCACTGAAAAACTCCAATATTATCGGTTGCATAGAAATATTCCTCGGGAACTATTTATCCAGAAGATTTTACACTATCGGAAGAACCAGGATAAAAAAAAAAAAAAAAAAAAAAAAAAAAAAAAAATTGATGAGGGGGTTTGAGGAGCCGAGGATCATCTGGGCCGAGGAGCCAAGCTAGCGTTTCACGTGGTTTGACAGACAGGGTCAGCTGGTCCCATGCATTGTAGCGACTCCATGCACTAGGAAAAGAAATTTAGTTGTCACTTTGTCCGCATGGTTTTTAATATGACATTTTAACCATGCCATAGCGGAAAAACAATTTTCATCCTCTTTTAACTTTCTTTCAGTAGAAAGTCTATTCGATCAATATTATTGTTTGCTATACATATCTTTTGATAAATATTTATTATAATATGATAACAACACATGTTTTGATGTCACTATGCACTTGCAACCAAATGATTTCTCCTCGCCAATGAAACATCCATTTGATTTTACTAATAATATCATCACTTGCTATATTCGGTACTTCTTACTATGCAATCTGCCTATCACTCTTCTTATCCTATTTCAGGAATTCAAGCCAGCTGCAACGTAAAAAGTTCGAGAAAATGCTAGCTATTTTCCGTACAATCATCGATATAATGACTGTGTACCCGAATCATCCGCAAATTTACACCAACATGAGCACATCGATTATATATGAGGCATTCATGCATCATTTTACGGCCAATATATCATAGATAATGAGTACCACATTGAATTATATTTATGTTATTGTTATCGCATTTGACGCTTTGGTGCTGTTTTCGAATCTTCAAATTCTATATATATTTCATAAAATTCTTTATGTATGTCATAGAATCAAGTTAAGGTGGGAAACATACTACGAGAAATTTGTTTTTTCAAATTAATACTTTGGTGCAAAAATTAAATTTTATTGTTATAAATGTCACTTTGTTGCAAACACTTTGTTGTATATACTCGGTTGCCAAGAAATTATTAACTTCGTTAGAAATACTTTTCAGCAAGCAAAGGAACTTTTCTTTACAATTAAGTATCAAAAAATTATTAGGCGCAATTAAGGGGTTGACGTGCTTGTATAAGGGTGTATGAAGTGAGAGGTCTAGTATTCAAAGTTGGGTAAAAATACTTATCTTGTATAATCTTATCTGTAGTTGTTCTTACCCAATCATACGAGGAGATAACACAATTATAAAAAAAAAAAAAAAAACTATTTAGACAACTACAATATGGGTGGGTGCGTAGGATGATGCCCCCCAACTGTTTAATTCGAATAATAAACTTTGTTACATATAATCATTATAATCAACACAACATTCATTATGCGTGATTGGTAGATTTTCATTCCAAAAAATTGGTGATTGGCAATAAATAATTGACTGCTTAAGAATAGCATGCGCACTATTTTGTGCACCAAGGACATAAGTTTTCAAATTCGAAATTATGAAGTGTTTTTGCTTTTGGAAATTACTTACTACTAGTCTAGTTAGCATGGTGGGAGCGGCACTCCCCACCAAATTAATTTTTCCATGTGCGAACTGGACCGTCCAAACTGATGGATTGTACAATGTATATGTCTGCTAGGAACTGAGGTCAAATTTTCAATCTTCTGATTGTTCCTGGAAATATTGGTTGCCTTTTGGACCTTGGTAAGGACAATTATTGGAATTAACATCTTGCACTGGTAACTTTCTTCAATTACTTGGCACTTATTCTAATTAGCAAGTGAAATGGATAATGCAATTGGAGTAGACATTTTAGAACAACATATAATTAATAAGAAAAAAGCTGCTACCATGCGACTAGTATAGTTGGCAATAATCCAACCTTAACTGCTTACTTTTTAGAATTAGAATTCAATTGTGGATATTTGGGTAGTAATTTCATTTCAAATTTTGGAAAAAGTACTTCTTAACTTATATATTTAGATTCACAATTGTTTATGTTGCACATGTAACTTTGAACAATATATTATATAGAATTTATAATTTTTAAAAATATTTATATAATTTTAAGTTTTAAATACTTGTTGAAATTCAATGACTATTTTTTGAGTAATAACAACCAGTGTAGACTTTAATGAGTTTAATCACATTTGACAAAGTTGATAATGCTTAACAAATGTTGACAAGTTTAGTAGTTAACATTCTAGCCAATTTCGAGAGAAGTTAATAGACCTAGTAATGTTATAAAAACCGAATGGTTTAATGGTCAAGGAAACTATTTGGGCTTAAAGAGTGACATATTTAATAGAATTTTAGTTACAACGAAGGAGAGGGAGAGGACACATGCTTTCACTAGAGTTTGATCCTTTATATAAATTTCAAAAAATTTAAAAGAAAAAAAATAATGCACTCAGGTGTGCTGAGGCAAAGTGAAGTATACAGCTATACCTTTTAAAACTCCAGGGCACACCGATGATAACTTTTACCATTGGGCTAAAGGAAAGTTTCCTTTCGCTAAATATAAATAAGTAAAGACTGAAAAAGCAAAGAGGCTATTACTCAGAAATGTGAAAGAAACTTTAGAAACAGACGAGGTAAGCATTGCCGATATGGAATTCTCACCTATTATTATTCCGTGAATGGGTATACCACAGGCTCGGAGCGTTGAGGGACCTGGTGCTTATCAATTACATAGCAGACTTCAGAGGGCGCTATTACTTATTTCCCTGAAGAGCCAAAGGACCCTTGGCTTTGAAATTGGACAGCTGTTTTGCTGTTTACCAAAAGCAAAGCAATCAGACACGTTGTCTTATTATCTAGAGATCGAAGTTCTCTTGCAGCCACTGCCTTCGCCTGATGTACGGATTGGGTCATTGCATGAAAAAGGTGGGCCACTTCTAATATCATTTGATCTAAACCCTCAATTACTCGGTTAGTAGCTAGGCCAAGTCACCAAGATAAGATGACTGCCCTTCTTTCTCTCTCTCTCTTTTTTTTTCAAAAAAAAAAAAAAAAACACTCATGTAACTTTTTTTGACGGAAAAAAAAATAACGGATGCATCTTGTTTCTCATTTTCTATCTTTCCTCGAGTGGAAATAACAAAGGGAATCTCCTTGAATTGGCAATTTTGGGACGTTTACTAGAAACAGCCTGTTTTGGTTGAAGAAGTGGACCCCACTACTGATGGAGGCCCCCCCAAAGTACTTTGAATTTCCCTGCAATATCTGGCCTGCTTCTTCTGAAATTTATTCGGTTAAAAAGATTAGGTGAAACTGTTTTTTGGGTGGGCCCTCGTTATTTTGAGCAAATCTAGTTGTACTTCCATCGAAGAAACCTAAGCCTTATGTTGTCATGTCTCAACCACCGGAAAAATCCCACATGTTCGAGGACAACTATCATCATAAATTTACAAGGCGACAATTGTCTCAATGAATTTTTTTATTCATAAAATATTTTATTTTACCTTCCTGAAAATTTAATCATTTTAATAAAGGATCATGTTTAAATGCATCCTAATGAGTTGAAATTTTAATAAGCACATGTGTAAAAAATTAATTTTTTTTTGAAATTTTTATAAAATTATTAATTTATATGCATTTAACTTATGTTTTAATATATATATATATATAATTTATTTATTAATTAACATTTTTTGGAGATGTATAAATATATGTTTTTTAAAAAATATAAGCATTTTAGTCATTTAAAATGACTAAAACCATTTTATTTTTAATGATAAAAAAGATATCTTTAAAAATGGTAAATGTTAGTTTATAAATTAAATACACAAATTACAAAAATGTTAAAAATAAAATTTACACCCATATGCGCTAAATAAATGCATCCGGATGAATAAACATTTTCCTTTAATAAGAGTTCATCAAACCTTTAAATTACGATCGAGTAGTTCTTTATTTTTCTCACTTTTCGCCGTCTATCTTTCTCCGACACGATGCCTTAGGAGGAAAGAAAAAGACAAACCGACTTACCTGTTGAGAGATGAGATGAAATATGAAACGGGAGGCAGGATGGGATGAAAAAGGTATTATTTTATACTGAAAATGAAAAAAAAGTATGAAAATTTAAAAAATAATTTTTTAAGGATGAAAAACGTATATTTTTTAAATGAGAAATTCTCTCTTGAGGTTGTCCCATCTCATTTGTGAACAGTTTCGATTGAGGCGCTATTAAGGGATATTTTCCTTCAAATCCTTTTTTTTTTAATCTCTAAATGCCTACATCAGCTACGTAACCAGATTGATGGAAATTACGTACCCTGCTTCAATTAATGTCAGGTCCATAACTAGATTAAGGTATATTAGATAGCCTGCTTTAATTTTGCTGTAAAATGCATCGATCAGCTCCATAGCTAGACTAAGATATGTTACATAGCCCGCTTTAATTTTGCCCGTGAAAATGCACATTAAGCTCCGTAACTAGACTAAGTATATTACATGGGACTTGATTTCATGCATTAGGTATACTTATCGCACTCAATTATATTTAACTTATTTTTATTTTTTTGAAATTTTTTTACACCACTGTTAATGTAAGAATATTCAACATGTGTATTAAATTTTTCCATTTTAAAAATGAATAAAAATTGATACAGATATTAAATATACTTAGATTAATAATCTTGAAAAAATTTTAAAAAAATAAAAATAAATATTTGCATGCAAGTACACGGAAACTAAATACACTCAAGGAGCATAAATTCAATGTCCATGTTACATAGCTTGCTTTAATTATGAGGCAGAAGGGAAGCTACCCAGGTTCGCGTATGGGTACCTTGATGTTGTTTTAACATATTCCATGCTAGTCATGTTGCTTAGGTTATGTATGTAGGGAGTCAAAATTTACTCGAAAATGTAGAAAAAGCCTATTATATCACTTTCAAAGGAAATTGCGATTAAAGATATTTTTCCCGCTATTTATAAATCGCCACCGCTACCTCGATCCGCACTATAAATTGCAGATAGACACAAGGCAGGATTCCATACGCTTCCATCGTTTCCATCGACTCCGCTCATGCATTACCACACACACACTTCCCTTTAAAACTCTCCAATCTTCCCACATCCACCATCACCCCCAAAACCTCTCTCTTTCTCTCCCGCACTCCCCGAAATCTCCCTCCTCTCTTCTTCCGTCCTTTCGTCCCTTCTTGGACGAGGAGAGCAAAGAAAGAAGACATGGTGGTGCTATCCAGGCCAGCAATAGAACAGATTTCTCTGATACAGAACAACAAAGCAACGGCATTTCCTGGCATTCCCATCATAGACCTCTCCGACCCAGACTCCAAAACCCAGCTTGTCAAAGCCTGCGAGGAGATGGGATTCTTCAAGGTAGCCAACCACGGCATTCCAGTGGAATTCATGGAGAGATTGGAAGCTGAAGCCGTCGTGTTCTTCTCTCTGCCTCAGCCAGAGAAGGATCAAGCTGGCCCAGCCAATCCGTTTGGGTACGGCAACAAGAGCATTGGGCCCAACGGAGACATGGGTTGGGTTGAGTATCTTCTGTTGCAAACCAATGCCGAATCAATTGCTCGAAAATCCTTGACCATTTCTAGAGAAAATCCTGAAAAATTCTAGTAAGAAGATGCCAGCTTCAAAATTCTCTTCCTGTTAAATCCACGTGCATGCATAACCTATCTTAGCATTCTGTTCTGTTTTCTTTTCTCCTTTCAGCTCTGCTGCGAATGTTTACATAAATGCCGTGAGGAGGTTAGCCTGTGTTATTCTTGAGCTGCTTGCAGACGGACTGAATATCCGAACTAGAGATGTTTTCAGTAAGCTTCTTATGGATGAGGAGAGCGATTCTATTTTCAGGATCAACCACTACCCTCCATGCCCTGATGAGTTTGAAGCATCAGGCTGTAACCTGACTGGATTTGGAGAGCACACAGATCCTCAGATAGTATCAATCCTAAGATCAAATAATACATCCGGCCTGCAGATCTCTCTGAAGGATGGGAGTTGGATTTCAGTACCACCTGACCCTACTTCCTTCTTTGTCGCCGTTGGTGATTCCTTGCAGGTATTGTTGCCAATATTCCCCATCATTTCGAGCCACTTCGTTTTTTGAAAGGAAAAAAAAAAAAAAAAAAAAATACAATTCCCCAATAAAATTGATGGTTCTTTTAATAAGATGGCCCCACCAGGAAGTTAATGGCTGGTCGTCCAATTTCAACGCAAATTGATATATATTCGGCATGTTGAAGATGGGATAGCTTTGTACTCACCCATTTCAATGTGCGATTGTTGATTTGGTTGTAGGTCATGACAAATGGAAGGTTTAAGAGTGCGAAACATAGGGTGCTAGCAAACAGCACCAAATCGAGGGTCTCCATGATCTATTTTGGTGCTCCAGCGTTAGAAGAGAGACTAGAGCCCATTCCAGTCCTGATGGAAGGTGGGGGTGAAAGCTTGTACAGGGAATTCACATGGTCCGAGTACAAAAGATCTGCCTACGAATCAAGGCTTGCTGATAATAGGCTTCGGCCGTTTGAGAAAACAGAGGGGGCAGCTTAAGTGTCAGCTGATGTACTGGTTTTTTAGTTTTTAGGACTTTGGGTATGCCGAGCCAGGTTGGAAAAGCTGACCGAGTTAACCAAACATGGACAAGAAAAGGTTGTTTTTCCTTTCGTTCCTTTTTTCCTTTTTTCCCGTGTGTAACTGCCCAACTTCATCAATAAAAATATTTAAAAAACTGTAATAGACCGCCGTATTTTTCATGGATCATCTGCATAATCACTTATAGATTTGTCTTAGATGCAATAAACTGAGGCTGGAGAGCAATGATCTGTTGGAGTATCTGCCCACCAAACACCCATGCACAGACATGTGTCAACAGTTCTTTCAGCCATGAAGCAACAGTGTGGCATTTGCATATTCGCGCCTCAAATTTCCCAAATTCGTACTTTTTGACTCATACTTTTCATATTTGCAACGGATGACTTGTGGTCCAGAACATGTGCACATTTTGCCCTCATTAAATACTCGTCCAGATGAGGCTGCCTTGTTAGATGATCCTGCCTTATTTTATACAAGCTAGTAACTGATATTACAATCGGGCAAAAACCCTTCGCATTATGGGGAGTAAAAGCGTAGTTGTATGGAGGAATACGTATATATGATTGAAAAATATAATAGTTATATAAAAATATATGTAAAAATAATTAAAATTGAGGTAGTTTAATGAAATGTGGGTGGAAAAGTTTGGTGAAAATTTTTTTGCTTAACTTTACCGAACATAGTGTATATATTTTATGCTCTACTCTATTTTCTTGATAAGAAAATTTATATCTTACATATAATTATCTATTTTTCACATAATTATTATTAGCTATTGTGTTTAGGAAATGGTAAAATTTTTAAATGAAACGTTTTTTATGTAAAATTTTTTGAATTCCGAAAAACGATGTGATATAATAGGGGTAATGATGTAAAGTAAAGATATTAAAGTTAAAATAAATATATTAATTACATAGGGAGTTGTGTAAAAAAACTGAAAATTATGGTAATTGTATAGAAAAATGTGAAGAAATGATTAAAAAATAAGATAATTAAAAAGTTTTAGCGCTAAAAGTTTTTATTATTCCCAAACATTCATTCACTACCCAAATTAATATTTATCAACACACAGAATAATTAAGTCTTGCAACCTATGAGCAAATTTTTTAATGTCGGCCTGTCGGCACAAAGTAATTAACCTTTAATACACACTAAATAATTTTTGTAAGAAATAAACTTTAATAATAAATTTAAATAGTTATGTAAAAAATAACTAGCATTTATCAAAATGTTTTCATTATAATTAATTAAACTTGAAAAATATGGTTTTCTTATTCAAAATAATTAATAGTTAATAACATAATAGTTTTATTGCATTTTGTTTCTTCTACTATTATACACATTATCACTATTCCCTTTTAAAGATTGGTTTTTTTTAGCAATAATTATACTTCTTTCAAGGATTGATAAATTTACATCTGCAAGAGATTTTCGTATGTTCAGCGTGGCTTTATGATTTTAATTTTAGGTTTTAACATTTAGAATTTTTTGCTTCTGCTGTTGTACATTTTACACCATTCCTTTATTAAAGATTATTTTTATAGCAATAATTATACCTTTCAAGGATTAATTATTTTCATGATGATAATTAAATATTTTCTAAATGTAATTTTCAATTAAAAATATTTTTATGTTTCAAAAAAATCATGTTAAGTTATTATTGAAGGTTATCTACGGAAGTTACTATTTTTATTACATAACAAACATTAATTATTTCCTACCAACATTGACTATGCGCTCACATGATAGATTTTTTCATATCAATAAATATTTTACTAATAAAAAGTATTTACTTTTGATAGAACCTTGTTATGCCAAATTTAATTTTCGGCAACGATAATATTTTTTTTACAAAACATAAGAATCTCTTTGAAATTCTTGTCCATTTATGAAAATATTCAATCACTACTTTATATAATATGTAATATCGTTTTGGGTAGTTAACCAAAGTTAAAATGGGCTTTCTGAGGGAAATAAAAAATTATTACAAATTGTACAATTATATATAACTAATAATATTATTACAAACGTGAGAATTGAGAAATCATGCTATACCTTTTTTTAAAATGAAAATGTTCATTAGCTTTATTTGGAGTCCTAACAATCTTTTAAGGGTGTATTTGGCAATAAAATTGTCAAGTTAAAAATTTTCACTCTTTATGTCTATTTTATTTTTAATCATTTTTTATTATGTTTATAAATAACTACTCTATTTTTTAATTATTTCCGCACAACTATTCATACAATTAACATATCTATTTTAACTTTATTATTTTTACTTTTCACTATTATCCCTACCATATCATATTATTTTCTTCAAATTCAAAAACTTTTATTCTAAGCATTTGCATTTAAAAATTTTATTATTTCTTAAACACATCCTGAGTTTTAACGGAGATAATGGCAAGAGGTGCATATATATGTTTTAGTGTAATGTTTGGCATGTGTTGAATTTTTTAATGCATCTGTGTGGAAAACTTGTTTTTTAATTTTTTAAAATTTTCGATAAAACTATTAATTTATGTTTATTTAATCTATAAACTAAAAAATTTACTATTTATGGATACGAGTATATTTTATTTTATAAAATAGGAGAATTTATTTATTTAATTAAAAACGTGAGGATTTTTGTCATTTTAAATCACTAGAATGCTCTTATTTTTAAAAAATAAAATATACTTATATTTCTCCAAAAGTCGTAAAATTTAAATACAAAGATTAGATATACCCAGATTAATAATTTATTGAAAAATCTAAAAATAAGTTTCACAGTCAAATGCACTAAGGGTGTATTTGGTTAGAGGTAAAACTTTTGATGAAAAATTTTTGGAGTAGAAGTTGTCAAATCAATAGAGAGTGATGTGATATAATAGGAGTAATTATGATGAATAAAGAGAATAAAGTTAAAATAGATAGGTTAGTTGTATAGGTAGTTGTGTATAAATGATTAAAAAGTAAGGTAGTTTATATAGAAAAATATTAAAAAATAATTAAAAATAAAATAATTACGAAAAGTGAAAAGTTTTTAGATTGAAAAGTTTTAATTGATACTTTTTTAACATAAACAAACACACCCTAAAATTTCAACGCATACAAATGCATTGATGAAAGTTATGGGTCGAAATGTGCAAATTTAGAAAATACGCAGACGTCCCAGCAGCTGGGCAGCTTTTTACGTGGAATCCAGGCTTTTCACGAAATGACAATCTATTTCGATAAGGTGTATCTACGGATTCTCCGCGTCAACGTATATATTTTTTAATCGTGCGTCTACGCATATATTGAGCATAACGCCTGCCAAAGAAGCATCAATTTCTCGTCATCACATTACTGATGAGACAGTTTTTCCTTTTTTTGAAAAAAAGAAAAAAAAAATCACTTCCCAAATGGCGTATGTGGACCTGTCCGTGGTAACCCCTTCTCAAGGGAAAGACTTGATTCTGGGATGGGTTGAATTTGTTTCTCGGATCATAGTGCCTGGTACTTTTAACCCAGTTTTCTAATCACTATTATTGCCCTTTGACTTTGATTAATTGATTTTAAAAAATCCTTTCTTTTTTTTAACTTATTATTATAATTATCTGACATTTCAAGACTGTTAGGGAACATAAGAGTCAATATGCTTTTTTTATTTCTATTAGTAAAAAGTTTATTCTTATCAAAAAATGTATTTTTACTAGGTAATTTTATACAGGGTTTTCAATCATTTTATTGGAAAATGGAAAATAGTAATAAAGTTTTTTGACGAAATAAATTTGTATTTTTGTTGATGCGTTTGAATAATTCTACTTTGTCGTCACTTTCACTAAAAAGAACGCATTTGTTTTATGTTATTTATCTGTTTCTATTTTAAATCGATTTTCAAAACAAACAAGTATTTGAAGGTGGGCCGGGTAGATGAACTTTTATTGTTTATTATTATTATTATTATTGGTTGAAAAGCGGGGCTGATGAACTTGAGTCAGGTTTCCTGAGAACTTTCCAGGTTGGCAGGTATCGGCCGCATGCATGCCACGTTGCTCCGCCGGTGACGGTGAATCGGCCGAATGTAAGTATTCCTCACGTGTATGTTCTGCAGCGTAACTGTCATTTAGTGGGGCCTAGATAATCCGATGTTGTAAAATGCAATTGGTTTCTTTGTTTTACCTTTTACTACTGCTGTCAACCTTAGAATGATTAACTCCGGTTAAATGGTATTAGAAAAGCATTGGAATTATACAGGAAGGTGTTTTCATAGAGATGCTCGCACTCATGCAAGAAAATTCTACCTAGCTATGACGTTACTTACGAATAAGTTACAGATTTTTAATATTGGGCTAGCTCCACCCTACTATTAGCCTAGTCTTCCCTAAACTTCACTGCTCGGTTTGATCTAATCATTATCCTTTCATTCAATTCTTTAATTACATCTATTCAAACCCAATACTGAATAATTGCATTTGGTGTATAAGCAAGTCCGAATAATAAAAATTGTGATTTATAAAACCAACGAAATTCTTAAGATTTGCAAGTAAATAGAATAGTACACATCATCTTTTTTATTGGAATAAAATAAAAGCATCACTTCTGTAGCTAACATTTTAGAAATTTTCATTCAATAGAAAAACAAATAGAAAACATAATTTCAAATGGAATAAATTATTTTAATTCGGCCACAAGGGTGTAGTCTCATGGTAATTAAACCGGCTAGTCACACAAGAGTGTGATCATGAGTTCGATGTATGCTTGTTACAGGTATAATAAGTGAAATTTTACAGTTTAGTCCCCTGTAGTAGGGGTTTTATAGTTTCATTTTGTAACGAGAGTTTAGGAAAAAAATTCCTCTCCATGATGTGAAAGTAAGCATGTGTTTTATTGTAATGTCTAGATGACATGACGTAGATAAAAATGCCAAAAAAGTTTGTCTTAATTTCAAAAGTCATAAATGGAGAATTTTGAGATGATTTTATGCAAATAATATCATAGCACTATTTTTTAAAAAATTAAAAAATTTTAAAATGTTAGAAAGGTAATGGTTATAGTTGTAGTGGAAGTCGAAATTACAAATTTTAACTATTATAAAATTTCTTTTAAAGTCCTAATGACATTGAGAAATATTATTTGTTGCTTGATAATTCATTGAAAGAGAATTGTTTATAATTTGACATTCAAATTCATTCATGAGGTTTATTTATTAATCCTTTAAATGGTGTCTTAATGGATCCTATAAGATATTTATTTTCTAATATAAAATTTTAATTTTCAATTATCTATTTTCTTATGTCGATTTTTAATTTTCAATGCAATTTTTTCATTCCTAATCCGTTTCATTTAAGCCGCTTCAATTCTTACTAAGGGGACGTTTGGTAATGTCTCACCCTGGTAACCACGGTTTTTCCATGGTATTTGGCTTCTAATGCCAATTATTATTTTTACAATCACACTATTTTTTTCATTTTTATCTCTACGTTCCAATGACTTTTC
This sequence comes from Annona squamosa, assembly GCA_035584095.1. Classification (NCBI taxonomy): domain Eukaryota; kingdom Viridiplantae; phylum Streptophyta; class Magnoliopsida; order Magnoliales; family Annonaceae; genus Annona; species Annona squamosa. The sequence continues at coordinate 88,710,837 of JAXCLR010000001.1, forward strand.
CTATCAACTACCTACAGCAAACTTATTTTTTCCAAACTATACATCTATCATTTTTCTATCAATCACACATTTATTAAAAAAAAATCTCTTTTTCATGTCCCACCATTTCCCACAATCCCATCCTTTTACACATTACCAATCGTACCCTAACAGGCCTTTAATTTGCCGAAATAAATTATTATAAAGTCAAACGTATTTTAGAAACGAGAATTAAGTTATCGACTGCAGCGTTGGATTAGATTTTAACCCGTACCCTTGTCAACTCAACTTTAACTCACAAAAGCTGCCGAGCAAACACTAAAATTATCTACGGTTCCCAATTCCCAGATCATTTAGGGTGTGTTTGTTTAGGGCAAAAAAGTGTCAACTAAAACTTTTCAATCTAAAACTTTTCACTTTCCATAATTAT
>JAXCLR010000001.1:88711345-88740436 GCA_035584095.1 Annona squamosa
ACATCACTTTCTATTGATTTGACAACTTCTACTCCAAAAACTTTTCATCAAAAGTTTTACCTCCAACCAAACACACCTTTAATAGTTTGAAACGTGATATCAAACGGGCGCGCGCACAACTTTGGAACGTGATAAATGCAAAAAAGAAAGTTCTCACTTTTTCCTCTAGACGATGAACAAATGATTTTCATAAAATGGGTACACACTCCAAAATAAACCGAAAATTGTGAAAATTTATCTAACGGGTATTACTCGGATTATGAAATTAAAATTAAACTGTTAACATTTTTAAAATTATTTGTTTTATCATAATATCAAAAATCATTTTAGTTCAAGTATTGGTAGGTGTAGGTTGGGCATGCTTAAATAATATACATAATTATGTGTAATACATGCATAGGTTATATTTTCTTTAAAAAAGTACACTTATCTGTAAATTAAGAAAAATATTTAGATCCATTTGCATATATAATAAAATGTAGTAATATTTTATAGAATCATTTATTCACATATTAGTGATATTTTAAATAGTTTAAATGTTGAAAATACTACTTAAAATTTAACATTTTATATTAAATTATTTTATTATGTTGATTTTACAAATTGATAGATGACGCTCGTATTCACTGATCCTAGAAAAATAAAAAGGTCTATATGATAATATAAATAATGTTAAATATGATAAATTAAGTGAATTTTTCATCAATTATTTAAATGTTAAAAACAGAAAAGATTTCAGAGAAAGGGATCATTGAAGTGTCGCGTGGGAAAGAAGGTCTGAAATGTTTGGACACTGGAAAACGAAACAAAAACGACGGAGAGCTGGGCCCCATATATTCTTCCATCTGCTCGACTGACAGTTGATCTCTACATCTGCCACAATAACAAATATATATTTCTTTTTCGAATTTTACATTCCAAACATTGCTAAGGAGATATGCAAACAAGCATTACAAGCATTTGTTAGGAATCAAGCACCACCTTGATGGTTAGGTGAATGTTCGGATCATTTCAACGTTACAAAATACTGCCCATGTTATGAAGGCCTCATCTTAATTTTGTTCACCATTAATGATCTTGAAAATGAAATGGTGTTAGAATATGACGCGGGAACTAGTATAAAGTAAATAAAAATAAAATGGGTAAATAATGGCAAATAAAAGTGTAGATAATAAAAGAGACTCATAAAATAAAATGTAAATAACAAAAATTTTATAAATCTACCAAGGATTACGTATGTACCAATGCTAAAACCCATAAAAGATTTTGATTGAGTTGTTTTTGGTATTATAATAAACAAATTATTTGAAATCATGTTGTATTTTGTTTCCATCATTCACGTGGCCTATTTCATTAGTGTTGCACTAAAACACACACATATCTTTATGGGAGCCTTTTTATGAAACCTCCTCTTTGTGTAACTTTTTTCATTTTTAACATTTAAATGGTTGATAAAAAAATCTATTTCATCTATTTATTTAGTATTATTTATATTATTATGAAAATACTTTTATTTGTCCAGTATCACTGTATATAATTCTCATCTAAAAACATGTAAAACTGACATAGCAAAATAATTTAATATTAAATATCAAATTTTAAATAATATTTTCAATATTTATACCATCTAAAATATCATAGATATGAAGGTAAGTGATTCTATAAAATATTGCTATTTTTTAATATATATATGAATAGATTTAAATATTTTTTTATTTATACATGAATGTATTTATTTTTGAGTAAATATGGCCATGCACTAATTAAATTTTAATAAAATTTTATTTACTAATAAGTCTGATGTTAAATACAACCGCATGCGTACCGTTTCAAAGATGCATGATCCGGCGGTATACTTCCCATAATTGCAGCTGGTGCCAGTGAGCTAGCCTGGTTCAAAACTCGAAAGTGGATTTCTGCATTGTATTGCAGCAGCGTATATCAGAAATTGTCAGGTGGCCGACTGCTGCTCTGCCGGATAACGCACCAGTCTTGGAAGTAGCTGACTTGATTGGACCCCTCTCATTGCTATTGCATGTGGTTATGCTGACCGCTGACAGAAAAGTTGGGGCGAGTACATGATATATGATTGACGCTGTTTCCATAAAACCTTTTCTTTTTATACAATCTACTCCGTATTTAAAACTTTCACAGGTAATGAAAATTTTACGCTATCAATTGTGTTTAGTATTACTTATAATATTTTAAAAATCTTTTTATTTATTTAATTTTACTGTATTTGGGCTTTATCTATAAATGTGTAAAATCAACGTAATAAAATGATTTAATGTTAAAATATTAATTTTAAAATAGTCTTTCAATATTTAAATCATCTAAAATATTTAAGCAAATGTATTATATTCGTTAAAGTATTATATTCTAATATATGTGTAAATGATTCTAATCATTGTTCATAATTTAAACATAAAAATATATATATTTAAGCAAATGTGGCTATGCACATACTTAATTTAAATGAAACTTAGTCTTATAAATAATAAAATAATATTAAATACAATAAATGCATTAAATTTTAAATAAATCATTAATTTCTTAAACATTAAGAATGTTACATGTGACCGCTTCTATCACATCTAAGAAAATTCCAAATATCATTTTTTTGTTAGTATGTATATGTATTTATATAACATGACAAGTGATATTATAATTAAGCACATTCATCACACTCATACTATGAAGAAAATTTTTATATGTAATCACTCTCACGCCAAGGAAGAATTCTGTAACCCCCACTCAAAGCGAAAATTATAACAAATCCCAAACTAAAGAGGGAAATTGAAAATTAACTATACATTTACCCGCGTGAAGCAAGACTCAAAATCATTGCTCCTAATTTTCAGCCTACAACCTGGACCACCCGAGCTATAACCCAAGTGGCAATTCCAAATATCCTCTTGGTGCCTAATTTAAAGTACGGTAAACTATGTAGATTTTTTATATATATTTATTCCTTATATGTTAATGGTGCGAAAATGAAGGAAGATTATATAGAATTAATTTTACATATAGTGGTTTTGAAAAATGATTAAGTGCAACGGGGTGGTAGTGGAGTGTTCACACAACCCTTTATTTTTTAGCTGTGACTTATTTCTTTTCAAATCTAAATTATTTACTTCATTTATTATGCTACCGAAAATTTCTTTCATCAAAAGTAATATTTTTAAATATAAAAGTAGTAATTTTTCCCAGAAAAATATGAAATTAGCAAATAATTCACTACAAGAGAATGCAATTTACATGACCAACGTTTTGCAAAAAATGTAGCAAACAATTTGACCCCGTTTCATTAAGTGCAGCTAGATCCTACGTTAACAATAATAATAAAAAATTATTATTTGCAGGTAGATTCTAATAACTACTTTAAATGTACTTTTAGTTGTATTTGAGCTAAAAAATAGCTGCATTTAACCAAATGTGACTACTCAAAAGTAATCAATTATCTGTAGCTAATGAATTAATGGTAGCCAAAATATATAATGCAATCAAATATATATTATATGCAGCAAAAAATTAATCTACATGTAAATTGAAGATGTAATAGTATAGCACTATTTTGAACTAAATCATTTTAAAATAAGTGTCAATGTTTTTCTACCTATACAGGAAAGAAACATTATATTACTCCTAATGTTGATCACGATACTGTGATTAAAAATAGGTTTGAAGGTAAATTATATATCTAAAAACAGTTTTTTTTTAAACAATATTACTCCCAATGTTTATTACAATACTAGAAAAAATCCATAAAACAGTGCAGTCCACATAGGCCCGCTCCAGCTCCACCCCAACAGGGCTTCAAATACATATATTGCACCGTGAGAACAGCTAGGCTGAAAAAACTACGCCTTTAATAATTGGAGGAAGGAGGTCATGGCAAACCTGCCACGGAGTATGGACAAGAGAACTGACAGTGCACTTGGCTGTGGGCGATCAGTTTATCTGTTGGTTTTGCTGCCTTGCCAACTTGCCACCTTAAAGGATACATAATAATTCGGAGTGCAGAGTCCTTATCCGGTACTTGCATGTGATGATCAGGGCCATTGATATTGTGGGCCACCACAACAACGATGATGATAACGAACCGCGAGAGAATCGACCTAACTAGCGCGGATATGAAATTGATGGCCTCAAGTAAAAAAACAGCTGAGGTACATGCAAAATAATCAGGTGGTCCTAGTTGTCCAATCCTTGTAACTTTCAGCAATTGCGACGACCGACCGCTTTGCAGCTTTTGCTATTCTCCGTGCATGTCTACCTTGTGAAATTTGTAACCGTGTTGCATCAAGAATAAACACTATATTCCTTTGCACGTATCAATGATTCAATATCATGTTCGCAGTTTATTTAATAACTCCAAGTGCATGTGTGGGCCTGTAGCTATTCCATATTTACATTTTCTCTCTTTTATATTTATATATAATTTTCACCTATATGAGTTCACATGCGCAAACCCATCGCAGTCCGGTATGCATAACTGAGGTTAATCATTTCATACAAGGCTTCCAAAATGACTGACAAATATATACAAATCATCCTACGCTAACCTTCTTTGTACCTAGCTACATGTGGGGAGACGTTTGATATTTGGGGATAGAATGGAGAGTGAAAAATAAAATATTTTGAAAATTATGTGATTTATACAAAATGATATCTGTAAAAATTGAAATAAATAAGATAGTTGAGAGAAAGTTTGATTGCAGTGTAGGGGTAAGTAAAATTAGAAAAATAAGAACTATTAGGTTGTTAAATCATGTGTGAAAAAATGTATTGCGGCTAGTTTTTTTTATTTTTAATGCAATTTTTCTTTCTTAGAATGTGTTTGGTAAGTAATAAGACCTTTGAATAAAAAAAAAATTCATATAAAAATTTTTGAAATGAAAAAAAATAATGTAATATGATAGAAATAATGATAAAGAATAAAAATAATAAAGTTAAAATATATAGATTAGTTATATAAAAATGATTGAAAAATAAAATTTGTATACTAAAACATTTGAAAAAATAGTTTAAAAATGAAGTATCCATGGAGAAGAAAAAGTTTTTAGCGAAAACAAACACATTTTTAATATAATATCGTATTTTTAAACGTAAAACAATATCTCCTATGCCAAAACAAATCTAAACAGGGGTTTTGATTTTTCAGTTCTGATGATGCACCCACGCTGGCGTTGACCTATTGCACCAACTTTCACATCGAAGCCAGTCGAATCAATGCCTGCCTGGTCTACTTCACATGCTCTGATTCCCTTCTAGCGAACAAGATGTGTCGATGGTGTCATTCCACTCAAATTAAAACAGCATGGACTAACGTCGAATGTTCCTTAGCCCTAAATAATGTCATTTTCACTGCATAAATTAAGAAGAGCACTCTCCAACTTTTCTCTTTAATTACTACCGCAGATTCTCCTGCGTGCCTATATGCGTCACGATCCCTTCACGTTCATCTCCACATCTCGATCGATGCCCCGCCCCACCCACCTAATATTTTGGTGTAAATCTGCACTGGGATTCCCACCAGTAGAAGTTTGTGAACTGTGTTGGAATGTCCGATATCTGTAACCATCTGCACTTATTTATGAAATTGGAGAGATCACAACAGTTTTTTGCACCATCGAATAAAAATTAGTTAATGCAATGGCTTTTATCGATATCACATGCCAATCGGATGCAAGTGTCCAACGCTTTTCTCGGATAAGGAAGGATCGAGTCCACAAGATTTCTAAGTGGAACAAGCATATTCTTCAATTTGGTAACTAGGATAACTAGGATACGTTTCGAAAGTAATAAAATTTTTAATGAAAAATTTTTATGCAAAAAATTTTGAAATAGAAAAAATCGATTTAATATAACTGGAGTAATGATAAATAATAAAGTAAATCGAGTTAAAATAGATAGCTTTTTATGTGTAAAATAGAAAGATTAGTTGTATGAATAGTTGTGTAAAATTAATTGAAAAGTAAAATAATTATATGGAATATGTAAAAAATAATTTAAAAAAAGAATAATTATGAAGAATGAAAAGTTTTGAGTATAAACAAACACATTTTTTATTGCACTTTTAATATGCCAATAATATGCATTTATGTTAATAGCACATGCATGCCCAATTTGAATTGATTGTAAGGCATAATTTCTTTCTACAAGGTTCGGAGGGTTAATTGTTGGGTGTTTATTAATTGGAGGGTGTTTGGTAATTATAAAACTTTTCATTTTTCACAATTATCCTTTTTTAATTTTTTCACTCTTCTTATACAACTATTCTACTTTTAATAATTTCAACATAATTACCAATATGTCTAATATATTTATTTTAATTTTATTTTTTTTTACTCTTCATCATTACTCTTATAATATATTTATCATTTTCCAAACATACTCTTTGACGAGATGTTATTTATTCTGGTTGATTCCCATTTTTTCAATATTTCAATAAGTGGCCATGACCAGCTAATTTCTGTTTGCCTTTCGCCCTTTGTGCAATTTTTATGAGATGCATGACTATTTATTAAGCCCATTCCATCACTTTCACGGATGGGGTTCGACCTCCATCCAATTTTTTTAAAGGCTCGGTTTACATTGTTTGGTAAAGTGACTGCCTCAAATAACAATGTCAGGGCATAAATGAAATTTAAAAATAAAATTTATTGCTGAAATGTACTTACTATAGAATACTAATATTAAAGTTATAATAACGCAAGACATTGCTAAAATTGTAGAGTAATGATAAAAAAATATACAGGTAATGATCAAAAGTATAAATATATAGAGAGACAAATGATTAATAAGAAATAAATTTTAATTTAAAAGTATTGAAAATAATAATAATATTTTTTGAAAGAGGAAAATAATAATAATAATTTTTTATGACAATAATAATAATAATATTAGTAGTAATAGTAATAGGGAAACAAAAAAGAGAGTTGTTACGCATAGTGAATAAGTATAGCCGCTCTTTGAATTGAGGTGATGTTGGGACAATGCATGCGTTCGTAAAGTAGCATCGGCATCTCGATCGATCTGTTTTCTCCTTTGCAGAAGTAAGAGGAATCCTATTTTTTCTGATTTGCATGATATCTGACTGAAAGCAACCTTAAGCACGGAGAATTGGAGATGCGGTCGGTCGGACCCAATTCTCTCTTTCTTCTTTCATGCAGACGCTGTCCAACTGTATGAGATCAATCCGAATCAGAGCTTCCTTTTTCTTGTGTGGCCTGATGTAATTTCATCCCAAAACAGGAAGAAAGGAATCAGGAATGTAACCGATATTCTTTTCTTTAGAGTCAGCATTAACTGATGTTACAAGATATACCACTACGCACGTTCACTAATTCCATATGCTTCACCTGTGGTGTCGTTAGAAACCACTCAAAACTTTTATTTGAAAAGGCTGAGGGTGTGTTTGGTAAGCAACAAAGCTTTTTGTTAAAAAAATTTGCGTGTAAAAATTTTTTAAATTAAAGAAAACAAAAAAGTAATATGATGTGAGGAATGATAATCAATAAAAAGGATAAAGTTAAAATAGATAAATTTGTTACATTAGCAATTAGCAATTGTGTAAAAATCGTTAAAAATCTGGTAAGAAGATATGAAAAAATAATTAAAAATAAGATAATTCTAGAGAGTAAAAAACTTTAATTTCAAAACTTTTGTGCGTAGCTAAACGTGCCATAAATGAAATTTGAAAATTCTGATAAATTCACTTAGTTTGATGCTAACACGAATTGCATATTACCCTACAATGTTTCACCAAAATTGTTTGTATACCTATGTTAATGATTGACATTTAATGGAAGTATATGGGTTGTTAAGTAAAAAGAGTAATTTGTAAAATACCCACTTAGTTCGATGCTAATTACTGATAAACCCACATTGTTTCACAAATTTATATTTCCCTACAAAGTTTGACTAAAATCGCTTGCATACATATGACACCTCTTTATCATCATAAACTACATTAAAATTTTGAATAATGATATAAATGACCCTATTTAAAGTTGTGTTAGAATTTTACGATGTATAAAACACTCAATTGTGTAGGTACATGGAGTTTACCTACACAATTATATGGATATGCGAGTAATTTTAGTAAAATTTTATAGAGGTAATATGCAATTCATAAAACAATATAAGAATATTAGCAATTAGCGTCAAAGTAAGTGAATATATCAGTAAATTACACTTATTATTCAACATTCATTAAATGTCTACATTCAACATGAGTACACAAGAGATTTTCGTGAACTTCAAGGGAGTAATATACAATTTGTGAAATAGTATGAGTATATCAGCAATTACCGTCAAACTAAATGGGCATATCAACAAATTACCCATAGAATTTGTTAGGTTTATTTCAATCTCAATTTTTTAAATTAAGGAATTTGGACTTTATTATGATTAGGGTTTTCGGTAATGAAGTGGGCAGTTTTCTAAAATTAACAATTATATGGTTTTAATAAAAAAATTATACGATGAGAGATCCAGTTTTTGAAGTCGGATGGAGGCATCTACCTCATTATCTCTCTCCTATAGTTTTTCTTCATTGGTTGCCGCGTCCTCTAAGGTAGCTCACATGATAGGAGAAATAATTATAGAATGAAATACAAAATCGCAAACAACGGGGAGAGAAATGAAAATAATCCTGAACATACGTAGGGACAACCCTATCCTATGGTAATCTTAACGTACTAGACTACTGGTGAACCAAGCTTACACTTTCAGTAGAATGGAACGGTTTCTTGGCCTTGCACTTGGAGCTCAAGCTTTATTCTGCCCATTAGCTTCTCATGCCAAATTGCAAGCTTCATCTACCGGGCTTTAATTGTCTTGACAAAGCATTGGGCTTGGGCCGATGATGAGCTATTTCAGATTTTGATGAGTAGACGGTTTGCTGGGTTCGATGTAACATGGAGTAGAAACATATGAAAACAAAATGTAGACGGTTTGCTGGGTTCGATGTAACATGGAGTAGAAACATATGAAAACAAAATTAGCAGTATCAGAACATCAAACAAAAATAGTAGAAACATATGAAAACAAAATTAGCAGTATCAGAACATCAAACAAAAATTAATATTAGAAGAAAAAATGTTGTACGTCACTGTTTAAGGGATACGATTAAAGGTTAAAATAAGCCCAAAACTGTTTGCGTATGCGTGTTTTGCGTGGATATATACAGACATATATAGTGCTCCGTTTCTGTATAATTGGGTTACATAAAAGCAGTCCCATATAATCTCCTCAAATTTTAAGATACTGATTCTTGATGAAAAATCAAATTCATTCATTGTATTTAATATCGTTTGTTTTGCTAAGAGACCAAATTTCATATAAATTAAGTATGTGCACTGGCCACATTTACTCAAAAATATATATATATATATTCAAGTGTAAATTGTGAAAAATATTTATATTCATTCACACATGTATCAGAATGTAATAATATTTTATATGAACATTTATCGATATATTATTGATATTTTTAGATGGTTTAGATGTTGAAAATCTACTTTAAAGTCAGTATTTTAAGATTGAACTATTTTATTACGTTGATTTTACACTTTTATAGATAAGACCTATATACATTGAAATTAAAAAAAACAAAAGAATTTTTAGGATACTAAAAATGATATTAAATATAATATATGGAGCTCATTTTCCATCAATTATTAAGATTTTAAAAATAGAAGGGGTTACATAAAAAGGAAGTTTCACAGAAGCGGAACTGATATATATATATATATATATAACCTTTCGTGTGCAGTGAAACTGCATTATAATTAACGATGCATTTGGCCCAAAATGCATTCCACATGTACTTAAATGTATTGATATTTTATACAATAATTTATCTATCTATAATTTTATAGCAACTGGTTTATATGTTGAAAAATAACTTTAAAGTTTTTTTCATCGAACTATTTTATTACGTTGAATTTATACTATTTTCATATGGGGTTCATACACATATCTAATTATGATGAAAATTTGTACGATAATAGAATATTTAATTTTAAATACAATGGGTAGAGTAGATTATAATTTTGTATTCATATGGGACCCATTTTGAGGTAACTACTCTGTAATTGTAGTACAATGAAGCTGAAAATTGAATATTTCTTATATATATATATATATTCAATGTAATAAAATAGTTCGATGTAGATAACAACTTTAAAGTGATTTTTTTAATATGTAAATCATTTTCTATAAAATTTATATATGGATAAATGATTGTATAAAATTTCATTGCATTCTAATATGTGTGAGGCTTTTTTGGACAAATATACCACTATTTTCGGTGCAATTGTCCTGCACCGAAACAGCTCTCTCTCTCTCTCTATATATATATATATAAGAAACATTCAAGTGCAACTTTACTGTATCATCATTACGGTGTAGTTATCTCAAAGTGGACTTCATATGATCATAAAATTATAATCTATTTCATCAATTGCATTTAGAATTATATATTCTATTATCATACAAATTTTTCATCCCAATTAGATATGTGTATGGACTCCATCTAAAAATGGTACAAATTCAATATAATAAAATAGTTCAATATAAATAACAACTTTAAATTATTTTTTAATATGTAAATCATTTGCTATAAAATTTATATATAAATAAATAATTGTATAAAGTATCAACATATTTAAGTATATGTGGGGCCTACTTTGGACCAAATGCATTGTTCATTATAGTGCAACTTCACTGCACCAGAACAACAGTGCAGTTGCCCAAAAAAAAAGCCCTACATATATTAAAATGCAATAAAACTTTATATAATCATTTATCCATGAAAAAATCAATTTAAACTTGTTATTTATATCAAACTATTTTATTACATTGAATTTGTATCATTTTCAGATAAGATCTATATACATATCTGATTGGGATAAAAATTAATATAGTAATAAAATACATTATTTTAAATACTATTGGTGAAGTAAATTTTAATTTTATCATCATGCAAGGGCCCATTTCGACGTCATTGCACCTTAATTATGGTGCAGTGGTGCTGCACTTGAATAATATATATATATATATATATGAGACCTATTCCGGTGCAGTGCACCACACCAGAACAGTAGTGTAATTGTTCAAAAAGGGCCCTGCACATATTAGAATGTGATAAAACTTTATACAATGATTTATCAATGTATAAATTTTATAGAAAATGGTTTACATGTTGAAATAAATCTCTTTAAAGTTGTTATTTATATCAAGTTAGTTTATTATGTTAAATTTATGCCATTTTTAGATGGGATTCATATACTTATCCGATCAGGATGAAAATTAATATGGTAATAAAATACATAATTCTAAATATAATAAGTGGAGTTGATTATAATTTTATGATCATGTGAGACCCATTTTGGTGCGATTGCACTGTAATTACGATGTAGTGGTGCTGCACCAGAATATTCCTCTCTCTCTATATATACACAGTTCCGCTTCTATGAAACCTCCTTTTTATATAACCCCCTTTATTTTTAAAATCTTGATGGTAGATGAAAAATTCACTCAATCTATTATGTTTAACATCATTTTTAGTGTCATCGAAATTCTTTTATTTCTTTAATTTCGCTGTATACGGGTAAAAAGTGTAAAATCAACATAATAAAATAATTCAATGTTAAAATGTCAACTTTAAAATAAAATTTTCAATATCTAGGGTGTGTTTGGGAAGTTGTAAAACTTTTGATGAAAAGATTTTTATGTAAAAGTTGTCAAATTAGTAGAAAATGATGTGATATTGTATGGGTAATGATGATGAGTAAAGAGAATAAATTTAAAATAAATAAGTTAGTTGTATTGGTAGTTGTGTAGAAATGATTGAAAAGTAGGGTTGTTGTATAAAAATATATGTAAAAAAATAATTAAAAAAGGTGTAGTTATGGAGAATAAAAAGTTTTAGATTAAAAAGTTTTAACTTAAAAACTTTTATAAATTACCAAACATACCCCTAAACTATTTAAAATATTAATAACATGTGGATAAATGATCTTACGAAGTATTGTTATATTCAAATATATATGTAAATAGATTTAAATGTTTTTCATAATTTACACATGACTATATATATATTTGAGTAAATGTGGCCCATACACATACTTAATTTGGATGAAACTTGATTTTTTAGCTAAATAATAATGTTAAATATAATGAATAGATTGAATTTTTTTATCAAAGATTAATATCTTAAAAGTTGTGGGGGTTAAATGAAACCGCGAAGTGGAAGGTTACATAGAAGTGGAACCCACATATATGTGTGTATATAGAGACTAACTCTGGTTTAGGTACCTTAAAAATGGGCCCCACATATACTTAAATGTATTAATACTTTATATAATTATTTACCCATATACAAATTATATTTGAAATAGTTTACATGTTGAAAAAATAACTTTAAAATTATTATTTACGTCAAACTATTTGGTACGTTGAATTTGTACCATTTTTAGATGGGTTCTATAAACATTTTTAATTTGGATGAAAATTGGTATGGTAATAGAACACAGAATTTTAAATACAATTGGTAAAATAGATTATAGTTAACAATCATGTGAGACATATTTTGAGGTATTTGCACAACAACTTAAGATGTATGTACTTGCACAAGAATATTTCTTATATATATATATGAGATTTGTTTTTATATATCTAAATATACTAACTCACTTCCTTACTCCTGTTGGAATTCACGGCAAATTAAGTACAATCCATATTTTGATGATTAACTACTCAATTTGAGAATTAATTGGGTACTACTGTGGTTTGCTAAGCTTTGTTAAAGGATAAAAACTCAAGTTTCAGAACATAGCAGATCAAGTCGCAGTCCCAAGTCGACTTAGCTATCGACTTAGGTAAGGTTGATTCCCAAGTCGACCCCACAATCGACTTCAGATGCATTAAAAGTTTCAGCGTTGAAATTGGGCACGGACACAGGTGAAGTCGCAGTCGAAGTCGACTCTACTTGCGACTTTGGTGAAGTCGTAGACCCAAGTCGACTCCATATACGACTTGAGTACAACACACAGAAGACTTTGAATCCTCAAAGGCAAGTCGCATTTCCCAGTCGACTCTGTGATGCGACTTGAGTGAAGTCGAACCTCAAGTCGACCCAAGCATGCGACTTGAATAAAGTTGAAGATCAAGACAGCTCAAGCAAGCAAATGGTTATGCCAGAATCCCTCAAAGTTGGAGTATTATTAAGGGAGAACTATATATTTGGATGTTAAATTCGAGAAGGCAAATCATTCTAAATCAAGGCCACAAGGATAAACTTCTCAAGAGAAGAAATATATGCTAAGTTTCAAGACTAAACATGAAAAATCAAGGATATTAATTGAAGAACAAGATAAGAAAGGAAAAATGAAGTATCAAGGATCACTTGCAAGAATCTTAAGTTCCAATATATGCATATGGAAGGTGAAGTTGCACCCGAAGTCGACTCCACTTGCGACTTGGGTTAGATCTAAGACCAAATCGACCCGAAAATGGAACTTGAAGTGGAAGCTGAAGACCGAAGTTGCACCTGAAATTGACTCCAGCCTGCAACTTAGGTGAAGTCGCATCGGAAGTCGACTCCACCCTGCGACTTGGATGAAGTCGCATACCAAATTGACTCCACATGCGACTTGGTCTACAACGGTCGAAAAAATTTAAATGTTAACGCATTAAATGCGCGCCATTTACCACAAAATGTTCAAATTTACTCATCCATTATAAAGAGCATTCAAGAGAATGCGTAAGGTGTTAGACAAGCATTCAATAAGCTTACCTTCCACTCTCTCTAGCATTAAAGTGATCTACACTAACTCATAAGTGAAGAACTATGCTATGACTTGCTAAAAGCTCCATTGCCGATCATTCTATTCCCTCAATAAGTTCTTCCACGTGCTACAAGCTACCGATACGAATTTGTAAAGTGCAGTTCTTTATATTCATTCATTATTTGTGTTTACCGCTTAGTTTGATATTGGAAATCGAAATCAAGTGAAGACAAAGTAGTGTTGTGACTAGAGTGTGACTTATCACCTACTTGTATTTTATTTGTGTAAGCCCTCTAAAGCTAGAATTTAGAAGAGAACTGCTACTCTGGTTGTATTTGATATCTTATAGTGGAACTCAAGTCACAACGGGTGTAAACTTAGAATAGTGGAGTAGGAAAGGTTGCCCGAACCACTATAAAACTGTGTCTCTTGTTGTGGCTTGCTTATCTTCCTTTTACCGCTTTATTTCTCTCAATATTCACTGTTTATTTCATTAAGGGGATTAAATTAAAAAGGAAAAAATTTCTGTTTAAATAAAGAATTTTAAAATACGGAATTCACCCCTCCTCTTTTTGGTTATTGCCTTAAACTTGGGACCAACAACTCTCATTTAGTTTAAGCCCTATCTTGATAATTTTATTTAATCAAATCCAATCATTTTATTTAAAACTATTTATTTTATTTTATTAATAAAAATCATATCAATTGGATGTATGTATACGTTACATCTTCTGCAAATGTATAAAAATATATACAAATTTAGAAAAATTACTTTAATGCATATATCAAAGTTTTGAAATATTATAAAATTTTATAGAGTCATTGATCTAAATAGAATAAGTATTGTAAATATTTTTAAATATTAAATTGAAATCTCATGGGTTCTTGTAATAAACAAATTATTTTTAATGGATTTAAAGTCTCTCTTAAGTGATTGTTAATTTTGAGAATGATGCAAGTTATGAATTTAAATAATTTTTTATATCAAAAAAATAAATAGTACTAAATATAATAGACAAATTAGATTTAATAAAATTATCAAGATAGGGCCTTAATTAGACGAGAATACGAAAGTGAATATGTAAATATGAATGTTTAGAAGTCAGACTATATATAGGAAAATATTACAAGGCATGTAAATATCGGTGCATTTGGCTTAAAATAAGTTTCGTATAATTATAAAATATATATATCTACTTCACTCATTGTATGTAGAATTATTTTTTATTAGCAAACTAATTTTCATCTAAATCGAATGTGTATATGCCACATTTGAAAATGGTATAAAATCAACTTGATAAAATAGTTTAACATAAGTATCAGCTTTAAAGTTATTTCTTTGGTATGTAAAAAATCTAAGATATAATTTATATGTGGGTAAATGATTATATAAAGTTTTAATGCATTCAAGCCCATTTTAAGCCAAAATATAAATTATACCCTGGATATAACTTATGCATAGATAAATGATTGTATAAAATATTAATGTATTTAAATGCGTGTAGAGCTCATTTTAAGCCAAAATATAAATTATATTTTAGATAGTTTACATGCTAAAGAAATATTTTTAAAATTAATATCTATATCAAACCATTTTATTATGTTGATTTTGTATCATTTTCAAATATGACATATACATATATCCAATTTAGATAAAAATTAATGCACTAGTAAAAACTAATTATAAATACAATGCCTAGAGTAGGTGTACATTTTATGATCATATAGGGCTTATTTTGGGCCAAATGTATTGTAAGTTAAGATGTGTTTTACGTGCATTAAAATATTTTTCTTTATATACAGATGAGTTATGATCCTGTTCCTTACTTAGGCCGGCTTAAAAAATGTATTCAAGGCATTTTAAATTTTTCTCTATAAACATGTTTAGTAAGGTGTATTAAATCTATAAATCAGATTTTATTATTTTTGAATATTTTAAAGTATTTTTTGTTTTTAAACATAGTGATATTTTCGTAATTTTCTAGCCTCTGAAATTTATAAGAATGTTATTATCTTTAAAAAAAAAATACTCACAAAATTCAAAAATGGTAAAATTTGGTTTATAGAATCAATACATTTAGTTTAATATGTTTATAAAAAAACTTTAAAAATAGCTAAAAATATGTTTTTTATACTTAGGCCGGCCTAACAAGATCATGACACTATATATATTAGAGGATGAGCTTGTGCATCTCGGTGCACTTAACTTCGGTGCAAACGGCTACATATACCATTTTTTATTTTTTGAAATTTTTTTTATGCAACTATTAATCTAAAAGTATTTAACATGTGTATCATTTTTTTTTACCACTTTTGATATTTGTAAACATTTTTTGAATTTTTTAAAATAAATGACATTTTGGTAATTTTTAATAGGACATTTAATAATTTTAAATTACTAAAAATACCATTTATTTTAAAAAATTCAAAAAAATTTTACAAATATCCAAAAATTGTAAAAATTAATACACATGTTAAGCACATTTAAATTAAAAATTATATAAAAATAAAAAAATAAGTATTTGCACGAGGGTGCACCGGCGAGCCTAAGTGCACCCAGTGCATTTAGGCAAAACCCATATATATTATTACCTCAATTGGCTTAAAATCTTCTTGGCGCCTGATTTTTTTAGGCCGTACGCACAGACCCAAAAACTTATTATTTTTATTATTTTTCTTTTTCATGGGTAAGAAAATCTAGATGTATTAAACATATAAACCAAGTTTTACTATTTTTGAATTTTTAAGTATTTTTTTGTACTTTTAAACACAATGACATTTCCGTAATTTTTGGATCTCAGAAAATTATGTAAATGTCACTGTGTTTAAAAATGCAAAAAATACTTAAAAAAATCTAAAAATGTTAAAACTTGGTTTATAAGTTTAATACACATAGATTTACTTATCTATGAAAAAAATGAAATTTTTTTTTTTTTTTGAGCCGGATGCACAGAGGAAGCCGTTCACGTTCCCTGAAAAGATCTGGTCACAGTCTTCTTTTATCTGGGCCTACACAGTAGTGTGTACTGGGCTCTCAAAAGATAAGCCGAATACGAGCGGGCTGAAAAGTGCTAAACTGCTGACCGTGGAAACTATACCGCAGAGAAAAGCTTCTGGACCACCGAGCATCACCAGCCAGAAACCTTGCATCAAGTACATTAATCCATTGAATCCGAACCTAACGAAATAGAAAGGAGTGCTAAGAAAAATTGATGAAAAATTCAGAGAAGAATAAAATAAGTTAATTCCAAAAATAACATAAATGAAATAGAAGTACATATAGTGTGGTTAATCATTTCCGAGTTCCGACCGGTTTGGAAAGGACAACCACTCCAACATATCAGAAAATATACATATTTATTTATTTATAAAATTCTCATTGTAAATATATTTAATTTATAAATCAAGTTTTACTATTTTTAATATTAAAGTGATTATTTTAATCATTTTCAAGCAAACGACACCCTGTACATAAACGAGGAGTGATTCTATTAGCCCGGGCTAAGTAAATAGCCCACTTAGCCCATCTCAAAAAACCTATTTACAATAATTTTTTTTTACTTTTTTTTTATATACTTGTTTATCTAAGTGTATTTAATATATAGACCAAGTTTTACCATTTTTGAATATGTTTATCTATTTTTTTGAGATTTTTAAACATCTATGTGTATATATGCATTTAAAATACTCTTATTTTCAAAAATCTAAAAAAAATATATGCACATTTTCAAAAATGGTAAAACTTGGTCTATATGTTAAATACAATTAAATAAACAAGTAAATGAAGAAAAAAATAAAAAAATTATTTTAAATAGATTTTTTGAGGTGGGCTAAGTGGGCCATTTACTTAGCCCGGGCTAATAGAATCACTACTCGTACATAAACATGCTCAAACTCCAATAATTTGCGGCGAGTCAAACCTTCAAAAAGAAAAAGAATTTTAAATTGGCTAAATTAGGAGAGTTAAACACTATGAAGAAATTAAATTTTTACAGATTGATGGGCTGAAACCATGTATTTTCAAATTTTCACCTCAATGTTAAAACTTTTTTTCCTACAAATTTCTCATGAGATATTTGAATTTAGGCCGAATAACCGCGTGCGAGCCGGAATCTGTGAAGTCGGTCGTTTGATAGCATCCTCGTTCCTCGCGGACCTCCCGTGTAGGCTTTGTCGTTGTCTTGGTCTGCATGTGCGTATGAGATCCGAACAAACAGTAGATCAGGGGCAGGCTAAACCATATTCGCCAGTAATACGTTAGAAATAGGTTTTTTTTTTTTTTTTTTTTTAAAAAAAAAAAATTGTATACATGTGCAGACTGCTGACTACTAAATTTTCTATCTTATTCAATTTAACGTTTTATAAAAATTTATTGGCTATATTATTTTGATCTTTTAAAAATAAAAAATGGACACATGCGTGCCAAACAACGCCTTTTTATTTCGAAACACCAGAATAAAACACCAAAAAACTCAAAAATTGTTTTTTATAGTTATGGATTAGGCCTATGATATCGATAGTTGCAACTCGTAAATGAAGGCAGCAGATGATGATATGCCAATCTGAAAAAATCGATCCATTTTTAGTTTTCTACTTCCTATACAGATTACCATGCAACTTCTTTTTTTTTTGTTGGATAGCAGATTACCATGCAACTTTGCTCATGATCTGTTACGAAGAGACCAGCAATTTATCTTTGTCGCGTGTGACTGTGCCGCTGAAAAACTTCGAAAGCTGAATCGTTTCCAAATCTTGTGGGGGAATCATAATTTGTTTTTCTTTTTTAGTACTATTTTTATTTATAATATAATTTATTATTTCTACATACACAACAGGTTTTTCTCATCCAATTTCCTCAGCGGCTCGGCCTCATGTTGTTGCATCCAATCGATATCATTCTCTTTGATGGAAGACCACTCCAAGGGAAGGATAACCTAAACCTACCATCCTACGCACCCTTGGGTACTCTTCGTCTCGAAGTGGTGAC
The DNA here is from genome assembly GCA_035584095.1 of Annona squamosa. NCBI lineage: Eukaryota > Viridiplantae > Streptophyta > Magnoliopsida > Magnoliales > Annonaceae > Annona > Annona squamosa. The sequence continues at coordinate 88,730,132 of JAXCLR010000001.1, forward strand.
CGATGCAAATGATCTGCACGGGCACTAAACTCGATCGAACGAGGAACGGAACGGAATAGCGCTCACGTGCTTTCGCGTTGCCCAAAGAAAAGAAAATAAAACAGCAGCAACTCAGAAGCTGGGCACAGACGCATCTGAAGAACCAGTTCTCTCGATAGTACATGTAAACTAATCCCAACCATGTGTTTTTCGGTTGTTTTTCAGAAATTCACGGTACGCTGTATTTCAAATATAAATTTAACTGCTGTCAATGAAAATCATACAAATAAGATAATTTTTGTTAATAAATTGCTACGTAAGTATTTTAATGATATATGTGTTTTAGATTATAAGTAACATTTATAACATTATTTATGCACTGAAGCCTTATATATGCATTTTAACTGGATGGGTTTAAAAAATCGTTTTTATGTTGATAAGATCATTAAATATTATTTTTATGTGTAAATACTTTTTATATAATTTTTTTTCTCTCGATATCTTATTGGAGTTTCATTCCCGTGAAACTCTACTTCAATGTGACGGCCGACAGAAAATATATTTCATCTCATTTAATATCATTTCTAGTATTATAGAAATGTCATTTTTTGTCTAACAATCATTGTACATGAATCCTTCCATAAATGTTTAAAAGTAATGTAACAAGATAGTTTGATTACAAGGTTACAATTAATTTTAAAGTGTATTTTTCAACTTATAAACTTTCTAATATATATAAACTATATAAATCAATGATAAAATATTGTTATATTTACGTGGATGTATATTAAATATTTTTCATTATTCACCCACAAATATGCATTTTAAGAAAATTTTATCATGTGCATCTTTGATATGGATAAAGCTTATTTTAAAGATTAAACAAGTAATTTTTTAATATGAAAGTTAAGCCAATAATTTATATACAATGTATGAAGTAGATTTTCTATTAATCATTAACGTGAAAAAATGAATGTGGTTATAAAAATTGCTTCTAATATCTGATTCGTATGATCTTCAATTTGAATACGATTTGTGTGATTTTCACCTTGAATATAATATATCATTGAAGGCGTTCCCGGTTGGCGTGGGATGTGGACGCTTGGAACTTTAAAAGTGGACCCCCCGGGCTCTGATTAGCAGGATTCTCTTCTCTCTACCACCAAGAAAAATATCTGAGGCTAAAACCACGTGCAAAGAAAATAAAAAGAATTCCTGGAAATGGACTACTCCAAAGATATAGAACGACAAGGGACTGAAGTTTATTAAACGGCTGGAAAGTGGAAATAGAATAAAAATATTTCGTACAATTATTCTATTTTTCCAATTATTTTTATACATATTGCTAATATAGTTACCCTACTTTCTTTCCAGTAATTTACACAAGTTTTTTTTCACACAATTACCCTTTATTTTTAATCATTATTACTATTTTATCAAACTAATCTCCTACCTTTTACAAACTTTTCCAGTAACAAAATTTACACATTTTTTTCGAGATCACAGAACACACCGTAATTTCAGACGTTCGCATAAATTCCCGTTTCCAGTCAATAGGGAGCCCTGAAAGTGTAGTAAATTACTTCGGTAGTCCTGCGGAGTGTATTACCTTTTCATTACACTTTTGGGCACTCCCAGCCCCAGGGCACAGCGCTGGAGGCTGTGGAGGGTGCCGTGCAGTCACTCACTCTGCAGTTGTGTAGTTTTCAGCGTCTCTCGGAATCTCGGAATCGACGGGGAGAAATGGGAGACGAGCCTTCTCTCACTCGCTGGTCTTTCGAGGTTCGTCTCTGCAATTTTCTTCGATATTTATGCATTTTTCTTCGATTTTATTCCGCATCAGCTTAGGAAATCGGAAGTCTCGGTTTCTCATTATTATGAGTCATCGACTTCGAATCTCTTTGCTATTGCTGCTGCTGCTACAAATGTGATTTTATTCAACTAGCTCTTGCATTTCCTTTTTAGGCTTGAATCTTGTGCAACTTCAGTGTTTTATCTTCCTCGGATTGGAATTGTGTTACGAGAGATCCTCCAAAATCGGTGACAATTGTTTATGTATGTGGATTGAATTGCAGTCCCGTGTGCTTTTTCTGGTTGGGTTTCCGTGATCTTATGCATGATTCTAGTAAATTTTTGAAAATTATTGCCATTATATGTTTCGCGCATGTGTGAGCAATCTGTTCTGTTCCTGATCGGCACTGGATGCTTGGGTTTCAGTGTCTTTCCTGCACATAGACTAGCGTGCAATGAGGAGAGTAAACATATTATTCTATTCCAGCAAAGCGCTAGTTGCCGAATTTCGATCTGTCTTGCTTACTGGTGGTCCCATCTGTCTGTCGTTGTCATTGCTTAGTTACATTTATTCTTCTGCAAATTTCTGGGGTTTGTATCCTTTATAATTGAGCTGCAGGACTTTGGTGTCTGGTGTATTTGTACATTCTGCATAGCTGAACTTGACTTGCTGCAAATGCCTCTGATGATCTCATATTTCGTTTGTGAAGATTGGAGTAATGGATCTGTCCGGGACATCTGTTTATGTATTGTTGGCAATGGAATAAGATGTGAATCAGATCATAGCCATATGCTTAGATCTTGAAGTGAAAGAATGGAATGTAAATAATGAAAATGGTCCCCTTTTTGTTCGATTGGAACATATGGAGGGACTTTCCTTTTACTGATTTGTTGGTCTTCTTCAATCCTCCAATCTGGTCAAATGGATGGACAGTCTGCGGTTACAATCTACTTCTTTTGCATTTTTGTTAGTTTTGTAATTGCCCTCTTAAGTTGTAGCTTGCCTAAATGAAAGTCTTTTCATTTGCATTCATGTTATCACAACTGAGTCTTAACTCCATTTGACACACATAATGACGTCGGTGCATATGCTTTTCTGCTGTTTGTTTAGGATTTTAAGTTGTTTTATGATGTGAAGTTTGGGAGAAAGCAGGAGACAGAGAAGCAAGTTCAGTCAGCCAATCAAACTGCTCATATATCAGTTGCCAATGGGCACTCTTCAAATGCAGTTATGAATGGGAATGGACACATAAAAGGCACATCCGATATGGCCATTTTTGAGCAGTTCCAGAGTCAGGTGCGTATTGATTGTGCATAAGATGATGCTCTATACAACTCTCCATTTTTGGACTGGCAGCCCTATGTCTGCCGTATATTTTGTGACTATTTATTGACAGTTTCAGGAAAGGAATGGCACCACACAGCTCTCCACATCTGTTTCAGGGAGAACTGAAGACAGGCCGTGAGTTTATCAACCAACGTCAATCTTTGCTGGCTATTGTGTGGCACTTTATTTTCATTCTGATTGGTACAACTTCAATATTGATGGTTGTCGAGTAATGTGTATCCATAGGCTAATAAAATGCATATTAGAAGATGAATGCAATATAATGTAGTCCCTTTCGAGTGCAGACTACTGAAAAAATTATTGGAACCTTATATTGTTACTCTATTCGTTAAGGATCAGCTGATGCTTGATCAGGCCTCCTCTCCCTAATGTGAGAACAGGTTTTTGGATTTCCGATTCGACAGCATAGCTACTGCATCATGTGCTCTCTTTGCCATTCACTGTCCATATTATCCTGATCACCTATTTAGTCTGGCTTGTTCCAACCAGCGTCAACATGCCATCACATTCAAATGCATCCCCTCATTTTACTCCCACAAAAAAAAAAAAAAGCATCTCCTCAATGGCAGGAGCTTGTTTATCAGAGTTACTGAGTCTGCTAGAGGCAATGTGATGATTCTCAAAAATTGAATCTGGTTTCACCCAAACGCCTCTGAGTTACTGGTAGGATGAAAAGAGTGACCAAGGGAGGGAGAGAAATGGTTGGTCAGTGAGGATTGCGGATGGGATTTATTTATTTTTTATTTTTTAATTAGTGATGCTTTGTTTCTTCATTATTTACTTTCTTTAACTTGTAGAAAGATAAAATCTCACATCCTGATGAGGATACCTTCAAGAGCTGCATGCAGATTTGTTTTTATGTTGGAAGCCCCCAAACTTATGAATGTTTTATTTTTTCAGGCAAAGATCCCTACTTCCTGCTTTTGATTCTGCAGAAATGCGCACCTTAGCAGAGAGTTTAAGTAGGTATATTCCATGGTGCAAGATAAGTTATACTTTCCAATATGTAATATTAGGTTTCAAATGGATGCAGTTGTGGATGAGAAACTGGCTTAAGAGTGTCAGCAAGAAGAAAAAGAAAAATAGGGAAAACAAAGGAAAGAACACTCTCTTATGGGTTTTTAATTACCTTATTTTGTAACGATTTCTTGGTTTTCAGGGATATCATTCGTGGGAGCCCTGATGTTACCTGGGAAAGCATCAAGGGATTGGAGAACGCAAAGCGTCTTCTCAAAGAAGCAGTTGTCATGCCAATAAAGTACCCAAAGTAGGTCCCACTGGGCACTGGCCCCTTATTTCCTAAGTATTTACTTTGTTAAATGTGCTGGAGTTAATTGGAATATTTTCTTTTGATTAATGATATGTTAGTTTTCGAAGCCCGTTATTTTTGTTTTTATCCCTGCAAATGTAGTTGACTCTTATTGGTCAGTATTGTGAACTCACTATATGTGTATGTAACGATGTTAAAGCAGTGAAGCCTGCACATATTCAAGAAGTAGAAATCATTGTGAAGCTTGAAACAACTCAGTTATTGGATGGAAACTATTGTTTCAGCCTGAAGAGTTTGAAGTACTGATTGAAAAGTTGAAAGAGTATTTGGGAAATTCAAGCTCCACTATTTAATATTGGTTGAGTAATTGACTCTTTGATAGTCCCTCAAGCTAAAGCATGCATCATATATTTTTGACTTTGATCAAAATTATTAATTGAGATAATATATAATGAAATCAAATGTTCATGTTAGGTAGGATATCAATCACCAAGTTGACGCACTTGCTGGTTAGGTAATACTTTCCATATGTCATACTGGATCAAACTTTGTTTCACTTTCTTAACAAGTACTGCTTCTGAAATCTTAACTTACAGCTCATATTGCTGTGTTATGATGTTAGAGAAATGATGGCAATGCTCCAAAGTGCAGTTGTTAGAAATTGTTTTAACTTGCACTGTTTGTTTACCTGTGACTTGTTAATATACTCTTCAATGAACCTCTACAAACAAAGAAGATTGTTTATATCCTACTAGTATATGAGTTGTTCTTTTTATTTTATTTTATTTTATTTTGAATCACGTTTATAAGAAGTTTTATGCATCTAAAAATGCGGATAATATGTACCTCACTAGAAGTCCATTTGACTTCGAAGAAAACAAATGGGTGAACCTATTTAAGTTTTTGACTTTTTTGGTTGGGTGTAAGATTATGTGTTACAGGTGTGTCTACTCTGCTACACTATTATTTCTATCCAAATGAAGTAACCAATACACCCTCCATTTATATATTCTCCATTATTATTTCCATTCTTGATTCTTTTCTTAGTCTTCACACTATATTTTTTTCAGATATTTCACTGGTCTTCTATCACCATGGAAAGGTATTCTTCTCTTTGGTCCTCCAGGAACGGGGAAGGTTTGTACTTGGCCTAAACGAATTTCATCTTATTAGCTACTTTTTCTATTTTTGTAAAAATCTTATATGTAGTTCTTTTAGAACATCTCGCACTGCCTTCAGCGCTTGCTAATTGCTACCTGTCTGTCTACATTGCTTCATGATTTATGTATTGGCACAGGGTCACTTTTTATAATGTGATTCGCTTTTATGGTTCTTCCCTGCAGACTATGCTTGCAAAGGCTGTCGCAACCGAGTGCAAGACCACATTTTTCAATATCTCAGCATCATCTATTGTCAGCAAATGGCGTGGTATTTCTTGAACTGACACTACAGTTATTTATCACATACCTTCTACGCACACTAGAGTCTTATTTATGACATCAAGTTTGGAAATTGGGTAGATACTGCCAATGCTCCATGATGGCACAGAAGCCCCTCCGGAAGAATTCAAAGCATCCTTAGCTTCATGAGCAAAGAGGAATTGGCATAACAAATCATAATTAAATCTGAAAGCATGCCTCATCATTGTTTTTAGTCGAGAAGAATTAATTTGGAGGGATAATTAGATCAACTTCAAAACACTACTTGTGATGCTACAGGTGATTCAGAGAAGCTGGTGAAAGCTTTATTTGAGCTTGCCCGGCATCATGCACCATCAACAATATTTCTTGACGAGATTGATGCAATTATTAGCCAACGTGGTGAAGGGCGTAGTGAGCATGAAGCCAGTCGACGCCTAAAGACTGAACTTCTGATACAGGTAATTTTCAACTATTTAAATGGGTAAAGGTAATGCATATAAAAAAATGGCACTGACGTTAATCTGTGTCATGGGATGGTAATGACAATGATATGTTGAATGATATCATGAAGTATTGCCTTTTTATCTTTTAGCTTTTTAAAGAAAAGCACTGTCTATCACCTCTTAATGAAAATAGAATAACCACCATGGTAGTCTAAGGTCCGATGGTATTCCCATCTTCTGTTGGATATTCATTTGGAAAACAAATAGGCATGTGTCCAGCAGCTCTGTTCTGAGTGACAGGCGCTTCAATGTTTGGATGTATAGGTTCAAGGTTCTAAATGTGGTAGTTAGTTACGTTCCAGGAGAAGGGAGCAGCATGAGGAGAAAGGAATGTTTGACAAAGAAACACCCTTGGTCAGGGTGGAACTATAGAGGAGGGTGCAGTTGGTACTTGGTACCTTAAATGTTTTTATTCAGTGTTGCCTAGCTGTGGAGTCCTTTGATAAGGTTATGCTATAAGCTGGAGTAAAAGGAGTTAGGCGAGCCTAGATTCAATCAAATGTGGTGTGAAGGATACTAGAAAAAAGAATTTAGGGTACTGTAAATCTTTTCCTCATAAAATCGAACCACTCACCAAACTGAAGAATAGTAAATCCAATTTTTGAATTAGTCAGTTCCATTGAGGTACCAGATGATGGATGCATAAGTACTTGCGTTTTGGAACTTTGTTTTATGTAACCATGGTCGATAGTAACAAAACGTGTGGGTATCTGATGATGAATGCGGTACCACTCACCTTCTGGAACTTTATATTTGTAACCATGGTCAACAATGACAAAACCTGCATATATTACTATTGAAAAATTTTGGAATTAGTTGACCTCTTCTTCAGTTGAGAATAAGTGTATCTCTATATCTGACAGTTTCTCTTTGCAAAGATTGAAGATGCATTGTTGTTCCTTCATAGCAAACTTCCTTTTTCTAGATATTCCATGGTTGTCACTTTTTTTTTTTTTTTTTTTGTGGGGGGGGGGGGGGGGGGGGGGGGGGGTGTATGAAAATGCATATTATTCAAGAATTGATCACTGGAATTAGACTGCAGATGGATGGTTTGACGCGGACAGATGAGCTTGTCTTTGTTCTAGCGGCAACAAATTTACCCTGGGAGCTTGATGCGGCTATGCTTCGTCGCCTTGAGAAGCGAGTATCCTTTATGTTGGCAATGCACATAACATGATGTGATCAAAATCACTGAGACTGAGATTTGCAATTGAAAGTCCATTTTATCCACAGCATGTGCCATGCCCCTTATTTGAGATGGCTAATGCATGGTTGTTGAAATTTTTAAAGATGGGCAAACTCTATACCTGATTAAAGAGCGAATGCTAACAATTATTTTGACGTACTAGAATTCTCTCTGCTGAATTATCATGCAACTTCATTTCTTATAATTCAACCAGTCACTTATGTTTGATCAAACCTTTGCTTCAGTAGCAAGGACGAATGGTTGAATTATTAGATCATACAATGAAGTTGTACACTTTGCCCTTATGATATCTTTCCTTAATGACGCAACAAGATCCTTGTACCTCTTCCTGAGCCTGATGCAAGAAGGGCTATGTTTGAGGAGCTGCTGCCATCAAGACCAGAGGAAGGCGAGCTCCCATATGACTTGCTAGTGGAAAAGACAGATGGTTATTCAGGCTCTGATATCCGTTTAGTGTGCAAGGAAGCAGCCATGCAGCCGCTAAGGCGGTTAATGGCCCTTTTGGAAGAAAAGCAAGAAAGGCTATCTGATGAAGGTATGTCGTTACCCTTGTTTTAGAATAATCCATAAAAAATGCAACTGGCACTGAAAAGTAATTAAGGTTAAAGAAATGCAGTTGTGGGAGTACTGTACAGCTGTTAGAAATTGAATGCTGCATAAACCTTAGATTTCGGTATTCTCAGAGGAATTTTTTTTTTTTTTTTTTTTCAAAAAAAAAGCTCAGATTTCAGAAATCCTTCTTTTTATTGCATGATAAGAAGCATGCATAAAATGGGCATCGTTGCTTTTGTATTTGAAATCATTTTAGTGAGATAGGCAAGATGATCATTCTTGTGTTATGTTTGTTAGTGGTTTCTTTCCTTAAAAATTTTTCTTGCAAATGGAGAAAAAACTGAGTTTGGACAATAGTTATGCTAGACGTGGGAGTTCCTGCTAAGAAATTAAATGGTTTTCATTTCAATCTACAACAGCGTGCATCAGCCATCGATTCTGAAACGATTTCAATGACAATAATCTTAGCTTCAGGTAGATGGTAGTAGGCTTATGTCACCTGTATCTAAGACCAAAGAGAAATTTCTTCTTACTTGTTTGCTTCCATGACATGCAGAACTTCCAGGAATCGGCCCAGTCACTCCTGAAGACATTGAATTAGCATTGAGAAACACGCGACCATCGGCTCATCTTTATGCTCACCGTTATGATAAGTTTAATACTGATTACGGTAGTCAAACTGTACGGTGAAAGGCAATGCATGTTCTATGGAACTGGGTACTCTTGATTTTCGAAATCTCATTTGGAATAGCATGTTAGTGCAACGATTTCTATCATTCTTTTATCATGCCAGTATCTGGTTTGAAGTGGGTAAAGTTCAGATAGGCAAATTCTGAAAAACTTTGTAATCTTTCTGTCTATTTTTTTTAAATCACTTGTTTAGCATTTGTGAAGATGAACTTAGTTTCTGAGCACATGGCTGGAGCCATAAACGTTTTTTTTTTTTTGTTTTTCGTTGCCTTTTTAATAGGAGTGAGAGTTGGGTCAATTTAACTAATGACCCACACCTAATCTGACCTGTTCAGACCAGCTCAAACTAGTATTTACATAATCTTCAATAGAAATGGGTTGAAACTCCTGATCCTTGCCAACCCCAAATACACCTAACCTGATTTGCGTATATTTATATTAGAAGCATGTTTTTATCTTATTCTCATTTTCTTCTAAAATGTCCACATTATAGTTATAGTTTATAATATTATACCTTGTAATAGTTAACATGTAAGTTTAATGTTTTTAAATTAAATATGTATTTAAAATACTAAAATTTTCAAAATTGACTTGAATTTAGTATGAAGCCTGATCCATTGCGATTAGGTGAACTGAACTTTGGTACGCCTGGGTGTATCATTTTTTTTTTTTTTTGGGATTTTTTGAATTCGTATAGGAGCCCAAGCATGAAGTCTTTATACATATAGTTTTTATATTTTTTTATTGTTTTAGTATTTTTAAAATTTTGAAAATAAAAAAATAAGTTCAAGTTTTTCAGAAAATTTAAGAAAATAGTCAAAATAATTAAAAAATTCAAGAACTATATATATGGGAAATAATCTAGTGCAGTGCAGTAGCATGCATTGTGGGCCCTATTTGATCATAAATAGAAAATTCACCCCATGTATTGTATTTACAATTGTTCACTTTATTAGCATATTAATTTTCATCAAAATCTAACATGTGTGTAGTCCCTATCTTAAAATGGTATAAAATCAACGTAATAAAATAGTTTAATATAAATATCAAGTTTAAAGTGATTTTTTTAACATCTAAACCATCTAAAGTATGATTTATATATGGATAAATGATTGTATAAAGTTTCATTACAATCTAATATGTGTGGGGTTCATTTTAGAGCGAATTGCACAGGATCGGATATATATATGGAAATTTCATGTTTAGGCCTACATTAATTCCAAGAAACCAGAAAAAAAAAATGAAAGTGGTTATGCACAACAGTGAATTCAGGTGCACTAAATCTGAACTCTTTTTTTTTTTTTTTGATGGAAGGATAGCTTCTGCCCCTACAATCTCTCAATTTGAGAGAAGGGAAGGACAGCGGAATCCGCTGAATTCATTTTCAAAAAATTGTCTATACAAATTTTTCCAATAATAACTTGGGGTGGAACACCCCACCACAGATGATTAGCCTCACACGTGGCAGATACCAAATCAGCGAGGGAGTGCGCAACTGCGTTTCCCTGCCTTAATACATGATGAACAGAAAAAAACTCTGATGA
>JAXCLR010000001.1:88740536-88755111 GCA_035584095.1 Annona squamosa
CTTCTCCCCTGGGGGTCGACAGCAAAACACCCATCAAAATTGAGTCTTCTACGAATTCCCTCCATCTGTAGGGAATGGCACTTTGTCTCGCACAGGAAGACCAAACAGGGAGCTTTTTTCCTGACCAGGTAAAGGAGAGAACGAACTGCCCGAGGGTTCCCAAGCCCTCGGCAGTTCCAAGCAAGAAGGGCCATCTTAAATGAGGCGAGGCTGCGAGCTTGCCGCAGCCTCCGCCTCATCCATGTTTGGGTTCTCAACGAACCTCCGCCGTTTTTGTGAATCTCCATGATCTCCCCCGTCGCTGGGTCTGCCTCTTTTCGGCTTAACTTGCAATTGAACATCATGTGTGTCCCAAGCTATCTCTGCTTCCATCGGTTTGACCCGCTTTTTCCATTTTCCTACCTTGACCGTTGATTTCGGGTAAAACCCCTTAGTCCCATAACCTTCCTCCCTCAGACCAATCTGCACCTCAAAGAGCCCGTCCTCCACCCCCATAGCCCTCTGCTTTCCCAGATTCTCATGATCTTTGTGTTCTTTGTCCCTCCAAGAATGTGCATCTGCAAAAGCTTCCTCAGCAGAGTATGGATACGCACCCCTTTTCAGCTGCCCCGTGTCACACTTGATTTGTCTTGCCCCCCTAGCACTGCTGCCCACAGCCGTTAGTGTTTGGAATCCTAATTTTTCAAAATTGACTTGAATGCCCAACTTGGATTGCAAGGTCAAGATCAACATAGTTTAACCCGATTTCAAAAAACGTGGAGTCAATTTGGGTAAATTTTGTCTGACCTGTATACTATACAGGGTTGAGTTGGAAGATGAGGTAGGAAGATGAGTCGACCCTAGGAGGCAGGCCAGATGGTGGAACTTACGTTGCTCGAAATTAATCAGATGGAAGGCGCAGGAAGTGACACGTTAATATGAATAACACAAACAATTTTCTTCCACTGTTTATTATAAATGACAGGGAGAATTCTTTGTATACATACAAATTTTATCCTCAGTTGCAGTTGTACCTATGAATTTTTAAAAAATTCTCTCATATTCATGAATTTTCATTCTAATTCCATTTATACACATGAATTTTTAAAATACTCTCGTATCCATGAATTTTTATTTTAATTTTACTTATACCCACAAATTCTTAAAACATTCTCTCGTATTCACGAATTTTTATTTTAATTTCACTTATATGCATGAATTTTTAAAAAATTCTCATATCCATGAATTTTCATTCTAATTTCATTTATACCCACGCCATTAGGGATTTGTTAAGTAGACCATTAACTCTTTAGAAAACGAAAAATGTGCTCATAACTAATTATGATTTTATATCTAAAAATTTATATTATAATGAATTTTTTTTGAGTGGCCGGAGCCGGCACTTGATGGCAAGTGGGTCAATGGGATTTGATCCCAAACCATGGGCAACTGTGCTCGAATGGGCTACCAATTGCCCTAAGGCAGGTGCTCATATTATAATGAATTTTTATTAATTCTACAATTATAAAATTATATATTATTTGAAAATAAATCTTTAAGTAAAACAACTTTAAATTATATTAGAGCTTGGATATATTATTCGTTTTATGAGAAGGCTAATGACCCATTTAGCAAATTCCTAATGGCGTGGTTATAAGTTGAATTAGGATAAAAATTCGTGAATATGTGAACTTTTTTTGAAAATTCAAAAAGTACATGTGAAATTAAGGATAAAATTCATAGGTGTGTGTGTATATATATATATATATAATTTTCCCTAAATAATACATGCGCTTTTCTTCCGCTGTTTATGGCCGCATGAGACATCGTCCATGGACAATGAAGTAAATAGTAGAAGTCCTAGCGAGGCATGCTCTTCGTGTTTACAATTGGGTCATATCACCTAGCCCGACGGGGTCGCTCGAGAAAAATCAATACTCTTTCTTTTTCTTTTCTTTTATCTTTTATTATTATTATTTTGATGAATATAAGAATATTTATTTATTTATTTTGATTAAGGGAATTCTCTTTTTGAACTTGGCTGGCGGCCGCCGCTGCCGCTTCTTATTTTAACACACGAGCGAGTGGAGAATCCCATGCAGGCCGTGCGAGAACCAAGCGCATCGTACACGAATAAGCATTACTCGTCTAGCGAGTTGAAAAGTAGCAACCGGCTCGATGCCATAGGCAGTAACACCTGCCCCTCTCTCATATTTTTATTCAATCAGTCTGCTGAAAGATCTGGCACTCATAATTAGGGCGTGTTTGGCAATTTCAATCTAAAACTTTTTACTTTCTATAATTATCATATTTTTTAATTATTTTTTCACATTTTTCCATACAACAACCCTACTTTTCAATCATTTCTACACAACTGCCCATACAATTAACCTATCAATTTTAACTTTATCATCTTTACTTCTCATTATTACCTCTATCATATCACATCATTTGACAACTTTTACTCTCTAAAACTTTTCATCAAAAATTATATTCATTCCTAAATACACTCTTATTCTCAATCAGTCTATACAAAAAAATCCACCCATTCCCGTAGGGAAACTCCATTCTTAAAAGGGTATAAAACCTCGAGTAGAAAGATTATCTTTATATGACTTGTAGCTTAATATTTATTTTTTAAAAGGTCGCATTGCTTTAAAAACACAAATTTACTACATCAGCCAAGACCACTATCTGTGTACAGAAAGCTACGATTATTGCAAAATCTGTTTCTTTCCTAGAGCCCTCTCATCTGCTGCGTCTTTTTACCGGAACAGAACACCTCTTTTTTTTTTTTCTTTTTTTTTTAACTTTTCTTTCCCCTTCTTTTACACATCTATGTATATGTATGTGAAGACTGAACGAATGCAAAGATGACAATAGTATTAGGATAACAAACGGTAGCAATACAACTGTCATCAAAGATTTGAGGAGAGAAACCTCCACTCTAATTCCAGGCCAAGCCTTGGGGGTTCTGCTTTGCTCTTGCCTCTGCCAGAGAAACGGCCATGGCCAGCATCATTTGCTCTTCAAAACTGTCTGGGAGAATAGCTCCAGCGACAGAGGGACGAAAATGGTCTCCAACGTTTTTACAATTTGGCATGCCAGCTCCTGCCTCCACTGCAGTATCTGAACTGGCATAACTGGTTCCTGCTTCTGCCACCACAGATCCATCATCTGCTGCGGACTCCCTTTCTTCCCCAGGCACTCTCGTCTCACTGTCCGAGGAGACCTCATTCCAGCATTCATCAGCCCTCCTATTGCCTACAGTACCGGACTCAGGAAATATGCTGTCCGCTGGCACATTCTGTGAGCAATGGGCAGAGGTCTCCTCATCCATATGTTGATGCTCAGCCAAAGCAGCAATAGCACATGCAAGACCACCAGAAGGGGATGATGATTCAGAAAGAGTAGCAGCCCTAGTGAGGTATCTTCCTTCTGAAGTACCTGGTTCAGATGAAGCAGCCTCATCAATAGATGAGTTTCTGCATGTGCCATGGTCCTGTTTGAATTTGGTAAAGCACAAAAACAGTGAGAGTAAGTTTTTCGAAAGAAGTGTAGAATAATGCCCCAATAGAAAGGCAATTATGGATTGATGCAGAAAGAAAGCAACCGTCTCATTCGACAAGTATGGGTCAATCCACCTTGAAACTCAAAGCTCAAGAACTTGGCATCTTGCCAAACCCAAAAAGTGGGCCAATTGACCAAGTTCTTACAGATTAAATGCAATCGTAAGAACAACATGGCTTTATCATCACAGAGCTGTAGTCACAATTTGCCACAGCCTTAATTCAAGAAAACAATATTATCACCAGTACACAGCTCAAATTATCTGGAGCAAATGCCAATTCAATATCCTATTGGACAAGCTCAGCTCCTTCAATAAACAAAATACAACAAACAACTTTTTTACACATCAAAAAAATGAAAGGAGTCCGGGACAACAGCAGGTTACAGTTGATGCACTAGCATTTGGTTTTCATCGTACACTTCAGACCAAGTGCAAGGAAAGCAATGGCTGGCGGCAGGTCACAGTTGATGGACTTGCATTGAGTTTTTGTCTATACAATTCAGAGGGAGTGCAAGGAAAGCATGCATGGTCGCCAATTGGTAGGGAAAAAGATACCACCCAATGCCTGAATTTGCGCATACTGAAGGTTCAGTTTTGCTTTCTTTTACTCGCAACAAGGAACTTGAAAAAGCCACATATATGATTATGTGGAGTTACACCAGGCAAAACCTTAATACTTACACAACAGGTTATTGGAGAGTAATGCTGAAATAGCTATGGTCAAAACCTTGATGCTTTATTTAAAAAGAAAATCATACAGTTCATTGCAACTATCCAGTGACCTTCCGAATCCTGATGCTTTATTTAAAAAGAAAATCATACAATTGATTGCAAGTATCCAGTGACTTTCCACAAGGAAAGATACAAAATTAACCCTAAGGCTTGCCAATATGAGATTAGTCTTCCAATTAGAATGAAATAAAATTCGAAATGCCTTGATGTTTCTTTTACATCTCATGGGGTTCAATACATCTCATGGTGCGTATGTGGCCTACTTTTGTTCGCAACAAATAGAGAAGGGTTCTCGAATCTAATATGGCAGGGGCATACAGGGTGATAGCTGAGAGATAGCTCTCTACAAATAAACAACATGGAATAGTCAATTTTGCCAAGTTCAAATGGATAGTCCGCCAAGTTCAATTGAATAAATAGAGCAGTATTTGTTCTAATGATGCATTTCATCTACTTTTGTGCAGTGTGGGGTTTGGATGGCATCTTTGTTTTGTGAAGAAATTGCTTAACAACAATATCTTATATTTTTGTAAAAAAGGTTGATCTGTTCTGGTCAGAAAGTCACCTGGATGGAAAGCCATATTGCCTCCATGACCATTATATCCTCCAGATCCATATCAAATCCATCTTCCCTGCACTCCAAGGACAGATTCAGAATAGGTGTCACAATCGACTCAGAATGGCAATAAATTAGAAGCATTTGCAGATAATATGTAGTATGGCCGAAGTTATAATTGAACATTAATCCCCAGAGCACATCACACTGCAACACTGCAACACCCCAATAAGAGCATATGACAAGTGCACATTGTAATTGTAACCATCTTTCTGAGCCATTTACACTGCTTGACTGCTTTATTAAGAAGAGGCAAGAATGACAGTTGCATGACGAGTAAATGACTACACAAAGTTTGCACTAGATGCATTCGATCTAACATCCTAACATCTTATCATCATTATCAAGCTCCAGTTTCAATAAATCAGCATCAGCAGTTCCAAGTCCAAGGGGCACTTATCCACTTCTTATGACTATACTAGATGCTGTGTCAGTATAACCGACCACTTCCAAGTATCATCAGTCAAGAAATAGAATTGGTTGTTCCAATTACAAACAACAACAATTTTTAATTCTAGTCCATCTAATAAAATTTTCATCCACTGGTTATCTTAAGAAAACATCTTTTAACTTTTATCCCAAAAAAAAACAAAAAAGAGAAAAGAAAACATCTTTTAACATGTCCTGTCACCCAGGTGATTGCATAACAAGAAAAGGTAACGAAAATCATAGAAGTGTCCAAGGCATAGACATAATGAATGTCAGACACCAGCAAATGTTCCAAATTATCAATATATTTAGAAGGATCCAGGCAAGGGTATTCAAATATAAAATATTATTGTAAATGTCATTTCTGACACCAGGACATTGTTTCACAATCTGAGTATAATAAGAGAATTATGTGAAATGTAGGATATCTAGTTAACTTAGCAGATGACATTACATAATGAAAATCCCAACTTCTGCCAAGAAAACTATGTTTCATTTTGTAGGAGTAAACCGATGTTCTGAATTCATAGCGTACCATATGTAGCACAGACAGATCAAACATTGGTAACGAGATGAATAAGAATTTTTTCTATAAAAAAATAAATTATAGCATGAATTTTAGTGTGAATGCAGTCATGCACACAGGGAACAATGATCCCCTCTCTCTTGCTTAGGTTCGTAACTGTACAACCCTTGCTGAATATTATGCAATGCATTGGCATCTCTTGATATTCAGAAAGCTGAATTCATTGTATGGATGAGCAGGCCTCCTAAAAAATTGCTTCTGTAAAAGAGAGAGAGAAAGAGAGAGAGAGAGAGAGAGAGAGAGAGAGAGAGAGAGAGAGCATATGGCTTTGTGAACTCTACAACTTACTTGAATGAGGCTCTAGTGAGTCACATAATTTCTATTTTATTCATTTATCTACAAATGGGGCTTCATGAACCGGTGATCTTTTCCTTGTTTCAAAATTTTTTTCATCAAGCCTGTGACAGCTGATTATGAGTTATGAAAAGAAGCTTTCTGCATCTAAAGAATTTTGGCCTTTCAAACATCATATAGAGATCTAGACTCCTATGAAAGCTATGTCCTCATCCATTCCAACCCAACATCTCATGGATCTTAAACAAATTATCAACTAAAGATTGCCATTTTTAAATATGAACTGTGCAAGAAGACACTTCTAAACAGATTTAGGCATGAAAACAACAAGAAATGAGAGATCAACAAGAGCTCTGTCCAAAGATGAAAGGTGGAGAGCAATGCAACGCTAGTTTCAACGTCACAAACCTGTTCTGCCTTGAGCATGAAGGATTTCTAATTGGAGAAGCAGCACCTAGCTCTGGAGAAGGCATGGTCTCAAGGTTTTCCAAATGAAAACTAAATGATGGCACTGACAAATCAAATATCTTACATGAGAAACCAATAAATTGAATGATGATCCATTATGGACAAGAAGTGGCTTTAACAATGCTACTAAACCTGCAAGAGAGCTACTTGCAATATCCTGATGTTCGACTTCATCTGGAGTCAAAGATCTTGTTGTGGATATTCTCTTTTGTTGTTTCAGAATTATATCTTCTTCATCCTCAAGCTCTTGCTGCAACTGCATCCTTATTTTTGCTTCAATAACCTTCTGCTCTTCCTAGAGAACAGGCATACATGAATATTAGAAATCCCAGCCACATTTGACAGTTGAATAACAACCAACTGTGGACCACATCCACATCTTACAATTTGTTCCATGCCCCTTTCCTCCTTCGTCCTTGCACCGCGATATTCCACGGCATAATTTGAGGTCTTGCAAAATGGGCAACTTATTATGTTAAGTGAACTAGAGAGAGAGAAAATGTTACAAGGAGAATTTTTTCAGACATAAGAGAAGAGGTCAAAGATCCAAGTTGTGGAAATTAATTCGACAAGATTCACCCACAGAGAAAGGATACTGAGTTGGGCCAGCAGAATGAGGGGGTTTCATCTGCAAAAAGCATTCTGGGGAAAAAAGAGAAAGTTAAATCCGTCAATATAGTTTCCCCATCACGATTGAAAATGGAAAAAGAAGAGAACAAAGAAAGAGATTCAAGACATCCTAAAACTAAAATATAAAGACAACTTGCATCAAATAACACAATGCAAACCTGTACATATGCCTTTCGCGCAACATCTTGAGCGGTTAAGACTTGGATAGTACTGATTGAAGAAATTTCCAGAAAAAGGAAAGATATTAGGAAAACTTCTTCTAATGCAACAATATCGCATAGTTTATCCCATTCTCCAGATATTAAAATAAAATTTCAAGACAGAAAGCGACTGAGACAATTAACAAATTCAACAATGCATATACTAAAAATGAATTATAGATCCGATTGTTCCTAGACAAGAAAAGACAATGTGAAAATTACAATAATACATAATATAAGGTCAAGCAGCATGCGTCAAACAAAAATAGTGATATTATCAATATTTGTAAACGCAAAGAACAAGCCAGATATTAAGATAAAATGGTGATATCACCAATAATAGATGCAGTTGCGATACCAGTGAAAGACGGTGATGGTATACGTGAAGCCACTGACAGCCGTGGCAATAACTGAAAATCCTGGACAATGATAATATGTAGTGCTGATACGTTGTTTGTTGATCCAACCTGTGACTTTGGACAAACGCCACGACCGTTTGGTAAGTCAGCAGCACTTGGATCGTTTCAAGCCAGAATGGAATGGTATAACGCCCCCAAGAACCCACTCCTTACAAAATCCTAAGCCCTATGCTCTGCCGCATCGTAAAAGGAGAGAGAAGAGATAGGAAGTTCAAACGCAAAGAAGTAGAAAAAATAAAGCGTTTGCAAGATGCACAGACTAACAACTGTCTGAATTGCAGAAAAACAGATCCTGCTCATCAGAACTCAAAACCTAAACTCGCACCGAAAGACAGATATGAAGAGACATCCAAAACAGAGCACGATAACAAACAGAAGGGAAAAGAAAAGAAAAACAAGGAAAAACAAATTAGAATTACTGACCAAGAAGCAGATGGGGCATTCCTCGAGATCTAAGGTGCACTCGTCATCGCCGGGATAGCAAGGCGCCAGCTTAGAGTCGAGAATTAGCTTTCTGAGCTTCTTGTGATCGACGTCCCGGTGCTCATACAATCCCTGCGGCCGCGTATACTTCTCGTCAATCACATGCCGCCGCTTCCCCAGTTTATTCCCCATCGCTACACTCCTCAAATCCCAGCGAAATCTTTCAATCCAATTAAATCGCAATTCATCCTCATCCAATTCAACCAGACTACAGAGCAGGCCAGCCAAGAACTAGTTCGGGTATCCAATTCAACCGAAAAACACCATCCGAACTCTCAATCAATCCGCGAAGAACGCCGGATTCTGAGAGCTCGCGAAGGAAAAAATGAGAAGATGAATGAGAATTGGAGGAAATAAGCTAGATCATGCGTGTAAGGTCGAGAGAAAAGAAGAAAAAGAAAATTCTAGGGCTTTTTCTTCTATGGGAAGAAGAGAAGAAGAGTTTTAAACGAGACAGACGGAGAAAGAAAAAGATAGAAAGCACGATGGAAGGGGACAAAAAGAAGAAGAGATATAAAGCTTTGGAAAGAGACGGTAGACGAGGAGGAAAGAGTGGGAATAGACTCGGCAATGGGAGATGCTTACTTGCTACTGGTTAGCATAAACATCGCTGCCGTTGTCTTAAATTACGAAAATGCCTGCTGAATTTTCGCCATTTCTTATAAATATCAATTGCTATTAACGTATCCAGTACGATTAATAAATATTAATTCTGTATTTTTTGGGAAATAATTCATAACATAAGTCAATACGTTGGAAATTTACATTAATAATAGCACATGCAATAAAAAGTTAAAAACATAGCCCTTATAATTATTAATTTTTCGGGCGCAAGATTCATAGCATGATAAATCAATTAGGAGAAGTCCTGATTTGTATCTAAGGAGTGGGGACTTCGATTCCTGCTGCCTCCATTTGAGGAGCATCAATTTTTTCCGTTACTGATATATATTGTTAGTAGTTATGAATACAAGAAATATATAAGATGAAAATTATAAGATGAATTATAACAAAATATGAGTAATATTTAAAAAATATTTAAAAATAAGTCAGAGACTTTTTAAACACCACTTATTATTATTAATGGTACATAATAAAAGGTAAATTTCATATATTTTATAAATTTTACCTTTAATTTCATTTATAACTATGAATTTTTAGAATTCTAAATATGCACATATATTTTATCTAAAATTCCATTTATACATACGCTTTTATAATAATATGAAAAGTCATATTGAAATGAAAATTTAAGACTTTTACAACTATAAGATTCTACTTTTGCCCTTATGAAATTGTATATTATTTGAAAGTGAATTTTTATTCATAAATTTGTAACTAAATTTTGAGCATATACGTTATGTCATGTACGAATAGGAGTATGAATGAAATTTTAATTTGATATTTAAGTATTTTTTAAAATTTAAAACTTTATAAATATAAATATAGGTGAAAATTCATAGGTACAACCAAAATTCGCCCTTTAATGATCAGCAAAGGAAATCCTTATCCTTATCAGTGGCATGTCTTTAAAGGGTCAGTCCTTCTGCACCTTGATGCAAAAATTTATTTTTTATTTTTATAAAAAATTTATATAAATATTAATCTAAATGTATTTAACATATCTATTAAATTTTATTATTTTTGAAGATTCATTGATATCTTTTTCAAAATTTTTAAAATCAGTGATATTTTAGTAATTTTAAATTATAAAAAATATCACTGATTATAAAAATTTAGAAAAATATACAAATCTTTAAAAATAATAAAACTTAATACATGTTAAATATATTTAGATTAAAAATTATATAAAAAGTTTAAAAATTAAGATAAAATTTAATGCATGAACCAGCGTCCGAACGGGGAGCGGTGACGTGAAACCCAGTCAGAGCAGCAATGAAGGCACATGAACGGTGGGTTGAGTCGGCTGTATGGCCACAGTTTCGTCCGGGCCGTTGGATTGAGTAAGCATCGCCGCTGCCTCGAACTTCGCACCGATAACTTCTTCTGACGTGGCCGCCGATGTGCGCCCGCTTGATCATTGCTGCGCCCAACGCTCTCAAGCTCGACAAGTAGCGGTGTATGGGCGGATGAGATCGTGTGTAGCCGGGAAGGGGTTGCCGTGCTACCATGGCTTCTGCACCGTTCATCACGTGGAAAACGGTATATCCGCAATATATTAAAAGCTTATATGTCAAACCGACCGAACGACCTTGCTGTTGGTGGAGTGTATGGTGCAGAGGTTTAGAGTTTGAATTCCACCTTAGCATTTAGGAAAAAAAAAAAAATTGCTGTGAGAGTGTTGATCTCTTTTTCGGTTGGTGGAAGCTGTGTTTTACTAATTCTTTGGTGGAGCCATATTTCCAAATTTTATTGGAAAGTTATGTGTCTTCTACTTTGTATAAATGTTTCAGAGCTTCAGTATAATATATGTTGAGATGTATATAAATATACTTATAAAAAAAAAGCTTATATGTCGGAGAATATATAACTTTATAGATCATATTGTGGGGGTGTGTGGTAAAAAAAAAAAATCAAACAAAAGCTTTTTAGTTTAAATTTTTTTTAAATTTTTATTACTATTTTATTTTTTAATTACTTTTTACATATTTCTGTACAACTATTTTATTTTTTAATTATTTCTAGACACTTGTCTATATGACTAAACGATCCATTTTAACATTATTATCCCTACATATTACATAATTTTCTATAAATTTAAAAATTTTTACATCAAAAACTTTTCATATTTTAAATATACATTAAACGACAACGGTTCTGATCAAACGTTTATTCAGTTGTTGGCACAAAAGTGTCACGTTTCCAAAGCACCAGGATGGGGCGTCTGAACTTCGAACTCCAAAGAAGTCCTTTACAAATCCTACACGCATGGGCAATTGGCTTTACGTGCACGCTATCGAGTTATGCAACGTAGCAGAATGGATTTTCCACAGGGTGGGCCAGCAGATATCGTCCAAACATGAAGCCTGTGAATTTAGTGCTTGTTTCAGATGACATGAGATTCTCATATGAATCTGTATCATTGTTAAAATAGATTTTTAATTTTGAAGACAGATTTTTTAATTTTTAATATAATTTTTAAGAAAACTCTTCTCGTATTCACAATATTTACCTAATATTTCTTTCGTACTAACAGCATTTCAAAAATTTTCTTCCCACCCACAGTATTTCACCGCTAGTTCCTCCGGTGCTTCTGCCCTCACTCTCACGTCCAACGAACGTCAATTGCATGAACAAATGACAATTTTGCACCAACAGCAATAGCCTCCGTGATCTAAGATTCCAAACAGAATCTCTTTGTTGGAAGCCCGTTTCCAAAATTCTCAAAATACCTCCAGCTGAATCTCGCTGCTATGTTTGAAAATTTCTGCTGTAGTTTGCCGCTTACGTTCAAATTCAGTCGTCCCTACCTTCTCCGTTGGTCATCCCTATTTGCTGCTTTGCCTAATTTCTGCTACCCGCCCCTATCCTCTCCTGCTCAATTGGTTGCACCTGCTAAAATTCCTATTGACGCATCGTCTGGAAAATTGAAGGCTCTGTTCATAGCTATCGACAAAGTTAGACGAGAGCACAGTGATTGTGGTGAGTACAGTGAGCACAAGCAGTCCCCCACCATCTCCTTGGCGATTTCGATCAATCCCACAGCAGATATCTGCCCTTCGTTATCGCTCCACCACCGGATCCACGGCTACCAAAATACTCTCTTGCGCCCATCTCCCCATTATCGTCTTTCGCCAAGCTCTCGTCGAACACCGCCATGTACCCAGCAACCACAGCTCTGGTTTCAGCCTCGTCGGGCCCAACTCAACCTTGTTTAGGTACGACTGCTGCTTCATACGAGACGACGTTTCTCTTCCGGTGCTGATGAGATCGTGGTGATAAGCGTAAAAAATCGGCGATTAATTAGTTTTCGACGTATCGAAAGAAGGCAGTAAACGTCGTGGGAAGCCGATCAGCATGCAGGAGTAGAAGAAAAGCAGCACCAGAAATGTTTGCCATGCAGAGAGGAGTAAAGGACTAGGGGTGCAACTTTGGTCCGGTAGGTCCGGGTACGGGTGAAACCTACTTTTACCCATTTTGTAAAAACCTCTACCCTCCCTATTTTAGATCGGTCGGTCCGAAGCCTATCCTGTCCAATTTTCTCAAGAACGAGTCAGTATTGGTTCGGTTCCAAATCAGTTCCTAAAACACGATCTATAAGAAAATGCAACCTGTGTCGAGAGTAGAGGGTCGAGGGAAAGAGAGAGAGAGAGAGCGACGGGAGGAGCTGTCCGCCGCGCGTCGGGCCGTCGGCCGTCGAGGGGAAAGGGAGGACCTGCGCATTGAGGGCAAACGGTTGGGGGAGAGAGGGAGAGAGGGAGAGAGAGCACCAAGCTTATGCTGTCGAGGGAAGAAGCTGTGCCGGCGTCGCTGCTTGTTGACTCGTTGTCGTTGAGGGTAGAGGCTGCACAGGCGCGCTCGGCAGTAGCGACGACCAAGGACTCATCGTCTTCACGGTAGTCACGAGCTGCTGCCGACTATCGCTTCTGCTGTTTGGTGAGCAGAATACCCATTAGCAGTTGCAAATCGTCTTAGCACCTAGCCACCAACAAGCGATAGTGCTGCCGCATAAGGGAATTGAGGAAGCAAAAATTTAGGGCACTGGGAATCTCGGGATGGGAATAGTCGAATAGGAATTAGGGCTGGGGGATATAAATAATATTATAAGAAATTCGGGTTGGTTCCGGGTACCCAAAATCGGAACCAACCCCTACTCGAATTTGAAGAGTATTTCACCGCGGAATTGAATCTACCCTATTTAGGGTACTCAGTGGGTTGACCCACGCGTACCCGGACCAAGTTACACCTCCTAAAAAGAACATAGGAATTGAAGGTTTTGGTTTGGGGATTTCAATGTTTGAATTACAGTCCATTTTGGGCGATTTTGGAATTAGCAAGAAAAACACGCATGTATCTCTAGGTCCATTAACCCTGATTGATAGAATGTGATGGTGAGGCATTTGATGAATGAGGGGTAAAATGTTATGAATGCCCGAAAAAATTTAAAAATATTGTGAGTACAAAAGCAATATTAGATAAATATTATGGGTATAAGAATTTTTTTTTTTATAATTTTTTATATAACTTTTTCTATTTTTGAAACATATCATTATATTTTCATCTCAGGTACAAATTATATCCAAAATTCTTATATCACTTGAAATAGTATATTAAAAACCAAATGATAGCAAATCATGAGAAATGTGGATCCGTTTGGCAAGGGTAGGGGTGTAAAGCAAACTCTTTTGCAGTTTGCACACATTTTAAAAAATAATTTAAAACTTTAACTATTTAATAATTATATATTTCATTTTACTTATATTTTAATTATTTTCTTAACCAATTATTTTATTTATTCTTATTTTATCATCATTATATTACATAATTTTCATACTTTATAAAAATATTGTCCTACCCACCTTCATGTATGTGTTTTATTCTTATATTATTTTTTATAGATAAGAATTCTTCTACAAGAAATTTGACATTTGTTCACGACTTTCACGCTAAGATGGGAATATTGAGTGCTATCAGCTAGAAATTTAAATTTCTTTTTATAATATCATTCCACGTCGTATGTTTTTGTTTATACTCTATCTTTAAAGACTTATTTAGACTAGCCTAAAAAACATGTTTTGAGGCATTTTTTTAATTTTCTCTATAAATATGTTAAGCTAAATGTATTATAATTGTCAAAAATAAAAAATAAATACTAAAAAAATCCAAAAATGATGAAACTTCGTTTATATATTCAATACACCTTGCTTAACATACTTATGAAAAAAATAAAGAAATTACCTCAAATCATGTTTTTTAACCTTTACTTAGGCTGACTTTATAGGATCATGGGGCATACTTAACAAGAAGGAAAAAATTTTTACAATAAAATTTTAATTTTCCAATGAAATTTGATTTCATTCTATTCAAACAAGGGACAACTTTATTATTATTATTATTATTATTATTATTACTATTACTATTACTATTACTATTATTATTATTACTATTATTATTATTATTATTACTATTACTATTATTATTATTACTATTACTATTACTACTATTACTATTACTATTATTACTATTACTATTACTATTACTATTACT
>JAXCLR010000001.1:88755211-88765581 GCA_035584095.1 Annona squamosa
TATTACTATTATTATTATTATGATTATTATTATTATTATTATTACATTGGTGTTACGGATGGTAGAACCCTCAACCTATGGCACACATGCTATCATGTACAACCATCGGGCTAAACGCAGATTAACAAATGAGGGACAGCTTAGGTGATGTACAGTAACGTTGATGAATGAGATGAGATAGGAAACCGTGGAAGTTCTAGCCTCCACATCATAGATATTTATTATCACCACCGTACTAAAATTCCATCCTACTTTAGGAATCTACATTTCCGCATATTACAAAACGTCCTTCTAGTTGATTGTATGGAGGATGTGGCAAAATTAGTGGAGCTAGTTTGTAAAAAGATGTATAATATGCAATTAAATGCGTTTAATTTGTCTTCGGGTAATTATATATAGAGTTATGGCCCTAATCTCCCATTTAACATTTTTCTACATTGTTCAATGTTTATTTGTTCTTGTATTTTCTAAAAAACTACTTATTCTAATTTTATCCATTTTGTTAAGCAAATGATTCTCTATTGTATTCCATCATTTTATTTTATTTTTTTTTGTTTCTCTCGTTTGGACAAATTCATGCATGCAGTAGTAGATGGCCTTGAGCTACTAATGCTACGCAAATCCTGGAATGAATTTTTTAAGAGCAAATTAACCATCAAATAGATGAAAACAAATTAGGGCGGTTTTTGCACTTTTTTTTTTTCCCTTTAGATTATTACATTCCAGTCTTGGTAATTTGGACACATCCCCCGCCTGCAATGCATGAGATGATATGTTGGGGAGGGAGCATTTTTGTCTGCCAAAGATAACGCATGCAGGAAGCATTTGTTAGAAGAAGGCTAAACTACCAGGCCAAACCCATCCACTTTAGAGGAACAGTCGTCAACAAGAATCGAATCTGATGAGGTCTTTCGCCAGAATTATGAATTATTTAATGCCTCGATATCTTGCTGAAGTTGATTTCTTGAACACAATGTATTGCGTCTTTTTTGTTGTTGTTTTTTTCTTTTCAAAGCCAAAAATGCCATGCATATCTGAGCCGTGCAAAAATTGGTTCCCGATCAAACCCCTGTTGAATTATAACAGTGGCTTTCTTGGCCGGAATGAGATGGCCAACATATTTCAAGGATGCAACCAAAGGAATTAATAAAAAAATGTTACGCGGATGACTTTATCCTGATTTTTAAAAAACAAAAGCAAAAGAAATGCTGGTTGCCGGAAGAAAGGAAGAAAGAAATACTTGGAATGTATTGCAAGCATCTGACCGGTAGTAAAGGATGACAACTTAAGGACATATTCAGGATGTGTACTGGGATGGAATTTCTCATTTAATTTCTAAAAAAAATAATTTTCATTTTCGGTATATAATAATTTTCTTTTTTCATTTCTCATATTAACCTTCGCATTCATAGCATAATTTCTACATCCCACAACAACATAATTTTCTCTAATCCAATCTTCTCATCTCTCTCGTTCGAGAGATGCACTGTTCCTTTGGCACACCCACCAGTCGGCTACATTTCAAATGATGTACACCCAAATTATTCATGGGGAGGTGTACGATGCGTGCTAGTGGGGCCTAACATAAATTATTAAAATTCAAAACATCCATTAACCCCTTTTTAAAGAAGGTTACATAGACTTAATCATAATACTAGTTTTATGGACCAATAATACTATTTGCATTATAATTATTTTTTTTCATTTTTCATCAAACTAATCTATTTATTTTATCATTATTGTTATTACTTTCAATTATTTTAAAAATAAAAAATGGTTTAAATGCACCCGGGTGCATCAAAAAATTAATTAAATATATGCATCAAGGCTAAATCAACTTTTTGCCGTTGCTTAATACATAGGGGCGGGCCACGTAAAATGGTATTTTATTTATTTTTATAAAAGGATTAATCTCTGTATTTAATGTATATACTAAGTGTATTATTTTCGGTGATGTGTATATTTTTTAGAATTTTAAATAGAAATGTATTTTAGTTATTTTTAAAAGACTAAAATACCCCTTTCTGGTAAGGTCTCTCTAAGTCTAACCACCTCGCTCAGAGCATATTAATTACCAGTCTTGGCCTGTTCGGCGGCCGGCGACGACACCGTTCAACAAATCCAGCAATCCACGCCATCCAAACCTCATTTCATCTTCATCTAGCACAAAAAAAAACCCGACTTCCAGCCACTAAAAAGGACGGCAGAACTCAGGTATTATTTATTTATTTTTTTGATGAGATACTCAGGTATGATTTAACATTCCCTTTTTTTTGAATTACTATGTGATAATACTGTGAATCTGCAAATATATACTTTTGGCGTGTCATTTTCCTGAGATTTGAGATTCATGCCTCTGCTATTGAATCTTGAATACCGTGATGTACCAATTCAGATGTTGGTATTTTGTTGAATTGGGGGGAAAGTGGGTTGCGAAATTATTGGTGGTGGATAATAAAACAGAAATTATTGGTGGTGGATGATCAAACATCTTTATTATTTTTATTGTGCGGTAATCCATAGCATTGTCATTGTCTTTGGCGTTGTTGTCACTATTATTAACATCTCTAAGTACGAAAATTATAACTTGAACGCTTAAAAAAATGTCCCTTGAGATCAACCACGGCAATTGGGCCTTCTTGAGCTCATCTGTGAAAAATATGCCCTTGGAAATTTGGCAGCGTGTTTGGATTCTTGGGCAGAATCTGCTGATTGAATTCTGGATTCACGTTGTTTATAAGTGAGTTAGTCGTGAACCAGGATCCCATTGGCATGAATTGGGGTGCTGCAAATTATTTGCAATGATAAATGAAGTAACCAATTCGTTGCTCTATTAGCTTTCACCTCACATTGCAAAATGGAAATTTCAATCTAGGTGTTACTCTATGAGTGTTAACGGACCTCGTTGGAGTCTAATCCTAATCCATTTAAAAAATTTAGTTCTAACCTATTTACAACTCATTTAATAAACGAGTTGATAAGTTGTTAATGAGTTATATAACAGACAACCTGAAAGCCTAGACTTTGACAGATGATGATATCGCAGGAAGAGACATAAGAATATTTTTTATGCATGAGAAATAACAATAGGACAGTAATGGAAAAATAAAATTAGAGCAGTAGTGAAAAAATAAAAATTAGGTAGCAAGTAGAAGACTTAATGGAGAAAAATAATTAAGAGGTTTATATTTATATCTATAACTTTAATGAGTTGAACAAGTTCAGTGGATTGAACAGATTAAACACGTTAAAAGAGTTGCGAAACGAGTTGACGAGTTATAAAATCTTATTCTAATTCATTTATTTAATTACACAGTTAAATGAATTGGCAGATCATAACTCATTTATTTAAAAATTTCAACACAAACTCATTTATAAGTAGGTTGAACAAGTAGGTTGATAAATTGACAATAATCATTAACCCTATTAAGTGCTACCATGAGTCGCTATGATTTGCCAAGAGAAGGAAAGCTTATATTGAGAGGACTAAAGTTCCATAGATTTCATGGGGTAAAGCAAGAAAAGAAGAAGCTAGGGCAAATGTTTTTGGTGGATGTAGATATGTGGTTGGATCTAAGTCGAGCTGGTAAGACTGATTGCATGAAAGATGCTCTTAGTTACACTGATATCTATAGGTAATAATTTAGCTATTGGCCCCAATTTGTATGAAAGAATTAAGCTCAAAACTTCTACTTTTGCCGCTTCTTATACCATTCCTAACTTCTAGTGAACAAATCTAAATGATTCTTTTTCCTTCACACAATAAGATAGTAAGATATCACTACCAATTGCTTAAACAAGGAATAAATTAGAGAATAACTTATTGTGGAAGTCAACTTCCATTGCATTTGTAAGTTTCAGAAGTTTCAGGAATGCTTAGTGAAAATTTTTCAATATAACGTTTTCATTTTAAATGTTTTGATAGTTGATGAAAGATTTATTCAATCTATTGTATTAATTATTATTTATAGAATCTTGAAAATTCATTCACTTATCTAGTATCACTATGCATGAGCTTCATCCGCAAATGTCTAAGATTAACGGAACAAAATAATTTAATGTTATATATCAATTTTAAAATTATATTTTCAATATCTAAACCGTCTAAAATATCATTTCTGTGTGGATAAATGATTTTACAAAGTATTATTAAGTGTTATTGTATTCTAATATATATGTGGATAAATCTAAGAATTTTCCCAATTTATATATTAATATACCTATTTTTGAGCAAATGTAGCCATGTACATATAAAATTGATTTTTTAGCTAAATAAATTATGTTAAATATAATAAATGAATTAAATTTTTTATTAAGCAAAAAAAAATTAAAATTTGAAAGGATTATGCGAAACCACCTTTATATAATGCGATTATATAGAAGTGGGCCCGCAGAAATTTTGTTTCATAATGCACATTGGAATACACAGTGCATGGTTAACTGGTAAAAATGCATAGATGCATGTGCAGACAGGGTTGTCGGTGATGGGTATACGTACCGAACAGGACGGAGTGAGCCGAAACAGTTGCAAGTTTGCAGCAGTCAGTGAATAACATCTGAATTTGATGCCTACGAAAATTTCTAAGCGGTTAAAAATAAACTGCAATGAGCTTCTCTTGTTATTCATGTATGGTCGTTGTCTTTGCTGGTTACGAACAGACGCAGACAAATTTTCTACTGCTGAGTGGCAGAATTGTCTAGGAGGTTGTAGAGGGGCCAACTCATAATCTTCCTGAATCGGTGGCCCACCTGATTGCAAACACCACGTTGGCGAAGCATCCACAGATATCTGCTATCGGAACGAAGGTTGGGACACCTCATGTTTCTTTTCAGAGTCATATTGATTACTTAGGAGTCGAGAGATTCAGATTCAACGAAGCCAAGCGTAGCTTAGCTGGGTCAAGTTTCATGCATTAAAGTCGTGGAGGAGAGAATTCCATGTGAAACCTGTTACTGGGGTACATCAGAAATCTGTATTCTGAATCATAATTTTATGGTTTCTATGTGTGTGTGTATCTATTTTTATTAAAAGAGAAGTTTGGAACGGCCAGATCTTAGCTCTGTTTTGATTGCTCATTTGTCA
The DNA here is from genome assembly GCA_035584095.1 of Annona squamosa. Lineage (NCBI taxonomy): Eukaryota > Viridiplantae > Streptophyta > Magnoliopsida > Magnoliales > Annonaceae > Annona > Annona squamosa. The sequence continues at coordinate 88,760,295 of JAXCLR010000001.1, forward strand.
CTTGCACTGCCACTTGTTGGCAGTTTACTTACGGGCCGGTTATTGCTGTAACGGCGCATATGAGCAAACCATTTTATTGAGCTGGAATTTTACTTGCAGCTCCCAAAATGAGTAATGACTGTGTTTGTTGAAGAAAGAGTATCCGAACTAGCGGCTTTTTTTTTTTTTCCCCTCATTTACGCGAAGCTTCCACAATATTAGTTGAAAATATATAGATATGTTCAAAAATTATAAAATTTATATGTTATACAAAAAACGATGTAAATCTAAACGGTTGAGAACTTAAAATATAAGTCGATAACGAAACTCTGAATTTCTTATATTATTACTAAAATTCCCAAAATACCCTTAGGTTCTTTTTAAGTTACAAGAGAATGGTTTCTCTTGAATCTATTTTCACAAATTAATGTCTACATAAGAAAATGATCTGGAAACTGAACAAAAACACAGTTGTTGTGGTTTCATAGGATTGACCATATTTATAATTTGAGAACCCAGAGGACGCAATGGAATTCGGATGAGCGCGGATTGCGTTGTGATGCAGAGCACCAAAGTATGCCCGAGTATCAAATGACACGGCTGAACCTGGTATAATGTTGCACTGCACTGATGGTTGGTTAGCGGACTGTGTACTTTTTACAATTCTGTCGTGGTTAGGGAACTGTTTTGAGGTAGATAGCATTTGCATAAATGTAGAAAAGAAAGTAATGAAAGAAGCTAAGAATTCAACCGTCCTACACCTAGAGGGGAGTAGCCAAATCCTACCCAACAGGGATTTCTCTCAAGTCTGTTGAGTAGTGAAATTTTATGATTGAATATTAGTTGTAATGAGATCCGTTTGGAGGAATGGATAAAATTTTTACAAAACCGAATCTCCCTGGGTCGTAGATTAGAATGAAACAATCCAGTGTAGGTCCCAGAACCTAACGAATTGCTAATAGTCACAAAGACGGTTGACATGAGGTTATGATCAAAGAAATTCACGTACCCAGTACATGGATGCCACATTGACTGTCAGGTTCTTCATTTCAACCTTTAAGGTTGCTGTTTTGGACCTCCTCTTCATTGCTTCTAATTTGAAGAACTTCTTTTGATCTTAAAATATGCTGGAGCTGTTTCTGCAGTAGTGCTCTCAGTTGGTAATTAGAAGCCACAATTTGGTCCAACTTCATTTTCTGAGCCGATAGTTCACCCTTCCTCGCCTCGGCCGCAGCAATCTCTGAATTACTCAGATATCCATCCTGGAATTTAAGTCCATCAAGTTTTGATTTGAGCTGAGGCAAACATCAGCAAAATCAGTTTGTTATCTTCAAGGCACAGGGCACAGAATGATCATATAAGGTAAGAGTAACAAAAGAAATGTTTAGCTTAATGAAATCCAATATAATCATGAAAAACAGAAAAGATGAATGAAATTAATTTCCTGCCTAGCTTGATTTAACAATAATCAATACATGACAAACACCAACATTCTTGGGAGGCTAGTCCTGTAACCATGACATGGATATGTCACATGCTGGGAAAGAAGTTTCTAATCAGAAATTCAGGCCCATAACAGATAAGGGCAATTTGTCACAAAAGGTTGTCTAATTGAATGATAACCTGGGTAGCGCACATGCATTTCTATAGCCTCACTTATAAGCAAAATAACGAATTTTAACCAGAACATCCAGACTCTTTCTTTCATATTGCGCTTGATGTACATAATCCATGAGAATAATGACATTAAAAAAGCTGAGATTAGCAGAAAAAAGTGGATCCTCAAAGGGAGAAATAGGAAAACATGGACCTGTCTTATGTCTTCAGTTTTGTTGTCAATTACAGGTGGTCAAAAAGACAAAAGCAAACTCAAGACCTATCACGCCCGTGTCTGCATGCAATCAGAAGTAAATAATAATAATAATAATAATCTCAGTTCCTGCTCCCTAATTCTCCCCGCAATTCGTACAGCAACCTAAACCGGTTTTACAGATAAAAACCTCTTGAGTTCCAGAAGCGGACTTTCTCGCTTCAAGGTATTAAAATATTCTAATAAAAGTCCGTAACATGAATGCTTTATGTTGTTCATTACAGCTACGAGGCATTCTTTAGCTTATTGATAACCAAAAGCTGCTGCAACTATGAATTTTATAAAACAAAACTACGTGTACGTTTGAATTGAAATTTAATCAATCTAGACTACCTTCACAAGACCAGTTCAGCCTCTTGTCGAGACTTGATCCCGCGTAATGGTAGCATTCTCCTTTCTTTTTAATGAGAGCTTTTCTCCTCTGATCTAATAAGGTCGTGGTATACTGTCATTTGAAATGTAAAGTGTCGCTGTGCAATATATGTTTTCTTCCAACATTAGATTGGACCCCGATTATCAGAAGGGATCGCTTTTTTTTTTTTTGTTAAAATCACCACATTCACTCTCGTCAGTGTTCAAGAATCGCAGGCTTCCACATATAAAAACTGAATTCGATATGTGGCAGAAGATCCTTGTTCCTCGGACAATCTGTCTATTAAGTGGGCAGTTATAAGTTGAAATACTGAACTTAGATGATCAAAGCAGGTTAATCCATCGGTGCTTGATACGCCTAACCTAGTTATAATGCAGTTTTATCATGGATGATAACGGCATAGACCCAATCCAGATCACAAATAATCGCAGAGGCACAAGAAATCGTACATTATCTACGTCGTTCCTCAACTTCTTCACTTCCAAACTCGATGTCGAAACAGATCTCCGCACCTCATCCTCGAATTCCGTCATTTCTAACGTTTTTTCATCATAAAACCTCTGCCTCTCTTTCTCCACCTCCTCAAGCTCGCTGGTCTCTCTCTTCATGTTCCTAATACACCAAATCGCCCTCCAGCTCACATAAATGTCAGTGCAAGCCAGAAACTCGACAAGCAATTCAATTCAAAGGGGAACCAAATAAGACCTAATCTGCTGAGTTATAGTCTGGTATTCGGCATTGACAACGTCGATTTCCGACTTCTTGTCCAGGATCTGAAAGCTCAGCGCCGCATTCTTCTGATCGAGGACGAGGCAGCGCTGCTCCAGCCGCCGAAGGTTTGAGAGCCTTGCTGACAACTGCAGAGATCGTTGGCTCTGTAAATCTCTCTCTGCCTGCCATCAAAGAAAAGGGAAGATCAATGAAAAATGCTAGGTTCTGAGAGGAGCAGAGATTAGGGCTCTCAACTTGAAGGAGAGAGAGCCGCTGATTTCTTGTTTCTTCCATTTGCCGCAGTCTTTCTTGAAATGCAGACGGCAGCGCCATTGACGAGTCGTGGAAGGAGTTTCTGTTGGAATTTTTTGTACATATATATATATATATTGTTTATATATATATATATATATGTGCTATCATAAATTAATAGTTAAAATTATATAAGTGATCTTATAAGTATTTATAAAACTAAATCATTTAATAAAGCATGGATCTCCTATGCTAAAAAACTATATAGCCTAGATTCTAATTTCTAGTTTTAAGATGGAGTAAATTGAAAATAGGAAACTAGGCTTCCTATCAAATGGGTTGTGGTCCTCGGGTTATGCACCTATTGTGTTTTCTTTTCTGCCATCCATCAGTAGGAAGGAAGAGGAGCTACACTCTCCAAAACCTGGGTGCACTAACTTGGAAGACCCAAAACCAAATATCATTAGCATCCATGGATTCAGGTACGCTTCCGTTTTTTGTTTTAATTTCTTGATAATTCTAGCATGAGATAGATCCTGCATTGATTTATAGATTTAATCAATGGTTGTTTTCTAACAAGTGGTATCAAAGCCATAATCTTCATTTTAGATTATTAAGAAAAAATTATGAATTCATATATGTTATTTGAATGCATGTAAAGGATTTATAGAAAATCGAAAACCTAGTTACGGCTGCCACAGTTCATCTGGAATTTCAAAAAAAAAAAAAATTGTTTCGCCGGATTTGGGTTTTACCGCCTGGATTTACGCCGGATGCCATTTTTTTTTCGCCGCTGCTTCACTGAACGCTGGTTGCCGGTTCCCTGGCCGCCGGATCTGGGTTTCTTTTGCTGCCGGTATTGTGACCGTCGGATTTGGGACTTGCTACCGGTGGCGGCATCTACCATGGCGGGCGGCTGCTGTGATCTACCGAAGATCCGGACGGATCTGCCAGTGACGACAGTGATTTGCTGCTGCGATGCCAAAATCGGAGAAGGATAACATCGTTTGGCTGGCAGCAGTGTGTGGGTTTAGGTGTTCGTCCGGCGGCAGGCGGTTTGGGTACAGATGCCGGAGAAGATGACACTGGACGTGGCTGCTACTGGCGGCGACTGGAACTGCCGTGTGGACGAAGGCCCGCGTCTCCTTCTCCGGCCACGACATCGTCAACTGCTGGACAGAGTCGTTGACGGCGGGTGCAGATGGCTGGAAGGGCGTGGCTGGACGGACTGCCGGAGAGCTGGATGATGTCGGGGCTGGACGACATTGTCGCGGCTGCCGAAACCGAGCGGAGTGCGGCTACTGTTTGGAGCTGCTAGTTGCCGCTGGAAGCCGGCAGATCAGGACGGGCAAGGGCGATCTGGCTACAGTAGCTGTCGAAGCCGTTGCCGGAAACGATGAAGAGCTGTGGTTGAAGACAGATAGCACGGGCAGCGATCGGTGTGCGGCTGTTGCTGGCGGCGAGCGTGCGGCGTGCGGCTGCTGTTTGGAGCGACATGAGGTCGCTGCCGGAGGAGAAATCCATTGCCGGAGAGGACGGACGATCCGACAGGGGCAATCCGCGACGACCGGCAGAAATAGCAGCGTCCGACAGTCGTTCCGTGGCGTCCGGGCAGGCTATGGCCGATGGGCAGTGGGCGGTGGCGACTTGGGTCGACGACGGCGACATGGCGACATGGGCAGTGGGCTGCGGCAGCTTGGGGCAATGAGATTTTTTGGGTGGCTAGGGTTAGGGTTTTTTGTTTTTAAGGGAAGAGATGAACTTTTACAGAAAACCCCCTGGCTAGATAAATTACATAAAACTCCTTTCAGAAATTTGCAAATCAATCCCTTGCTTGACATTTGCAAACCGGCCCTAGCACTTTTCAGTTTGGGCCAAATTTAAGCCCAGTCCAGCAGGCCCATAAGGAAATCCATTCTACCTGGGCGGGCCTGTGAAACAGGCCCATGTGGATCAGCCCAGTAAGCTAAGTCCACTTATGTCTGGACGGGCTTGTTTTCAAACCCAGGCAGAACTAGCCCAGATCTAAAAGCCCAGCCCATTCAGTTAAGCCCGTTTTCAGCCCACCCACAGTACGGCCCACCAGAAAAGGACACGTGGCA
>JAXCLR010000001.1:88772280-88785040 GCA_035584095.1 Annona squamosa
TTAAACCGGAACCGAACCGACCCTACGGGTAATCCTAGCAGAACCGAACCGACCCTATTTCGGGTACCCATCGGGTCGACCCATGGGTACCCGACCCAAGTTGCACCCCTAGCAGCGACGATGCCATACACGAAAAGGGTTGGATGCTTGGAGGGTTATTTGCATTTTAATCTTTTTAACCATGCGTATTTGTTTTTTAATCCATGAATTTCGAAGATTTGCTTTTTAAACTTTGTAAATTTGTCCTCTTTGCATTTTTAGTTTATGTTGTTAAAATTTTACTGCTAATTGCATATATGAGTCAACTAATGAACATGAATTGATCATAAGTCTTCTTATGAGCACGAGTCAACTAATCTTTTCATTAACTATACATATGAGTCAACTCAAGAACACGAGAGCAAAAGTCAATTCATACATGCAGTAAACGGCAGAGATTAAAATGCAAATAGAGTAAAATTATAATGTTTAAAAAGTAAATGTAAAAAACTTGTAGATTAAAAAGCAAATACACATAGTTAGAAAGATTAAAATGCAAAAAACCCATGCTTGATGCAGTCCTGATGGATTCCTAACAAAGCAGGAATAGAAAAAAAGAAAGGAAATTATGCTTCGAGCAAAAAAGGAAATTAGGCTGTTTTGGCTTGCTTTTGAAGTGACATGTGCAATGTCTGTCCTTTCCTTGAGAAGGACAAAGTAATTCGGGTGAGGGAGACAAAGCTTGGAAACATTGAGGACAGATGATTAGGTTTAGGTTCTAAACTGCCGAATAAATATCTAATCATTTGATAATGTTAAGGCTTTTCGATCGGGTATTGTTTCTCCAATGATTCATAGGATCAGTGTTTCACCGAGTTGCATCTTGATTTTAGACTATTTGATGGAAATAACAAGAAAAGAGAAAGGTAATCGCACATGATTCTAAAATAATTCTACCAAAGTATGATAAGAGTTTTAAATTTCGAATCGTATATTATAATACTAAAGAATAAATAGTACACCAATCAATTATCTTACTTAATGCACACCTTTCTTTTCTATAATAAAATACACACGTTTCTTGAGTAAATAATATTAAAAACAATGAACTAATTTACAATGCTAAACTAAAGTATCGAACCGATCGGGGTCAGTTGACCGATTTCAGTGACATTGGCAAAACACCATTTGCAAGAGGTGATTAATTATATTTGAAATTGATTATTATTATTATTGTTGTTTTTGACTTCCCTCTAAACTAAAAGACGGAGCACCTAATGCTGTTTGGATGGTGGACATCCCACAGCAGGTGAGGCTGTGTTTTGGACAGGCTATTAAAAGCTGTACTAACTTTATCAAAGATAACACCGTCCTAGATCTGTGGCTACCATTTTTTAAAAAATATTTGGACGACTACTAAGCAACTTTTAATATATCAAATGCTTTTAGCATGAAATCAAGGCTAGTTGCCAGATGAAAAAACATGCATCATATTGACTATTGAGGACGCTTCGGTCCATAAATAAAAATACGTCAGTTGCGGCATGCGGGCGGATCAATACCTGCGGAATTATTATAAAGGATCTCGTGAAAATGGATGAATTTATATTAAGACAATGAATGATGAGGTGAGAGCCACGGCCCGCCATTTTTAACTTCATTCTACCTTCAGGCTTCGAAAATTTGCACTATCCAATTAGATAACCCACTTAAAATGGATGTGTTTGGATAATTACACAGTTGTATGGATATCTAGTTGGACCACAAACCCTCCTCTAAACTACATCAATTAAATAGTTTATCAACTACAAACGGAAATTGATCCATTGAAGTTACCTGCACGGTAAAGTCCACTACAAATGGCCCTATAAAATCATAAAATCCCAATTTATCTTTGCCATTCTATTAACTAAAAATTTTGGTTCAAAATGGCTGAATATTGGCCAGTCCAAATCCTCTTTTGCAAGCGATTACATAATCATATTATATGATCATGTCCCACTAAAAGTTTATTACTGGTGTGACAGTTGCATGCATCCGTTGAAATTCTTCCATTGCTAGTAGCCCACTTAAGTCTCTCATAAATCAAAATTACCTGATTAAATATTCTTAAATAAGATCATTGAATTTGCATTTTATAAATTCACGACTTTAAGTCTAGATTTCATAACGAAGTTTTTTGAAGAAAAGTCAGCCATTTCAGGAGAGAGATGCCAATAGAACGAATACAACCGAGACATAACACCATCATCGCTGCCACCACCATCACAGCAACGACGCTGCTAATAATAATAATAATAAATGGCATGCTAGCAGCTTGAGAATTGAATTATTATTAAGCCATGCGGCACGTGTATCGGATGTCAAGAGATGCGCTAGAGGTATTTGGACGGTCCACAATCCACACAATATGGATGGAGGAGAGCTTCGGCAAAAAAAAAAAAAAAAGAACACGTGGCAACGAGGCACACATGCGGCGGATCAAAGCAGCGCAGAAACGAGCGAGAATCTCACGTCGTGCGGGGGAGGCGCAACGCAGAGCAGCGGCCTAACCCTCCTCGGGAGGTGCAACGGCCAACAGGCCCGCTGTGGCACAATCCGTGGGGCCCACCTCCCGCAGATGCGGACAAAAGCAGTTGCTGCCATATGGATGGCCATAGTGGGCCCCGACCGCAATAATTTTGCACCGCATCGCCATTTATGGTAGGGGCGTCATCCGAACACATCTTATTACATCATGCATGCTCCAAGCTCTACACCATGATAAGAAAAATCCACCTTTCGCCAATCCCAATTCCATCTTTGAAACCGAGAAAAAATTCAGACAGCTCCGGTGCTTTTTATCCCCAACGCCGATGGCGGGTTTTCTTTTGTCAGCCATGAAATCTGTTCGTCTCTCTGTAACCGTCTATATTATTATCTGGCAAAATCCCGATCCCAACAAATCCTCCGCGAGCTGTTACTCAAGACATATTGCTTGCTGCAAAAGCAACAACCATTTTGCCCACGTCATCGGCAAGAGTTTCTAGTCCAAAGCACTGAATTCCATACTCTGCCGATGACGACGCGTGATACACGGGCGGTTGCCAATTACGAACGCCACCGTAAATTTGCAGCCGTCACCAATAAAACTAATTACTTCAATTTTTGATTTATGGACAGTTTTATTTGACTGAGTAATCCTAACATCTGCTGCTGTTACATCCCGTGCGCTTCATTTCACCGCTCAACACGGGGGAGTCAGACTAATTAGAGTGGAAAAATTCGTAGGCCGATATAAGCTCAAAATCAGTCCAAAATGCAAATACCTCAGAAAATATCGTCCCTCAGATCTCCTCTGGAAATTATAATCGAGCGGCATAAATTAATGAGATTATCGGGGGCTTAGAGTAGTGTTGTCCTTTTTGGATGTTTAGGTGAGTGAATATGAATCCATGGTGATAGCCAGAGTACCGAGAATTTCTGTGCGAACGTTTGACACGCTCGCCATTTTCAACGCGCTCACCTGGGAAGAGAAGAGGAAATAAAATTCTCCAATAGGCCCCGAACGCTCTCCTGCGTTAATACTCAAGACACTCGATTTTGTCTGCGAAAAAAAAAGAAGAAGAAGAAGAAGAAGAAGAAAAAATGCAGCTCTATTTATAGACATCGAAATTCAATCGATATCACGATAAAAAAATCGCCTCTCACTCCTCGTAAAATCCTTTAAAACCCTAGCATTTTCTCTCTTTCACGGAATCTCTGCAGGGAGAGACCGAGAGAGAATTTGTTGAGGAAGTGGCAGGAATTTTCGTTGTCAATGGCTGCTGTTGCAGAGAACACGATCGCCTCCGACGATCAGTTCATCCATCGTCCTTCCACTCCAGCTGCCGACGATTCGAAAGCTGAATTTCAGCGCGATGTCCGGAAGCTCGTCGATTTGTTGTCGAAATTGAATCCGTCAGCAAAGGAATTTTTCCCCGCTTCGTACCAGGCCGAGAATCGGGCACAGTCTAAGGATTCCAGCAGTGACGGATCGTCCAATGCTAGGAGGGTATTAGAAAAATCAGCTTTTTCCCTCTTCCATTTCATCTGGTTTGTTGTCGTCGTGTTCTTGATGGGGTTTGAGAGGAAATGTGGTACCTTTTCATTCCCGACGATGGTTTTTGGTGGAATGTATGTGATCAATGTCTCTGATACGGATTAGTGTCATAATTGATATTTGCATCCAGTCATCCAGTTGGGTGATATGCACACCCGTTTTAGTTATTGGATGATGCATTGGTGTAAATTGCTAGCAAAATAGTAGTACAAATCCTGTCCCTAAATCTGTTTTGATATTTGTTTTATTTTATTTATGTTTCTGTAGAGAATGGTAAAAATTTTCTCCTTCTCTTTCTATTTTCTCATTTCCTGGTTTTGAATTTTGTAACGTACTTTTGTTTTGAGCGTAGCACCTGACTCGCATATTCTTATCTGCTTTTCTGGGGTTTCATCAGAGGAAGACCAATTACAATCAGTGGAGGAGGCGGTTGAATGGGAGGGGTCTGAGAGCTCAAAGGGAAGATAGCATTCGGAGGACTGTGTATGTTGCGGAGATTGATCAGCATGTAAGTGAAAAGGAGAATAGAAGTTACCTGAGTTGAATTTTGAAGTCCCTTTGATTGTTAGAGTGACCAAATTGAAACTGAACCTCGGTCTGGCCAAAGCAGGTGACTGAAGAGCAGCTTGCTACTCTGTTTTCTCACTGTGGACAAGTAAGGAATCTCATTGCTGGGCTTTTCTGCAATGCAAATATATGGTCTCTCTGCCAATGCTTTTGGCTAGAATTTGTTTTTTAGTCGTGTTATGGAAGGGAGTTGATGAGGATGATAGTGATAATCTTTTTGTTTCTAGGTGGATTTTCATCTAGAAGCCTTAGTTGCAACTGTGTCAGTTGTGTAGTGATATCTAGGCGGGTTTTTCTTTAGTAACAGATAACATTGCTTTTTTGTTTCAACTTGAAAGCTTGAATGTTATGAACTTTAGTGGCCGATTTGATATATGATCATAGTGCTGACCCAGATTTACCTTGGTGTCGCAGCAGAATGATGATGGTCAATAAAATGTGCATGCTTGAGACTGTTTTTTGCTTTTGGAATTATTCAAGTGTTACTTTTAGAAGCTTTGATGCATCATCATCATTTTAATCATGGTTTGTTGTTTCATTAGTTGGACGAAACCTGCCTGACCAAAAATTATGTTCTGTATACCTTGCTATGATAGAAGATGTTGAGGCTTTATACCTAGTTGAAATTCTATTGGTTGTCTGCAGCTGAAAACGCAAAATTTTCTCCAATGAGATTACTTGGGAATCAGATAATTTGTGTTAATGAGAATTCTGCATGTTATATATATGACTCTTTGCATGTTGGACCATTCAGGGTTCCCAGCTGTGTGAAGCCCCTAAACTTATTTTAATCATTCACTGCTATATTCATCTTGTATAATTTCATTTCTTATTTGATTGTGATGATTCATTTCTGCAGTTGATTGCCTTGCACTAGATCTGTTTGCATGTAGTAGGAAGGAAATGAAACTTGCACTGGCTGTTTCCCACATTTCCAACAGTGCATTTTACTAGGTAATTAGTTCCATGTGAATATATAGAAACACACTGTGTATTTCAGTGTTTCAACCTTTAGTAGAGGTTTTGGAGGATCTTTGTCCTATCTAGACTATAGATGCCTTTTTCTTTTCATTCTGGTTTTGTTTATTCCTTTTGCATTCTTGCTTTTATGTTTAGAGAAAATTGTCAAGCTGATTTTGCTGGAGAAATTTTAGGGAATAAAGAATTCAGGAAACAAGGATTGATTGTTCATGTTCGTGATGAAAAAAATATCATAATTACAAAAGGCAGATGAAGGGAATCATCATTAATTAATGCAAATTAGAGATGACTTAACCATCATAATTGATGAGAGGCAGGCAGGAGAAATGAAATTGAGAGGGACATTAGGCAATCATTTTGCACTAGTTATTGAAAAATTTAATTTCCTTGCATCCCAATGTCCACCCCTGATGTGATTGGATGTCCATTGATGATTGATCGATCTTCATGCATTTTCACTTCCTGCATCTATATCATTACATGGTTTGATTCTAAGAATCATATTCTTGATGTTAGTTTGTGTTAGGATACTCCTTTTCCCTTTTATCCATGGGATGGTATTGGAAGTCTGTCATCAACTTTGTGTTTCTTGTGCTCTCAAATAGATGGCGACATAGCAAGAAGCACGTGAATAATCAGAATCTGATGGTCACTTACATATCATAGTGCTATTTTTTCATGTGAAGTGCACTAGAGTGTTTTTAGTATATGAAACATTGTCAAATTCAATGTTGAAACCATGGAAGTATACAGCAGATGGCCAGCTTACTTTAGTGTCGACTACTGGACTTGTATAATCTTATGTCATTGTAGATCATTTCCAGCAAAGCATTGACAACTGTGCACCATCTTATAGTGGGACTTATCTGCTGGAAGTTCAAATAGACATCCGCACAGCGTTCCTTTTTGTTCACAAAATGGACTACCATGTCACTACAGGCTATAGTAGTATTCATCTTTCGTTATTGAAATTTTGGATCCCAGGACGTAAATATTTGGATAATACCTTTGCAGTTGTAGTTGTTGTCCTCTCAAATGTTGCATGAACTCTTCTTCCTCTGCATGTTGTATAGTTGGGCTCTGTTTTGTATTTTCCCTTTCTCAAGGATCGCTTTTCACATAGTTGGGTCGATAATATAGATTGAGATGAAAGTTATGAAGGATGCTGTAATTATGCTGTTTGGCTGTTGATTATGCATCTGCAACGTCTCTAAGTCATTCAAAACTGTAGGTACTTGACTGCCGTATCTGTGGTGATCCCCATTCAGTTCTGCGATTTGCATTTGTGGAGTTTGTGGATGAGCGTAAGTCGATTGTGACACAAAAATATATTAGTTTATGCTAAAGCTGAACACTTCTTGTGCAATTTTTTGCATATTCTATGAATCATTGTTGGAATTTTTTGTTACAGAAGGTGCAGCCGCTGCCTTGAGCCTTTCTGGGACTATGTTAGGCTTCTATCCTGTCAGAGTTTTGCCTTCCAAGACTGCAATCTTACCTGTCAATCCCACATTTCTTCCAAGGGTGGGCTTCTGTAATTTTCAGCATTTTAAACTTTTTTCCTTGATGGCAGTCATAATATGGACCTCTAGATTTTTAATATCCATGATTAGTCAATCATTTCTGACCACGTTTGAGGATATTTTATTCTACTAAACTGTTTCATACTTTGTTGCAGTCAGCCGATGAGCGAGAAATGTGTGCCAGGACGGTTTATTGCACTAACATTGATAAGAAGGTAGAACACTATTTGCTCTTTTGTTGATAGTTTAAGGTGTGCTCGTAAGATTGCTTATGGAACTTTTTCAAAGTTTTTTCATATTGGTCACATTTATGTCTTGACCTTTTTTGGGTGAATGCTTGATGACAACAAGAACCCAAATGGTCTAGCATATTTCCGGTGAGCTTCTGCCCTGGAATTTCTTTGTTTGTACCTTTTACCCATTGTGATCAGTGTTGGACTGGAGTCAAAACATCCAGCTCACTTTCTGGGAGGTTCTTCTGAGTGCACTTTAATGGCTCGCACCACCAATATTTAATTTTTATGATTTTTGAAGTTCAGATGTTCAGTTTTTTCTCTCAGGTTTCCCAAGCAGATGTAAAGAACTTTTTTGAAACATATTGTGGCGAGGTGAGAAAATTGGCATTTCACTCGTTTCTGAATGTGGCGTCTATATGTTTTGTCACCTTGTAGTCAAAAGAGTAATTTGTGCTGTACAGGTTTCTCGGCTAAGGCTACTTGGGGATCATTTACATTCAACACGCATTGCATTTGTGGAGTTTGTTAGGGTATGTGTTTGTACTAATGATGGATATATTACTGCAGTAGCTTTTTCTTGGAAGGAATGTCTTCTTTCCATAGCTGGGTCCATTCAGAATTTTGACTTTGGTCTACCCATTCCCATTCTCAGTTTCAGCCCAATCCCAAGCATGCATCTCCCTAAATAGCCATCTTAAGATTGCAAGCATGCACCTCCAAGCTGTGATTATCAAATGACTTGGCCAAAACCCTCTCTGCTTGTGTAAATAAATCCACCAATTTCTGAATTTTTACAGTTTTGATCTGTTGGAAAATCTAAGAATCTAGTTTTGTCATTGAATGTAAGTGACTCAGTATTTTTTGTCATCTATTAGCTTTGTGTTCACTTAGATATGTCAATTCACTGCTTCATTGCTGATCTCAGCTTCGGATACAACTTGAGGTGTGTTTGGTTGGAAATAAAAAATGTCAACCAAAACCTTTTAATCTAAAATTTTTCACTCTCCATAACTATCCTTTTTTTTAATTATTTTTTCACATTTTATTATACAAACAACCATACTTTTCAATCATTTCCACACAGCTACTCATATAACTAATTTATCTATTTTAACTTTATTCTTTTTACACTTCATCATTATTCCTATCATATCACATCATTTTCTATCAACTGGCAAGTTTTACCCTGAATACTTTTCATCAAAAAGTTTTATCTCCAACCAAACTCACTCTTGGTACATTTTTGACCTGGCAAGAGTCTTAAATGTCATTTAAGTGCCAATGGAAAATTTTGTATTTAAAAAAAAAATAGGGAAATTTTGTGGGAAATATTTCGAAAAAATTGAGTCAGATATGATTGGGGTATGAGTAAGAGTAAAGAGAATAAAGATAAAATAATTAGTAGTTGTATAGATATGTGAAAAAATGATTAGAATGTAGATGTGATAATTAAGAAGTACAGTGATTGAGTATTAAAATATCAAATCATATTAAAAGAGTGGGTAAGTTTGTTTATTATTTTTTTAATGCCTGATGCATGTAAGTTCATTTCTTGGACGGATGTAGGCGTGTGATTAACAGAAAGAGTTGAGTGACTTGAGTCTTTCGAGATTCATGTCGGATAGTTTCATTGCAAACTAAACCTTGTTTTCCCTTCAAATTTGGGCTGCAAAGTGCAAACAAAAATAACTCTGGTGAAAAGGATCTTTAGGATATGATGTTTTTGAATTTGGACAGCTGTCTAGTGTTTTAAAAATCAATAGATTTCAATGAATTTGGTGGCTTAGATTTCTTTGTACAAATTGCAAATTCTGCTATTACTCTAGGACTGATATATAGGGATTGATTTGGAGAGCCACACAACAATTGCATGCCTTCTGCACCATTTTCAGATCATGAGGCTATCATAGAGTGTTGCCTTTTGAAATTCCTCACATACTGGTATTTTCTTCTACTGTCTTGGCAGGCAGAGAGTGCCATTATTGCACTGAACTGCAGTGGGATGGCTTTGGGATCTCTACTTATTAGGTATGCCTCCTAATTCAGGATGATTATACTGAGCATGTTTTGATACTTTATTTTTTGACATTCTGAACTTTCATGCTTTGTCTAGGGTGAGCCCATCAAAGACACCTGTTAGGCCTCGCATGCCACGGGGGAACATTTCACTAACTTGAGATCTGCCAAGGATCCTGCATGATTGGTTTTATCACTTACTCACGTCGCTGTGTTGAATGGAGTGTCAAAGGCCAATATTTTCAACACGTACAATCTTCTTTGGTTGGCAAGACGTTTTTCTGCAACTGAACTTGACCCATGACCGGCTCATCCGTTTCCCACGCCCATTTTCTTCAATTGTATGTAGGTAAGATGTTCTGTGTAGCTATTGATGTTTTTTGGATGGACGTGATCGGCTAAGGCAACTGAGTTTATTACATTACACCCTTCCGTATTCTGGTAAGCTCTGCCGTTAGGTCCATGAAGCTTATTTGGAATTGCAGGACTTTCTCTGTCGGCAACGAGGGTCATTCCATTTTTTTTGTTTTTTCCAAATTCTAATTTATGAACCCATTTTCCTTCTGGCTTGCGTCCTTTTTTACCCATGAAACGCATGTGGAAATGGTTGCATGCTTGTAAACGCATTATGGAACTGGAAAACCGCAGATTGTTGGGTGAATTTGTCTTACAATGTTGATGATTTTAGCTAGATTAGTGTTTAAAATTCTCAATGTTGAAATGAGCACTTTAGGTGGAGGTGGGGCCATCCGCTGTTGGGAGCATTTCGGGAGATAAAAGGCGTCAGTACGGGCAATGGAACTGCCAATTCGCAATAGAAGAACTGCGGAAGCCATTTTGAATCATTTATTTTTCTTGCAGGATGGTTATTATCTTGCAACTTGCACGGGAATGGATCGAAATCATACATTATTTGTTATTGATGTGTTAAAACTTTTTATAAAGAAAATTACATACCTCTAATAATAGGCGTAATATCTTGACCGAAAAAATTTATGGAATATAATATCTTAACCATAAATATTTATAAAATTCATTCATCCATTTTTCCTATTGCGGACTGTAGATCTTTATTTTTCTCTTTTTTCCCATGTTGACGCGCCCGCCATCCCGGGGAGACTATTTTGAAATGGTCGGTACTGTTTCGAAAGGATTGAATAGGCTGGTGTGGCTTAGATACATTTCAAGCCACATAATAATTTCTAAAATGACTAAAGCATAACTTATTTTAACAGTTTAAGGCTTTGTTTAGCTATGCTTATTTTTCACTGACGCACTCAAAATTTTGTTTCTTTTGGATTGCCAAACGCCTCAATAAATCTGGAAAAAGGACTTTTTGTCCGTGTATTCGTCCGTGTAAGGCGCGGCCAAAGAGGCCTAACTCCTTTGAGTTCCTCATTTCATGGTGAAACTGGAATCCATTAATTGGAATTGAGAATGTTGTGGCCACTTTTGCCTTCTCCTGTGCAAGCCTGGAGAATAAAGTGACAGTCAAATCTTCTATTCCGTATTAAAAAAACATGGATTTGTTAGCATCTTTTGATTGTCGCTCTGCATTTTCACGGGATTCTTTGTCCAGGGCCACTGCTTCTTTGATTGCAGGCGCCGTCCTATCTTATTCGATTTGTTTTAAAAAAGCTAAAGTTGGAACTACTAATGCTGCCTCATGTCAAAAACCTCAATTGACGGTGGATATCTCACACAGATTTCTCCTACTAGCAATTTGGAAAAAAAAAAAAAAAGGTTTCAGCGACATTTTTTATTAAATTATTGTTAAGTTGTACTTAGTGATAATATGTTTTTCGTTTTCACTAAAAATTAAAATTTCCAATAATTATTAGTGTCTTTAATTGGTATCTTCTGAAACAAATGGTTGCTAAAAGCCCAAAACAATGTAGTAACAACAACGTTTGCTTGCAGGAGCACGTTATCTTGGCGAGTTTACAAAATGAAAGCTGGAGATGGCGGGGCCTACCATTTTACGATCACCTTCTGAATCACTATAAATGACTAAAAGTAGACATAATGCTGCATTTCTTTATTCAGTGACGGTCCAATGGCATTTTAGATATGTCATGTGCTGAAAAAAAGTCCTACGCATTATATGATTCAAGCGGAAATTCAGACCATTAATCCATCCATTATGTGCATGATTAACCAGCTGCGCCGGAGAATGATTTCTGAGTATTATGGTGAGCAGTGAGAAAATATGACGTGAGAACTGTCTATATCGTTCTCTACTGCTGTATTAGCATAAGCAGGGTAGCTCTTTTCTTTCTTAGTGGTTAACAGGACCTCTCCGACATTTGTCTTTTAAGGAGTGCAGGTTTATGAAAGAAGCATGGTAATGATTGTGATGGCCATTGATTAACTAAAATGATAATGGGCTAAGATGATTGCCTTTATGAAGTAACTTCCAAATCTAGCTTTGTATGAAATATAGGGAGATGAATGAATGATGGCCAATCATTTGCACCTGCTTAATTGCGTGTTACCCACAATCCATTAATTACATTCTTCTTTGTCACGATCTGATTCCAGTTTCGATTTTACAAACAGGTTTTAATGTACCATGCACACACGAATAATAAAAATTAATGCAGCTATATATATAGAGAGAGTTGTTTCGGTGCAACATCAGGTGCAATAATGGTGCAGTTGCCTAAAAAATGGGTCTCACACATATTAAAATGCAATAAAACTTTATACAATCATTTATCCATATATAAATCATATTTTAGATGGTTTAGATTTTGAAAAAATTACTTTAAATTTTTTATTTATATCAAACTATTTTATTACGTTGAATTTGTATCATTTTTAGATGGGGTATATACACATATCTAATTGGGATGAAAATTGATATAGTAATAGAATATATCATTCTAAATACAAGTGGTGAAGTATATTAGAATTTGATCATTATGTGGAGCCCATTTTTGCGCCACCGCACCTCAAAATTACAAGATAATACCCATCATGGGTTCTTCTTCCCATTATGGTTTTGAGCCTTATGCTAAAATAATTCTCTTTAAATGCTATAGTACCGCTTTGATGGTGGATTTCTGAGATGGATTCAAGGGTTCCGCCGTGGACTTCTACTCGAATAAAAACATCTGTCTGTACGAAATCAATTAGAAGCTTTGATTCCATGAAATCAGTTTCTCCAACTGCATCTGCAGTCACCATCAATTGCGTGAACTTAGATTTGAATCAAGAGTGATTGAAGATACACATTTAGTTTTGACAATTGAATGGTGAAACAGAAAAAAATTCACCAAGAAACTAATAGGAAGCTTTTTTTTTTTTTATGATTATATTTACATACATCTCAACACATATTATATTGAAATTCTGAGACATTCTTACAAATACGG
>JAXCLR010000001.1:88785140-88813115 GCA_035584095.1 Annona squamosa
ATTCGAACCCCTGACCACAGCTCCGCAAATGCCCTATTATCGCTATGGCCACCAACTGAGCACGACTCAGTTGGTAATAGGAAGCTTCTTAGATGCCCATTCTCCTGCGGAATCAATTTGAGCCATTGGCGGAGCCAGACCTTTTGGTGCGGCGAGTTAAGTATACTTCTGAATATGTTTTAAAATTTTACGGAGTCTTTTAGCAACCACGTAAAATTAAAATATCTTTTTAAACATTTTTTAAATTTTAAAAGATTTTTTTTTTAATAGTGATCAGAACCAATGAAAGTTAGAACCGAGCAGATTGGCCCGGCTGCTTAATCGGTCATAACCAATTTACTACGCAAAACCGGCCGTTAAATCGGAAAAAACTAGAGTCAGTGGGCTTTTTGGTTAGCTGCTTGGTCTAATTCAAGTGATATTTATCAAGATAACTAATTACTTAAAGGCAGAATATTCTGGTGGAGGTGTGCACCCGGGTGCATTTAACCTCTTATTTAGTTTTTTTTTTTAAATTTTTTTATACAACTGTTGACCCAAGCGTATTTAACATGTGTATCAAGTTTTACAATTTTTTAAGATTTTTAAATATTTTTTATTTTTAAAAATCAGTGGCATTTTTAATAATTTATCAAGTTTTATAATTTTTTTAGAGATTTTTATTTTCGAAAATTAGCGAAAATCACTACAAATGTCACTGAATTTCAAAAATAAAAAATCTAAAAATCTCCAAAAATAGTAAAATTTAATTTACATGTTAAATACACTTACGTTATTGGTTATATAAATTTTTTTTTTTAAATATAAAAGGTTAAAGCACCGAGGTGCACTGAGACTAAGTATATTCAGGTGCGCTATATCAAGATCCAAAATATCCACCGTAAGTAAATGAGATGTTATCTGGTATACCCAGGTGCATCCAAGTGCAAAAATTTATTTTTGAAATTTTTTATACAACTATTTATATAAACATATTTATCATGGCTATCAAGTTTTACTATTTTAAGAGATTTCTAGATATTTTCTTGAATTTTTTAAAATCAGTAGTATTTTCATAATTTTGAATAAATTATAAAAATACCACTGATTTTAAAAAATTCAAAAAAATTTACGAATCTCCTAAAATGGTAAAACTTCATATGCAAGTTAAAATTAAAAAAAATCTACAAATCTCCTCAAATGGTAAAACTTAATATACATGTTAAATTCAGTTATATGAATAGTGGTATAAAAAATTTCAAAAATAAATATTAAAAATGAATTTTTGCACCTAGATGCGTCGAAGCTTAATGCACCCTTATGTATGAAATCATTCACATAAGTAAATAAACTTTTAACATTTTTAAACTTTGTCACCACATGCATTATTTTATATTGTCTAATGTTTTGACTTTAAGTTACTTTAAGTATTTCTCAAAAACTTTAACAACAATTTAAAATTCAAATTTTAGCAACAATAATTGTTTATATCATTAAATAATATCGTTGACAATAAAGAAAGACGATAATTTATGTTTACCTGTGTTATAAGTTTCGGTGTGTATGGCTCAAAATGGGTCATATATTCACTTAAATATATTAATACTTTATACAATTATTTATTCACATATAAACTATGTTTTAGATAATTTATACATTGAAAAAATAACTTCAAAATTGGTATTTACATTAAGTTATTTTATTGTGTTAAATTTATATCATTTTCAGATGGGGCCCGTGTATATATTCAATTTAGATGAAAATTAATATGCTTATAAAATAAACAATTTTGAATGTAATAGGCAGTGTGGTTCATAATTTAATGATCGTGTGGTCCTATTTTGAGCAAAACGTGTCAACAAAAATGCTAAATGTCGCTAAAATTACTTTGCAAAATGTTAATTTTCTTGAAGTAATTTCCCGGCAACGTAAAGACATATGATAGATAATATCTATCATGTGTAAAAGACTAGCCAGTGTCCAAGCCGCAAAATGACTGAATTGTGAAACTCAATAAGAAATTCTTGTTTGAATACAATTCTTGTCTAACAATGTACGTGACTTCGTAAATTGGACTATATATATAGAAGCCTGATCTGCTACATGGAACCCCTCATGTGTTCGACCAGGATTTTTTATTTTTTTTATAAACACGTAAAGTTAATTGTGCTTAATCTATAAACTAATTTTTATTGGATGTGTTTAAGTATTTTTATTTATAAATACAATGACATTTTTGTAATTTTCATAAGCAGAAAATTACAAAAATACCACTATATTTCAAAATAAAAAATACTTAAACACAATCAGAATTAATAAAACTTAGCTTATAGATTAAGCCCAACTAATTTTTTATATTTATAAAAAAATTTTAAAAAAATTACGAGGGGTACCACAGTCGGACGCATGGGATTGCGCTTCACGTACACATATATATGACCATAAATCGTAACTATAGTTACAAATGCGATTTTTAGAATACCAAATATGAACCCGATTTTAGCTCTACACCAAACAGCCGTTCAAAATATGATTTTCCAAATTTATCCTTACCAAAGATCAAGAAAATTTTATTTCAGCCAGATTTATTGCCAAAATTATTATTTTTAGCAGTAATGGAAGAGGGAAATGAGGAGAAAGGGGGAACAAATTCAGGTTTTAGCGCCCATGTAATGAAATTGTCATATGTACAAATATTTCTTCGGATTTATTCACTGTTCAGATGAAATTAGCATGAGATTAGAATGGAATAGACTCTTTTATTTCCCAAAACACTTTTTTCATTTTAAAAAATAATAATATATTTTTTAATATTTTCTATTTTAAATATACTTTTTCTCATCATTAATATACAACAATACTTTTTTCATCACTTATTCTCATCCCATCTCAGCTTTAAACAGATTTCATAACTTGGATGAGAATGTGGAATTAAAAGCATGTTGCTGTAGGATGGGAATGGAAAAGGTATATTATGATTGGAAAAGTTGTACTAAAAACGAAAAAATAAATTATTATTTTTGAAAATGAAAAAAAAATGGAAAATGGAAAATGAAAGATTCCATGACACTCCGCCCCATTCCATCCATAATGTGAACAATTAACTGCCAAGCTCCTTCATGTCCATTCAAGCTGTTTTCTATGACGAAGTTAATGGTGTAGAAAAACTATCAAATGGTTTAAAAAGTAGGGAACCATCTCACATCAAAGTGACAAAGCGAAAGGCCATCACAAAAGTGGACGGTTTTGCTGAGGGAATAAAGCTGAGCTGCTCTTCATATTGCAAAAAGGATCACAACAAAAGCCCGAACTTTTATACATCCGATCGACTGATTTTCTCTTTCCTTTCCATTTCTCGTGAGAAGCCCAGATGACAGAAAAAACAAGAAAAAGGAGAAGAATAACAATAAACAACAGAGAAAAATAATTGATGGGCCATGCGAAATTAGCCTTTCCTGAAAAATTTTTAATCCGCATGCACGTACACAATCATTCTTAGCCATCCAAACATGAATCTCATTGATCTCAATTATACGTAATGAAAATTTTAGAAAATAGTTAAATGGGTTTTGGCCCATGATTTTAATGGTTCACATTCATAAATATTTTCTCTCATGTGATCAGCAGGGGGAGAAGAACATCGAATCCTAGCCGTTGATTTCAGTAAGAGCAGTGCCGCTGCCTCCACCTCTACATGAAGCAAAGAGCCCTTGCCTGCCAAATGCCAATATTCGAAAAGAGCGCCAATTAATTCCAACGGCTGGCATGCGTTATCTTCAAATAAAAGGTGATCCATCGCCCATATAAAAATAAGAAAGATAAATGTATGCACCTGATTGGCTACATTGGCTCAAGTCTTTGGCATTTTCGTGTGCAGTGACATTTGTTGAAAAAATGCCACCTTTTGCACATTCGTGTTGCCGAAAGGTTCTGCAAGAATCACTTCTTTTAGCTAGCTAGAAGGGCCAGCTTCCTAGAGCCAGGAGAATAAACAGGCACACCGAAAGCCAATAACCCATTCTAATTGTGTCCCTAGCTGCCTGTTTTCATATGGAACCAACATCAGAGAAAGATCTACCACTATTAAAAAGTAGAGCATAGAAAAATTCTCCTACAAAGTTCAGTTGGATTCACAGACTGTTAACTGTAGGACGAATGAGGAAAGAAATATAAAGTAACACCGCTTGCTACAGCTTCTGTCGATGCGGTCATAAATCTCATATTGACTAAAGATTTTGACTGTATTTTGTTTTACACATTTAAGAATAATTGTGAAATTGACTATTCATCTTGGTATAGATCCATCATATTTAATAATATCCCTCCGAAAAATATTATTATTATCATTAAAGTTCGTTGTGACATATATCTATACCACATATTGTAACATATATTTCTGGTAAACATATTACAGTGAATGTCTTTATTAATAATAAATTTTGTAGGAATTTATTAAGGCATATTAATAAATCTAAGTAATTAAGGCATAATGTAAGTATTTCGTATGCAGCTTAATTTCGTACATACCGTTACTTAGAAACAACATGAAATGAGGAAAAGTTGAACTAAAAATGCACAATGTTATTAACATTTTATAATTATGAACGGAAAAAAAATAATAAGAAAAAAGTAAAAGGAAGAAATCCAAGGTGGTACTATACCTCACTGGCATCAGTGGCAAGAGAAACAGCGGTGGCCTGAGCAGCAGAGTCCGATAATTCGGTGAGGCCGACGTTATAAGCCGTTGTTCCATCAGGGTGGTACAGTCCAAAATTCCTTTCTGAAGTGGCCCCCGGTTTCATATCCTCGTTAAACAATGCAAAGACGTAGATCTCTAAGCTTTTGTGAGGCCTGAGCGGGGTCCCCTCGTTCACCAACTGCCTTTGCACCATGTTCTTGTTGTAAATCCTAGCATTTTCTATGGTTGCACCCGTCTCATCTAGGTCACCTTTTGATGGCCACCCCGTCTCGGACACCTTCACATCCATATCATTAAAACCCATTTTGGAGATTGCAAAGGCGACTGCATCCACCATTGCATAGAGCATGTTGTCGTAGTGTAGCCTAGTGTAAGGGTCCAACGCTCCGGAATTGGGATTGAAAAGAGCGTAGTCTAGAGGGAATCCCTCTGGGTTGTTTTTATATGCGAAATAGGGGTAAGCATTGATCCAAAATGGGCCACCAGTGTCATGCAAGAACTTGAGTAAGGGCTTCATCACGCCGGCGAGGTCCTCACGGAAGGCCCCGGAAGACGGTGGAGATGACGCCGCAAGCACCGCCAGTGAGTTAGCTGTTGAAACATGCATGTAGGATGCGAGGCCCAGCTGGACGAGGGCATTGTGGATGCTGGTCATGGCCGGGACTAGATTGGACATCATAGCCTTGTCTTCGCTGGAGAAGACCTCATTGCCGACGTCGATGCCGGTGATGTTGGTAGCTGGAAAATACGGTTTCACATTGGTGTTAACCCAGAGGAGGGCTTGCGTGGGGTCTATGACGGTGGCGATCTGATTGTCGGGGACGGTGACGATGAGGCTGATGCCGGAGTTGGCGAATGCTTTCAGAACTTGAGGGTTGGTGTCATAGATTCTCGCCTTGGTTATCTTTAGAGAGGTGAGGAGGGAGACAACTTGTTCCGGAGAGGGCAGATTGTTGGCTACTTGACCATAGTTCATACCCAGAGCTGCAACTCCTTGTATAGAACCCAACTCTACAAATGAAAAAAGTCGACGGTTAAATGGAATCTTTATTTTTTGAAAAAATAAAACCAAGGAAAAGGAATTAAAATGTAGAAATTAAAGAGAGATTATACATATATATATATTTATACCTGATGAAATGAGAGAAAGGAGAAGGGAAATAGAAATTAGAGCAGCAAAGGAGGTAGAGACAGCCATGAGAAGAGGCTGACGTTTGAATCCCTGGAGAATGGAGTATATATATATATAGAGTTGTGATTTTATACGGCCGGGCCGATGGGGAGCCTTTTGCGTCTGCCTGTTCTGCGTCGTCGGATTCGGCGGGATGGCCTGTGAACCGTCCGATGGAAAATTTGCCAAGCCCACTGACAGACACTGGACAGCAAAAACAACATAAAAAAAAACTCAGCGACAGCGAAAAAAAAAAAAAACCAACGACGAAGCGACAGGGGTGCAACGCGGGTACCATGGCAACTTATTCCCAACTTAAGTAGAGTACAAAATTTTTAAAAAATCATTACTCAATTCTCTAAGCGGAGTAAACGTAGGGTATACGCTCTTGTACTCGGAACTTACCTAAATTGGTAACTTCATGAGTATCTTAATATGTCAATATCTATAAATATATATATAAATAAATATATAATAATTTTTATTCCTTGTTCACTAATAAATTATTGTTAATTTGATTTTTTAATTTATTTTTATATAAATTATATAGAGTTTGTATTTGTAACAATGAATAATCATAACATGAATGCGGATGATAATGTTAAAATGATTATTAATATGGATAATGAAGCTAAAAAAAATGTAAAAATAGATGTAAACAAGAGTAAAATAAAATTAATTATTAATTGTAAAGTCTAAAATGTAAATAAATATTACTTTATATGATTGAAAATAACAAAAAAATATCTTTTTCATATATCATCATTAGTTTTTTTTATATTCATATATCATCATTAGTTATTACCATAACCAATTTAGAATCAGAACTAAAACTCACCTTATGATTTAGAATTGGAACTAAAACTCACCCTATGATTAATGGGTAGAGTATAATAAGTACTGACTTTATAAGCAAATAGGGTAAGATAAGTCTTTTGAAAATAATATATGAATATAATAAATTAATACTTAAACCAAACCGACCTGAGTTACACCCTATGCACCAAACTTCCTCTCGCCTTTGTCGGTCTCTTTGTCACCCACTCTCGTCCCTCTTCTCTGGCGATGGGGACGAGCACGAACCGCACCCTCCGGTCTCACTCCCGTGTGCGTCTCCTCTTCGTTCCCTCCTCTTCGATTCCGCCTATCCTGCAACAGGCACTTCAAAGCTTTGCTTCTTTAGCATGCTCACAAATACTTCTGATGATATATATAGAGAGCGCGAGCTAGGAAAAGGACGGTTTCGTTCCTTTACTCCTTGGAACGCTCGTTTGACCGCAAGGTCTCGTCGGCAGCCGCAGCTTATGCGTTGAAAGAAAACTGCATGAGGGACACATTGTTGCATTTCCCCTCTTTTTGGGGCGTGGGCGCCACTAGGAATTCCATGTGAATCATTTTTGGCTACTCTGTGGCGGATCCAATCATTACGCATCCATCATTTTTCTGGACACAGCTACGAATGGTTTTGTGGGACTCGATGTGATGGTCGGATGCATGCATGACATGTTGAATTCATGTATGAAAGGGCCGTAGTTTGGACAGTTAAATTCATCTATTTCAATTTTTATAGTCTAAATTCGGGTCGACCGGCCGGCCCCATCATGAGTAGACAAGCTTGATTTGCCAGCCACCATTATTGAAACTTAGCTTCCAAGTGGAGCTAAAAATATGAAATTATTTAATGCCATGGACTTTAGAAAAAAAAAAAGGTAACCACCAATTCAATGTTGTTATTATTGCAGGGATTGGTGGTGGGAATTCCAATAAGATATTAAAGCTAATTATTCTTTTATACTGATATGACAGCAATATTGGCGTGTAATTGATTGCAATTGAACGATTATTACTGAGAATTTGGAGATGATAATTCGCTTTGATATAGCAGACAACAGATCTCCGGGATGATGACAAAAAGTTCGTATATACTTTTGATGTTTTCAACTACCTGACTTGTATGCATTGTACATTGTGCAGGTGAGTATATCGGTCACATACGGCGTCTTTTCTGTCCGACTCATGACTTTTTTGTGATACCAGTCATACACACGTCATGTTCAGTGCATTGGCTTAAATATTGGCTGCTTTTTAATACAATTTGGTTTACTCCTCTCTATATTAATATTACCCTGAGTCTCATTTTCAGCTGTTTAATATTTTTTGAGTCATTTTTTAAATTTTTTTTAGTTTCTTCCAACGTCGCAACAAATGTTATTAAGTGCAGTCATTTTTCTTAACTACGAATAATTATAATTGGTCGCAAATATATTGACTTTTTTTTTGCAATATGCTGTCTATATATTAACACTTAGCAAGAGCACAGAAGATCCATATATAATGGATTTACAATGGCATTTCGTGAGTTTCCCCACCACAACAGTTTGGCCTCTTTACCCCTAGCAGCTAGCTCAGCAATTTTCTGAGGGGCCTCCATTGTGTATGAAACTCACCAATACTAAGAAATTCGTCTCCATTATCACATTTTGCAGTCCCATTTCTGTTGCCCACTTTAGTCCCTCAAGCATTGCTAGTGTCTCCATATTGAGGTTATCCATAGCACCTTTCAATTTCCTTTCAGGATGTAATTCCATGTATAAGATCTTGTTCGTTTCATTTAGCCGTCCCGTAAGTTCCCTTTTGGAAAGTACTTGGACTGAAGGACTTTGAAGCATGAGGATATGTTGTTTTGAACGAGGCACAAATATCTTGACTTGGCTGCAAATATTTATTATTTTTTTATGAAAGGCTGCAAAATATTTATTTATTTGCAAATACTTAGGCACTTAAAAAGCGGTCTTATGTGGTCAAATGCGACCAATTTTCAGATTAGCTATAATCAAATATCATTTATAGTCATTATTATAATAATAATTATTATTTGACTAAAAGTAATATTAAAATTTGGCTACTTACAACCAAAAGCAAGTAAAATTGAAAATTGAAGGTAGAAAGGAGGCTATGTATAACAAGTTTTATTACAGTGAAACTCTTATATCCGACTGAAATATAATTATAGAAAATTAGTTAACCATCACATAATTACCAAAAACTTGGTGGATTTGGAAATAAATAAATGAAAATAGAGCAGACTTTCTTTACCAGCCACGTCGATTGCAGGATGGCTGCATTTGGATGGTTTGGGTAAAAGCCCATTGCCGAACGTGACATTGTCCTCGCAATGTCGACTTGGACTTTTTGAAATGTGTGGAACCCCGGTGTGACGTCAGAGGGCACTATGTCTATATGCATGCTTGTGTAGGTACCACTTTCAAAACCATTTCGTAAGTAGGTTTTGAAAAAACACAAACCGAGTTGCAGCTTTATCTGACGGTCGTGGACGGCCTGATAATCTAAACAAAAGTCTGCAATTTGCAGGAGAGGATAACGAATGCGCTGTATATTTGCATTTCATTGCATGGTGACGGGACGTCTCTCTCCTTATCCGTACTCGCTTTTACAGCAAAATAAAGGCCACTTCTCTTGGACCATCCAGTTCCAAAAACATCCCCACATGTTATCGCCTTTTCAGGGCGTTCAAGTGACAGTTTTATCTACTCTAATTAAGCCCCTTTAATTATCACATATATTTTCCAAAGGTCGATAAAAATAAAATTAATCACGATGATTAGTGATCTTCGTGAAGCCTATGTGTGAGTGGTACTTTCTTCTGGATTGATTAATTTATGATCCACTTACGGGAGGATACATATCATGTGGTGTGAAAATGCATTACTAAAAAAATAAAAAAAAACGTAGATGCAGAACTTAAGTTGTGTTTGGGAAGGAAGAAAGTTTACGGATGAAAAGTTTTCCGTGTAAGTTTTTGAATTAGGAGAAAATAATGTAATACAATAAAGTTAATAATGAGAAGTAAAGATAATAAAATTAAAACAAATATATTAATTATATAAGTAGTTTAGCAGAAATGATTGAAAGATATAATAATTGTATAGAAAAATATAAAAAAATATTATAAATAGGGTACTTGAGAATAGTAAAAAGTTTTGGATTGAATAATTTTGTGTTAAACTAATGTACCCTTAGCTTGGTTAAATATAATATAAATACTGATTTATTTGCTGGCATTTTGCTCCAAATAAGTATATACAGTAAACAAATTGGTTGTATATTTAGCTACACAGGCTATGTAGTCATCATTTAAAATTTGGCTGCATAAATTTTGGTTAGACACAACGTTATATGCAGTTATTTTTATTTAGCTTTAAATTCTATTAAGAGGTTATTACAATTATCTCGAAGTTATCTACTTTTACCATTATTTTTAGCCAGATTAGTATTTGAGTGCAAATGCATAGTTACATATAAAAATTCCTTATAGTGAATTCTACGCAAGCAACGCATCAGAAAAGTCCGATTTCCGCGCCTGCTTTGCGTGAAGGTTCATTACAGAAAGCATGTGTGTCTGAACATGCAACGAAAGAAGAAAAAAATAAAGCAGTCCCGCATACGTCCAGTGCATCTTTGTCACCCAGTTGGGACCTGATTTCGGTGATGACGATCGGATAAGTGCACTTTAGCTAGGAATATTTGCAGATTTAGATATACTCTTGTGGTTTTTAATACCATATTTATTCAGGCTACTATGCTCAACTGGCGTCAGCTAATTAAGCTTGGTATTCGAGCTGAAAAGCTAAGGTGGGGTCTCAACAAAAGTTCAATCCAAGACATCTATTGAATGTGGGAATTAAACAAGTATATTTATGCTCAATGGATTTTTGTCCAACCAGCTAAGTGAATGGAATGTCTTTTTTTTTTTTTTTTTTTTTTTTTTGCAAATAAAGAAAAAGATCTTTCTGATTTACTGGGGATTTGACCCACTATAAAATTCATAACATATGAATGGCTGCATTTAGTACCAAATGAAGCTAAGTATTATCTTAATTATAGCCAAAGTTATATTACTGTTTACAGTTTTTTATTATTGGATTAAAAATTACTTTTAGGCTTGCATATGTTAAAAAATATATTTAATTAAAATTTCTAACTTGAAAATAATTAAAATTTTATTTAAATAATCAATTGCAACCAAAATACATCGAATACAATCAAATATATATGATATATGAGTAAAAAAAAGGCTATATGAAATAAAAATTTGCTATTGTGACTTGTCAATGGAGCACACTATGATAAATCCCCTTCACCGGTAATCCCAACAAGGCCAAAAGGAGCATCATGTGTCTTTTCATTCATCATAATATATATATTATGTTCATTTTCTAGGAAATCTTTCTTCTATGTAATCCTTTTTATTTTTATATTTCGATGGTCTATGAAAAATTCACTATATTTATTGTATTTATAATTATTTATATTATCATAATAATTATCTCATTTGTTTAGCATCATTATATATAGGCTCTATCTATAAATGTATAAAGTCACTATAATAAAATAATTTAATATTAAAAAATAATTTTGAAGTAGTATTTTTAACATTCAAATCATTTAAAATGTCATTACTATGTAGGTAAATGATTTTATTAAGTATTATTATATTTTAATGCACATATAAATATATCTCAATATTTTTCTTAATTTATATATAAATATGTATATTTTTAGGAAACATAGCACATTCACACATTTGATTTGATAAACTTGATTTTCTTGCCAAACAAATTATGTTAAATATAATAAATAAATTGAATTTTATACTAATTATCAACATTTTAAAAATAGATGGATTACATGGAAATTAAAAACCATATATAAAATATAAGGGTCCACTATATAATCTCCTTAATTTTAAGATATTGATGATTGATTTAAAATCTAATCTATTCATTGTTTTAATATCTCTTATTTAAAGTGCTGAAGTAGGTTTTCTTTGACTGTGAAATCACTCCCAAAACCATTACCACCCATTGAAACACTTCTAAAAGTTTGCTATCTGGTCTTTTAAGTCGGTTGGTGGATCAAAAGAAAAGTGATTTGGGAAGAAACCTTTTTGTTGGTTGTATGATCAGCAGCGGTCTAAAAGGGCAACTTTCCACCTCACGAACGTCAACAGCTCCACGCTATCCAATTTCCATGACAAACATGTAAAAGTACCGTCCACATCGACATGACGCGTACAAGACAAATCCTGACTGGGAGAGAAAACTACTAATTAATTTTCCTATCTTCTTAAGCCTCAAGTGCTAGCTATTATTCGATGTTCATGAGCAAATTGATGATGTTCGGTTGGGAAGATGTAAAATTAGTAAACTGAAAATGAAAAAAGTGTAAAAATTAATGTAATAATGTGATATGACATGACTAATAATTACTGTAAGCATGAAGGTCAAATGCTTATATATCTAATGAGTACTGAATCATTGCTTAATAATCAAGAGTAAAAAAATGAAGTTAAAATAGATAAAATGAATGAAATATAGGTATAATAATAAAAAGGGTAGATAATTAATATATCAAATGATATAAAAAGATGGGTAGGGACCAGGGGTGAGTGGGTTTTTTTTTAACTGTTGCAAGTTAAGAAAGGATCCTCACTGTCAAGCAAAAACAATCCCCATTGGTTATTTTAATTGATCCAGCTACTCTAATGAATCAGTGATTCTTTAAGCTTTTTCGTTTTTCGGGGAAAAGATATGAATACAGATAAGTGGAAGTTACTATTTCACACAGTTCGTGAATTTGGTTACTTATTTGCTAAGTAATTCATCTGCGTATGAGGTGTCGCTCTGGGTGCCGACCCGAGTAGAAACAAACAAAGTACGTAGTTTTCGATCTGGTTGAATGTAGCCTGATAAGGATTTGACAATACCAACATGCCAGGCCAGCCAGGCTGACCTTTCAGTTCGACACGGAACTACTGCAGGAATTTAAAACGAGGAAAACGGTGGAGACAGAGACGCATGCAAGAAAAAGGCGTCGTTGCACCCAGTGCGGTTCTTCTGAATTCTAGTTCTGAGCTGTCTGTCTGAATTCACATGGCTGGCGGCTTGAATCCCCGGGATAATATCCAAGACGGCTACTTTATGTAAAATACCGCAATAGATCTATACTATAATTTCTTTCGAGTCACTGTCACTGATTAACCTAAATTTCTTTGACCGCACATGCATATATGCGCTAACTAGCCAATTAGATTAGCTTTTAGCAGCATATTTTCTCTGTAGTTAAGGGGAAGATTCATGCATTCAAAGTCCAACATTCACGGAGTTCTACTTTCTCCTCCATCTGCTGGCGATAACTTCATCGACCCTTTAGCCTTTGCATGCGGCCATCGATCTGATTGGCCAACCTGACTCGATTGCGCTTGGATTCCAACCGAGCTCGACTTTGAGTACAACTTCTTTTCCTTAATTTAGATTATCATATTTATAGTAGTCAAAATAGACAGTGTTGGAAGTTACAATCCCTCCCCAAATTTCGGAAGATCCCGAGAATAATTAATGACGAAACTTCTCAGCTATGACATTCCATAAAAATAGCCGTCAGGAACAAGTTAACAAAAATTTAATATATGTCATAAAAAAGTAATTTTTTGGTGACAAAAATTGCCCTGGAAGGATGATTTTTAATGAAAAAATTTGTCGCTAAAGCCTTTTATAATATACTTACAGTAATTTTATTATAACAACGCTATTATATCAATTGATACATATATTGTCAAGTTTTAGGGTACATATATGAGAGCTGATTTTGTAAAGCTGGATGTGTGGGAGCAGCTATATGTACATCTAGCTCAAAAACATGTATTTTTAATTTTTTAAATTTTCTTTTCATTAGACTGTTGCTTCATATATATTTAATTTATATAACAAGTTTTATTATTTTTGAAGATATGTACATATTTTTTTTGAACTTCAAACATGAACATATTTTGGCCATTTAAAAATTTCTATATTCGAAACTCAAAAAAAATTTATATGCATGTCTCCAAAAATTGCAAACCTTACTATATAGGTTAAACATGCTTAGAAGAATGGTTTATGGAAAGAAAAATTAAAAAATATATATTTTCGGGTCAAGTGAAGGATTGCTCCCTTGCATCCGGCTTTTTAGCATCATAATTCTACACATTTAGCCAAGTTTTAAGGCCTATTTAGTCCTGCATTTTGAAATACATAAGCATAGAATTCTATTCGCCTTAAATGGGAGTTTGGCTCTGTTTTAATTTACACAAAAAAATTTCAGTTAAAACATGTGAAAAGGTTGAGATAAGCATGCATTGAGAAAGCTTTAAATAGAATTGTTGAGCTATGCGGCTTTCATACCTATCGCTAAAAGTTTATTTGCTGGTAGTGCAAGAAATATGTGTACGTATGTATATATATCTTGCGATTCCATTCAATCCTAATCCAAAAGAAAAGAAAATGATTTTTAGAATTCATTTTTAACCTTAATTAAAAAGGAATAGCTGCAGCATTTTTATACTAAATGATATTAGAAATATGGCCATTAATTAAGTCACGCAATGTTTTAGCATAATTAAAAAGACTAGCGCCAGCATTTTATATTAAATATTACTATAATGGATTCATTTAATCTAATTAATTTTTTGTCTATGCATAATATATATTGAGTTGCGTTAGATATATATTCATTACAAATGATTGTTTAAACTATAGACAATTGGTTGCTTTTGAGTGATGATATTTGGTTAAATATAGTTGTTTTTATATTAATTGCAACCAAAAATAGCATTTAATGTAATTATAAAAATTGGTCAAATATATTCAAATTAAAACTTTTGCTACATTGTCATAAAAAAAAAAATTCACTGCATTGCTAAATTTTATTACAGGGAATTGTTCCGGCAACAATACCACGTTTATTGGAAAATTAACCTAAAATTATTAAAAATAGTGGCATTAACATTTATACCCTCAAAAAAATAAAATTATTTTTACTTGTGCCAAAGATTTTAAAAGCTTCTTATCCTTGCGTTTTTTTTTTTTTAAAATCAATTCCATCCATTAGTGGGAACTAAATGCAAAGTTGAGGAGAAAAAAAAGAAGGCTTAAAAGAAGGAAAATCTGGCCATATATTTGCTTGTATTGTGGCACCCTTGTGTGCTTTTAGTATTGGGAAAAAATAGAGGAATTTTTTTTAAAAAAAAAAGTAATACGATATGAGAGAGATAATAATTAATAGTAAATTAATAAAATTAAAATGGATAAAATTTTTTAATAGTATCTATATTATAATCATATCAACTCATATATTATAATCAGGCTTTAAGATTTTTAAAAATTTTTACATTATTTTACAAACATCTAATAATATCCTATTTTTTCTCCTAACAACATTCCTAAAATTCTTCCTATTGGTAAACCTTCCAACTAACTTTAGGAGGAAATGATGCCACCAAGTTTTGAACTTTCACAGCACTGTAGTAAGCACGGAAGCTACTAAAGAAGCCTCATTGGTATTTGAAATGGATAAGTTAGTTATCTAAAAAAAATGAAAATGTAAGATTTCTAAAAATTTTACAATACTTAATAGAATGTGTACACTCACTCCCAGGATATTTTTAAATTTTTTGACATAAATTTTAAAATTTTCAATATAATTTTTTAAATTCCTATCATACATCCCCCCATTGGAGGTCACTGGCTCCTTCTCAACAAGCTGAAGGATACTAAAATGTCAACAAGCTGAAGGATACTAAAATGTCACGTGATGATGAAAAGGGTACGGAAACGTTCTCCAAGGCAAAGTTCCGTGAGCGTACGGATGGATACTCCGCATTCCTTGGGTACGGGCTAAAGACTTTTTGGAGCTAGGAGCCCTTGCATGGATGACGAACCACATGAAAATCTCACCGAGCCCGGCCCGAAAAATGTTTTTGGGGACCCAAAGCAGATACGAGAGCATGCATCTCCATTTATTAATTATAAACGCCGGAAATTACTAATTTATGGTTGCTCGAGCCTTTTAAGTGCCACAATATTTCTAACATTCAGATCATGCAACAACTTATGTCTTAGCTAGTATCCGACAATCCGTCCGCCCATAATTAATATCGGAGCGAGTGGGTATTTTGGAAGTGGTTGCATTTCCACACTTCCTTTTTTTCTTTTTTCTTTCTTTCTTTTTTTTTTTTTTTTTGAATGGACACACTCCCTGTGAACGTACTGATACAACGTATTAACTATCTTTAGCAAGGTCTCTTCTTGGTGAAGCCCGGTGCAATACGCACCCGTTTTTGTGTTTTTTTTATTTTTTATTTTTAAAAAATTATC
Organism: Annona squamosa; assembly: GCA_035584095.1. Lineage (NCBI taxonomy): Eukaryota > Viridiplantae > Streptophyta > Magnoliopsida > Magnoliales > Annonaceae > Annona > Annona squamosa. The sequence goes on from JAXCLR010000001.1 coordinate 88,801,204, forward strand.
TAAGTCATCCATCCTATTCTTCTCGGTGGATATTCGTATGATGTAATAGAATACATAACAAGAGCAAATGTATAAGATTCTTTATAATTATATTTTTTTATATTAGTGTTTGTTTAAAAAAAGTAAAAAAATAGAAAAATCAGAATGAGAAAAAATTACAAAAAGTTAAAATAATGTGATATAATAAAGGTAATGACTATGAGTAAAGAAAATAATAAAAATGCAAAAAATATTAGAATAAAAAGCTAATGGTAAAAAAACAGAGTAATTAGATAGTTAAAGAGTTTTCAAAAATATACAACGGCTAGTTAAGGAGTGTTCAAAAATATACAAAAGAATACTAATAAAAAAATATACAAAGGAATGAATAAGATGTAAATGAGATGAAGAGGTTAAATGAAGAGAGATCATGTATGAAAATGAAAAATTATAGTAGAATTAAAAATAATATTTAAAATAAGAAAAGTATATGATTATTATTATTATTATTGAAAATAAAAAACTTTGTCTAAAAATAAGAAATTGCATCTCATTCTAGTTCTTTATATATAATGGAACAAGTCCATGTTAAATCATATCAGAAGATACGTGTGAAGAAATAAGTAAGTTTTTCTTTTACATCTTACCAAACAGACTTCTATAAATATAAAAATAATGAAACCAAGAAAGTGCACTTTGGACTCAACGCCATTGGAGAAAAGCCCTTCTAATAATTTTTTTTTTTTTTACCATGTCAATACAGTCTTTTTTCATGTCATCTCTTATGTTTCACTTATTATATGTTCCAAAGATAGAAATGAAAATATATTTATCATTTTAAGAAAATCTCATATATAAGGGGATGATATGATATAGTTACTATAATAATACTATTATTATTCTCCGTTATTGACCTTATTTTGCTTTTTCATATTTTATTTGTTTTCGTTTTGTTTTTGGAATTAATTAACGGTCATATCATCTGTAATTTTCCTTAAGCTTAGAGGCAGTGGACATCCAGTTTACTTTACCAACTAATTAAAATACTTTCAACATAATTTGTTTATATAATATATTAATAGCTAATAAATAAAAAAACAAAATGTCTCTCTCAAACAGTCATCAATTTTCACTATCTATTCTATCTTCATCTATACTGGGCTTGCCACTAAGTGTTGCCTTCACAGTCGAAGACTTGACCTATTGTTTTGGCGTCTCCTGTTCCAAGTTTGTCATCCGCACATGGAAGTAACTTTAGCATTTAGCATTTCTTCTTCCCGAGTTTACGTGCAGTTTACGTCGAGGTGTTCACTGAAGAATGTCTTAATAGTCCAATTATATATCAGTTGAAATGATATAACATATATGGAATAAAATTTAAAAAAATCTATCCTGTGCTTGCTTTATTTAACTTTTTTTTATTGTATTAAACAAATAAATGAATGACATATACTCTAGTTTTTTTGTGTGGAGAGAGAGGTTACGAGCCACACACTCGTTAGCTATCGTGCATGCTTATGCTGGGGCTTGCTAGGGTTCCGTGTGGTACGATCCAATTACGAATTGACTGCAGAGTTGTCCTATAGCTAGCCAGAGCCATTATATAATTTCTTCAGGGAGCTAGACTGGCGTGCTTGCTGGGAACGCGCCCAGAAACTCTGTGGGCGAACAACATGGCAACTTGGATATACGGTAATGATTCAACATGGAGGCTTCACGTTTGTTCTCTATTTTTTACTTTAAAAATAATTTTTACAATTCTAAACTATCTATTCTATTTATCCATGTATATTTATTTAAAATAATAATAATTATATATTCGAGTTTAAAAGATTTTATTTTTCGTCCTATATAACTTTCAAATGAAAATTATTTTTGATAGCGTTGCTTTTGAAAATCCCAAAAAATTGAGGATAACCATTAAGCCACGGTGGCCATGGTGCCTTCGTGCCATATGCTTATGTAAACATTGAATTATTGCCGCCCATATAATATATACATATACGTGCATATTGAACCTAAACAAATGGCCGCCCCGTCGCCCACCTTATTAGATTCTAGCTTCCCCCCATCAACCCAGTCGTATTCAATGTGGGCAAATTGTCTATTGGGGATCATTATCATTTGTATCTTCCAGAATCAGTAATCGCCTGTCTTGGTGGGGCAAAATTCTGTTGGGAATCATCATCGTTTGTGTTTACCAGTATCAATAATCCCATGTTTTAGTCTGATCCATATTCTGTGGTCGTACTTGAAATATATATACACACAGAAATATTATGGTACAACATCGCCAAAATGGGCCTCACATGTATATGGGCCTCATAATCTATTCCACCAATTATATTTAAAATAATGTATTCTATTATCATACTAATTTTTATCCGAATTAGATATGTATATGAGCCCCATCTGAAAATGATATAAATTCAACATAATAAAATAGTTTGATATAAATAACAACTTTAAAGTGGTTTTTTCAACATATAAATCATTTTCTATAAAATTCATATATGAATAAATGATTGTATAAAGTTTCATTGCATTTTAATATGTGTGTAGCCTACTTTTAATCAAATGTACCGCTGTTCCGATGCAGTTGTGCTCCACTGGAACAACTCTTATATATATATATAAGAAAATATATATGTACATAGGAAATGCTTTTGCGAAATTCTTTTACGTAACCTCTTTCATTTTGAATATTTTTTACGGTTAATGAAAATTTACTCCGTCTATTATATTTAACATCATTTATAGTAATTTAAAAATCCTTACATTTGTTTACCATCACTATGAATGTGCTCTACTACAAATGTATAAAATCAACATAATAAAATAATTTAATATTAAATATCAATTTTAAAATTATACTTTCAATATCTAAACTATCTAAAATGTCATTTCTATATAGATAAATAACTATATAAAGTATTATTATATTGTAATACATGTAAATAAATCTAAACTTTACATTTACATATGAATATATCTATTTTTGAGCAAATATGACCCATGCGTATATTTGATTTAGATAAAACTTGGTTTTTTGGATAAAGAAATAATATTAAATACAATAAATGAATTAGATTTTCTATCAATACCTATATATATAATAAATTTAAAATTATTATTTACATCAAACTATTTTATTACATTGAATTTATACCATTTTTAGTTGGACCCATACACATATTCAATTTGGATAAAACTTAGTATATTAGTAAATAACTAATTTTTAATGTGATAGATGAAGTAGACTATTATTATTATTATTATTATTATTACAACTACTATGTAGGCCCATTTTATAACAACTTTACCATAACTAATTGGTAGTTAACTGCACTTGAATATTTATATATATAGTTGCCCACTTGACATTATTTTTCTTTTATAAAATAGTAGTCTAACTTAATTAATATCAATGAAAAATTTTGAATTGACTTTGTGATGAGAAATTAGACGATTTTTCAAGTTTAGAAGTTAAATTTTGAATTAGGTTATGTATATTAAAAATCAATTATATATGATGCCATTTGGAATTGGTTATATATGGATTATATTATTAATGCTTTTCTTCTATAAAAATTTATCTTTTATTTAATTTTTTCATTTTTAATATCTTGATACTTAATGAAAAATCTACTTCATCGGTTATATTTAATATTATTTATATTATTATTGAAATATTTTATTTGCCTAGTATCATTGTGAATAGGCTCTATTTACAAATATATAAAATTAATATAATAAAAAAATTATATTAAATATCAATTTTAAAATTTTATTTTCAACCTTTAAACCATCCACAATATTATATTACATAAATAAATAATTCTATAAAATATTATTATATTTTAATATATATAAACCTAAGTGTTTTTACTGATTTACACATGAATACATATTTTTCAATAGATGTGGCATGCACATATATTTGATTTAAATGAAATGTATCTAGCACACATGAGTTACTTAATAATAATCATCTTTAAATTATCAATAATAATAATAATAACCATCTTTAGAGAATATTTTAGCTATTTATCTTGCTCCACCGAAAATTTCTTATTGCAAAAGATAGATATACATGTCCCATCATGAGTATGATGATGAAAACTGAGTGAGAGAGAAAGAGCAATATTATTCTTACTTGCACTTTACCTACAACATCGCATCCCACCCACAACAAAAAAGGTTGGCTTTGGTTGCACATTCAATTCACCAAAATTCAGTATGCCCACAAATCCCGAAAATCCTCCGATTTTTGCAGCTCCACCACCATTCTTTCCAACTCTTCCAACTGCAAATTCATTCCACAAGACGCTCCACCATTCAGCTCCTTTGTTTCAATCTTCACTCTCTCCTCTGCCGTTGCAACCGTCTTCTCCCCCATAGTCGAGTCTTTTCCTGTGAGGCTCTGGACAACTGACTTGAAGCTGAAGAGGTCCGTTTTTACGAACTGTGTCTCGATGATTTTCACCTTCATTCCATCCTTTCCTCTCTTCGTTGTCATGATCGATGTATAATATATATCTAGAGGAAATAAGAGAGAGAAAGAAAAGAAGGAAATCTTCCCCTCTTTTTGTTTCCGAGAGGCTTGCAATCCGGTTTTTCAAATTGATGATGTTTTGGCAGGATTTTATACCAGCGAGAAAAAGGAAGGTGGGAGGAGAGTGAGTTAGTTGACCGTTAGGAGTCAAGGTGTAATTGTAAAATCCTCTGGTTCGTCAGCTGTCTAAGAAGACTGCAAATATGTAAACAGCACGTGTCGGGAAAAAGGAAAACCCACCGAAGGTTCCAGCTTATCAGGGCCCACGTAATCGCGACCGTTCAACTAGAAGGCCGTATAATATTTCTTTTCTTTTCTTTCGAGAAAAGGCCATCAAATATTTCTTGATAACCAGGCAAAGCAGCGGTTCAGTTTTCTGAGTGTTTCTGTCGGGGTGGCAAGTTCCGCATTAACTGTGGGGATTATTCAGGGGGAAAAACTATTTACCATGTATGGTCCGGAAGACATGCACCCATGTCAACTGCTTGATTTGGCGCATATATTTCTGTATTCGATTTCTTGAGCATGAAACTGCATGCCCCAAGTAGACAAAATAACTTTCAGATTATGATTCAAGATAATTAAAGATGATGATGAAAAAAATGTGTTTTATTTCTGTGAAGCCTCACTTTTACATAATATTATTTATTTTTATACCATTGACAATTAATGGCAAATCCACTTTATTTTTTGTTTGACATCATTTATATATTATTCTATGAAGTTTTTAATTTTTCTAGTATAATTTGATCAGTATTTACAAGATTATATTTCATCTTAACTCATATTACAAATCAAGCTTAAGAGTCCTTACATCTTCTCTCATTCATATTATAGATTAATCCAAATATCCTTACAATTTTTTCTACCATCTACAAAAGAACAGAATACACGCTCCCCACCCAAGAGGCAATTGCTCCCACCACGAAATGCAAAGTCCCTCTTGCAGGAGTCAATCTCGTGCCAACAGTACCTGCATCCAGCTTTGTTAATCGAGCAACAAGTAGTTGGCACTTTTTAGTATTATTGTTCAGAGGTCACATATAAAAACATGTAAAATCAATATCATACTATAGTTTGATATTAAATATGATTTCTACAGCTTATTTTCAACATCTAAATGATTTAAAATATCATTAATATACGAATAAGTGCATCTATAAAGTGTTGTTATATTTTAATACATATATGAATGGTTCTAAGCATTTTTTTTATAATTTACACATATATAATTTTAAGCAAAAGTGATCCATGTGTATCTTTGATTTTGATTAAACTTTACCTCTTAAATAAATAGATGATGCTGAATATAATTTGGAAACTTGATTTTCTATCAATTATCAAAATATTAAAAATAAAAAAAATTACATAAAACCATTTATATATTACTTGGTTAAATAGAAACAAAAAGAAAAATATACTTAACAATTAAAAAAAGAATAGATAACCGAAGAGCATTTAATTATAGTGCTTGTAGAGCTTCGTTTTTTATAATTAAGACATTAAAGCATGCGGAGATCATTTTAACCTCTTTTGTTTAAGCCATTTAACGTTAGTTTTCACAGTCATCATTAATTTTATTCAAGCAAATTTTCGCACCGACTTATAAAATAAATCATTCTATTGAGAATGGAATAATAAGATGAATCCACTGTTGCAGATCGTTTAGAGTTGCTTGTTTAAGTTTTAAAACCGGCTTTCTATTGCATTATCGCTGTCTTTGGTAAGAAAAATAGTTTTGGCGAAATAGACATTTAATTACTTTGGCTGTTTTAGGTAAGAAAAATAGTTTAGACGAAATAGACATGTAATACTTTTTGATATGTTGTAATTAAAATAGATTAGAAAATTTTAATGCATTCCATGCACGTGTTGGATGAAGATGACTTTTGATTTTGACATAATAATTAGAACTAAATGTACAAAAGGTAACGGATTTAATCGCATATAATAGTCAAAGGAAATCTTGTCGGATCGATGACAAAAGAACTAACCCTACTCATGATAACCGTACCATGGTTAGGAAAATGTACGTGTAGACTGCTCAAGTGATCCTTCTGCTGACTGACCTGTCCCAGAGCGTACAGCTTGCAAGGGATGGGCCCAATCGGAAGCAAGTTGCTTGTTCCTATGGAGCTAGCCAATGCCTGACTAGGATCATCCAATCAAATGACGAGAAGAATTTTTTTAAAAAAATATATATTCTTATTTTAAATACAATCATTCATCTTTCAACACATAACAACTACCCTACCTTCTCATTCCCAGTAATACTAGTCTCAATATATTACCTAGCCAGATTTACCTCTTATTAAATTTGACAATTCTTCAGTGATTTTTTTAAATAAAAAATTGTATCCATGATTTTTTATTTTCAAAAATAAATTTTCAAAATATTAAAACCGCCTAATTTTATAAGGGTACAATTCAGATGAGCCCATAATCTTAATTTTAAGGACAAAAATAGCAAAAAAAATGTATTAGTGTCTGTAGCTAAGTGTTCTCAAAACCAAATCGATGATCCAATGGGTGAATTGACTTGAGTCAATGGATGAATTTGTTTCATCAACCTATTTTGAACAATTTATTTATTATTTTTTAAAATAATTAATAAGGATCAGGCTAACCCACGTGAGCCTTAATTTCGCTATACTTTTACAACTCTAATGATAAATAATTTCAAATTTTTATTTTGTAATGTTATAACAGAAAAATAAAAAATACTTAAAATTTTAAAAAACAGTTCCACATTGAATAGATTGGTTTGTATCTATTAGCTTTTGAAAATTATAATGATAAATCATTTTAAAAATTTATTGTCTATTATTATAATAGAAAATTAAGGTATTTTCTATTGTAATTTAAAAAATATTTTAAATTATTTATCATAAATATTTCCAAAATCTGATAAATATAAAAGAAGTATAGTTGTTAATGAATTAAATTATTTATGGAATAATAGATAGAAGAAAGAGAAACAATAATTTTTAGTGGAAAACCACCCCGTGGATTACCAAACATGCCCTTGCCAGTGCAAGATTTCGACATATGGTAGGTAGCCAAACCACGTTGTGGAAAGCTGAGACCAAAGTTTAGCACTAGGTCCATTGCAAATCTTATAGCTCTAGTATTCCAAGTTTTCTTACAGCCAAAAAGGGTCATTGGTGGTTTTCTTGAGTTGAAAAGAGGGAAATTGGCAGCTTGAATTAAGATGTTCAACCTAGAAAACAATACTATTTGCTTACTAAGCAGAAAGAAAATGGAATTCCAACTCACGTTTTTTAATTATAATTTTATATGTGTGTGGTTGTACATGAAAAGAGTTTCAATTCTTTATTATTATTATTATTATTATTATTATTATTATTATTATTATTATTATTATTATTATATATTCACTTTTATCTTAAAATACAATTAAAGTATAAAAGCGGCAAAAGCTAAAATCTGAGAATATATCATTAAGCAATACAATAAGCAGCATATTTTGGATAAATTTAAGCTCTCCAAAACATAATGGCATAATAATTTTGCTCATAATAAATATGTTGAAATTTTACCTTCTAATCAAATGAACAATACGTTTAATTTGGAGGTAACTAAAGGTACTACGCCAATGAAGCTAAACTAAGATGCACTATATTTAATATGTTTGTGATGGTTAGGAGGAGTTATTGTAAGTCTAAGCCTCTTAAGTTTACAATTTTGCATATTAACCCTTGAGGCTTGATTATTCACAAAACTAATCCTTCAAGTTTGAAAATTTTGCAAATCTAAAATTCAAGAAAAAAACAGCTGTTATAAATTCTTATTTTGATGGGATAGCCTCTGTTTTATTTGATTTATGGAATTGACCCTTAAACTTTCAAGTTTGTAAACCTAACTCTTTAATTTTTAAGAATTTTGTAAATCTAAACCTTGTTTAAAATTTGTACTATTTGTAACCTTAAAGCAAGGAGGCTAATTTTTATGAATATTTAAACAAAAATATTTTTATAAAATAAAATGAAACAAAAATAACTTAAAATATAAAATAATTCTAAAATTATGAAATAATTTAGTTTTCCATCTTTTAGATTTTTGTGAATTTCCATTCATAAATAATTTTCTCATTTTTTGGTACTATGTTACAATAGAAACTATATGAAAATGTCAAATAATTTTAAATTTTGTAAATTCCCAATTCAAAAATAAGTTTCAGAAATAATTTCATTTCATCTATTATGGAAAATTAATTATTCTACATTTTTCAAAGTTTTTTCCTATAATTTTCGCTACTTTTTTCTTTATTACCAAATACACCTTTAATTATTTTTATTTTTTAGTAGAAATAACATATAAATTTCTTTTTTAGGCATTTTAAAAAATTCTTTAATTTTTACTGATTATTTTTTATAATTTATATTCTAATATAATAATATTAATTGTAAAATTCAGAAGACAACAAAATAAATTCAAGTTATTAGCATAATGAATATTCATAAAAATTTATTAAATATTTATAGAATTATCTCGACTTAAGGTTTTTTTAAAAAGTGAAATAATTTTCCTAAACAAAAAATTATGAACATTAAATTTTTCGTAAAAGGGTAAATTTGTAATTTTTTAAAAATCAGAATGTTAGTTTTGAAACTCGAAATTTTAAGGTAAATTCTACAAAATAAAATAAAATGAGACGGGAAACTCGTCCAAACGAGACTTTTCCCTTGGGGTTATATTTGTAAAACTCTCAATCTAGGAGGGTTAATTTTGCAAATATTCAAACCCCAGGGGTGAATACACAAAAATTTAAATTAGAGGGTTAGATTGGCAAAAACTCCGGCCCAAGCGTACATTTGGGCCAGAGCATCCGCAGTATAAAGATCAGAAACTTATCGTAAAGGACACATATGTCATATCAATAAAAATCCAAGCTAAACAGCAGAGAGATTTTAGCTGCGCAGCCCATCCCAGACCAGCCCAACCCCGCCATATAACAATATTACTATTATGTTAGCTCGAATGGGCCGATCTTGCGGGCTGCGAGCGCTCTTACGATGGTCGGCGCCCTTCTATGTTAATCGTAGATATTATCCGTCGAAGAATGCGATTTTATTTTGTTCATGGCTAGGACGGAATGATGCTACAATAGAATCTCTTATTTTTTAAAAGTATTTTTTCTGTTCTCAAAAAACAGCATCTTATTTTTCATTTCCAATACAATTTTCCTTAATCTCAATACATTTTTTACCATTCTTAATACACTTCCATTCTAAATTCTGATAATACTCATCCTGTTCGTATCCCATCCAAGCTCCAAAATTAGCATTTTATTATGATATGTTCAGTAAATCGATTGATTTTAATTTTTCTTCAGAATTAATTTTAAGATAAAAACTTTAAATTACATAAATTTCCAAACAAAGAAACTGACTCGAAATTTTGGAGACGGGATTGATGTTGGAGTTGACAACGAATGAATTGGACTGGTTTGCACATTGTCTGCATTTGATTCAGAGATTACGATGCAACTCATTAACAGCATGTTTAGCAAACTTTAAAATTTTTTTAATCTAAAGTATTTTACTTTTATAATTATCATATCTTTTAATTATTTCTTTTTACAATTATCATATTTTTCAATCATTACTACGTAACTACTTATACAATCAACTTATCTATTTTAATTTTGCTTTTTTTTTTTTACTCCTCACCATTATTTTTATCACATCATATTATTCTCTATCAATTCAAAAATATTTCATTAAAAACTTTATCGCTTCCCAAATCTACCCTAATTGTATTATTATATTTAAAGAAAATGATAAAATTAAAAGAGCGTCCGAGAATCGTTAGCGTCGCTGAGTCTTCTGCCTCCCGGAGCGCGACATCCGGCGAAGCAATTGCATCCATTTGTGTATTTCGATGATTTCACGATATCATGATCATCTTCTAAATGCTGTAGAACTCACGTGTACAGGTGCACGTGGGTTGGGTTCAACCTGCAACCTATTGAACTCAACCTATTCAAACCGAGCTGGGTTAGGTTAAATTGACATATTGGTTGAGAAACAGGGGTTGGGTTCAACTCGATTTTAAATTGGGTTGGATTGGAGTTGGGAAAGTTTGGTTAAGTAGAACTCATTTTGGGAAAGTTGTCATCTTGACTTTAGTCGAATATGATCATGTGCCCCAGATGCAAATATCTATTTTTCTAAAAAAAATTTACAAAAATGCTAATATAAGGGTAATTTTTAACATTTTTGAAGATTTTTAAATAAATTTTTTATTTTTAAAAACTAAATTACCGATGATTTTTAAAAAATTTTAAAAAATATTTTTAAATGATAAAATTTAATACACATGTTAAATATACTTAAAATAATAATTTTATTAAAAATTTTTAAAATAAATTAAAAATAGATATATGCACTCACGAGTCTTGTGGCATAGGATCACATTCCACTTTGGCTGGGTGCTTCGACCAGCTAACAACTTCAGGCCATCTACACAGTACACAGCAGTCGTGCCACCGTATGTAGGGGTGTAACTCGGGCTCATGAAACTCGGGTTCATCTCAACCCTAACCCTAACCCTAACCCTATTTGTAAACTTTAACCCTAATCCTATTTTTGAAATTCGGGCTCGGGATCAGTTTCGAGTTGACATTCTCCTATTAATGTCTTTGTTACTCATCCTATACATATAGAGTTTTTATCACAAATTTGTTACATAAAAAAGTTTAAAAAATAATTTATTTTACGAAAACAAGAAAAATTCCAATATCGCTTTAGAGTAAAAAACAAATTAAATAGTTCTACTCATTTCAGAGCAATAACAAACTAATTTAAAAATCAAAATATTAACCAATGCATATCAAGTTATTAACAACTAACATAAACACAAACAAATGAAATAATTCTTTGGAATTGCAAAAGTATTTGAAATGCAAGCATTCAAGCTATAGAAATACCTGTTCAAGAAAATGCAAAAAAGCGCATCTTTTTCAACATTAAAGCACATCTTTCTAAATTACCATTTACACAATTTGAAATTTGAATAATTTTGCGTTCTGAGTAAAAATAGATATGAATAGTTAAATCGAGATATTCTAATATTTAGGTGGATTGGATCATGAAAATTCATTGAGTAAATAAGTTTAAAAAATTAAAATTGTTTCGAACAGTCACTCATCTTTTTTCATCAAGAGATATTGAAACATTATTAATTAAATTATTATACATATACAACTCCGTTTTATATGACAATCCATGGATATGCGTCAATTAATGTACTCTACTTGGTGAATGAAGTAGATTATAAAAAATATATTTACAAATTGGTAGAAAAATTAAAAATTGAATGAATTGCATTAGTTAATTTTGTATAGTTATATTTT
>JAXCLR010000001.1:88813215-88831586 GCA_035584095.1 Annona squamosa
CGATCTTATATAGTAGTTTTATTAATAATATATATATATATAATTAACTTGTAGTGAAGCCTTATTCAAAATGTTTGATTCTGAAATAAACGTTATCATACCTAAATTCTCTAGAATGAATTATTATTCAATTATTTGGAAAAAGTTATAAGCACTGTAGTGTATTCTTATAACTGTTTTGAAAACTTTTTTAGATTGAATTTAGTATTTTAGTAAATTATGTACATCTTCAATTGTATTAACAAATAATATCAAAGTTTAGTAAAATATATCTCTTACAATATAAAAATAACGTATAATATTTTTACTAAATATGAATGTAGCTACATTTTGAATTAATGTTCACATATAATTAGAAGTATCAATATAAATATTTGAAATAAAAGATATAAATGTTCATGATTAAGATATTTGTCAATTTAGTTTATGAACATGGTTGAATAAAATTTTAATAGATAAGAAAGTATCTAATTTTTTAATATCCTTTAACGTAAAAGCAATAATATATAGTTTCTAAATAATTAATTATATTTGTGACTTTTCAAGTTCCTAATTACATATTTTTAATTACGGTTATGTGAAAATCATTTTACTAACATTTTTATGTCATTAACTAACATAAATGAAGAATGCTTGTTTTATTAAATATTAATAAAAAATAAGTCATATTTCTTTTTTATTATTAAATAGCCTCAAGAAATATGACTTTTTTAATTTGAAAAATAAAAAAAGGTATATTTCTTGAGGCTAAATATATGAATAATCTACAAATATATACATTAATACCGAATTATTTTTAGAATTTTTTTAAAAATAATTATACGATATTTAATTTTTAGCATATTCATTAGCGGTAGCTGTACATTCGGATCATTATATAAGCTCAGGTATTCATTATAAAATGCTATTTTGTATAATGAATGACGGATGATCTCAAGTGATTGATCCACTTCGGAGGGCCGCTGGGCAGATGTCACCTGGTCACCGTGTAACATGCAAACCGCGTCCTCTGGCTCGTGATGATGCATGCTTCATTGGGATCAAAATGCATGTCCCGTTCATTGAAAACTTTTCATCCCGTGCCACGCATATATTGTAGGGTTATAGCATTCATTCATACACACCAACCAACCGACAGAAGATCATGGGAACTAGTAAATATAGGGGCGTGAATCGGGGCGGGTCGGGGTGAGTCAAGGTGTGCACAACTCTGACCCTCATTTTCAAAAATCTTATTTAACCCTTATTTTATACTGAGTCGGGATAAGGTCGGTTTGACCCTTACTTTTTTCTACAGGATCTCAGGACAATTCGGGTCGGTACCGGGTAAAAAACTACATGTCAAGTAAGAAATTTTTAAAAATTTATAAAACTATCAAGTATAAAGACAAATTTATATTAAATTTAACTACTATATGCTTAAATCTATTATTAATCAGTCAAAGTAAATATAAATAATTAAATAAAACATAAAAATTAGCATTGAACAAGATTTTTCTTTTTAATGTAAAATATCAGAAAACGGGTCAGCAGGTAGGTCCGCCCCAACCCACCTTGACCCGCACCGCCACCCTGTAAAAAACTCGGATTTTGCCCTGACCCACCCCGGTATTAAACAGGGGCGGGTCACAGGTCAACCCGCCTCGATTCCAACCCCTACGAAAAATCAAGCGTGAAGTGAGTTGTTCTCCTTTTCCCTCTTGCCCTACGAGTTGGAGAATTCATGGGACGATGAGTCTACTTTCTTGAATATGAATAGCAGAATCGTCAAACAAGTGGTATAATAGTAGGTAGCAACATAAAAGGAGAAAAATAGGGAGAGAGCATCTGACCTTCTGAAGGGATGCAACTCGGCAGCTGAATGCCGGCAAGGTCGGCAGTGACACCGGACGCAGGACACAGGACGCAAGGGCGCCGGACGGGCAGGGATGGGCTGTTAGGGGAGGACAGGTAGGGACGGGCGAAGGGGTAGGGATAGTCGGTAAGGAGAAAACGGTTGCCAGGCAGGGACAAAAGCACTGAGATAGTCAGACAGAGGCACCAGAACGGAGGCCGAGACAAAGGCACTGGGTTGCGGGAGCCCTGGACAGAGGCTGCGTGACAATGCGAGAAGAGGGCTCTGAGCTCATTAGGGTTCGGGAATAGGAGGGAAGGAAGGAAGGAAAGCGGGGAACGAGAAGAATGGCTGAAATTTGAAAATGGTTGGTCGGCGGTCGTGCGTCGGCTAACATATGCTATATTATGATAAAATATTTATCTTATATTAATAGAATCTCGGGTTCGGGTTTACAGGGTATGGGTTTACCTGAACCCGAAATCGAGAATGTTTATAATTCGGTCCGGGTTCGGGCTGAAGAATACTGAGTTTCAGCACTGCCAAGTTGCACCCCTGGTCCGCATGCATTCATTGCTGCTGCTTCTCATCGCCCATTAGTGGCAAGTGTAGGTCCAATGACCTAACCCATCACGCACTACCACCGTATCCGAATCCTCTCCTCCAGAAAAACCCATCATCGACTGTCGTTAGCCATCGACCAGCAACCGTCCGCCATGCCCAGATCTGTCGGTTCCGCCAGTTCCTGTGCCTTCTTCCTCACTGCCGGTGTAGCTCCATAGTCATCTTCTTTCTCTCTGTCGTCGCCACCGCTCCTGGCCGTCGTTCTCTGCCAAATCCGGCAAACCCATCGGAATCCATCTTCACAAACCACCTAGATCTGCATCATCGATAATGATCGCTCGATCGTTGCGTCGTGGAAATCTTCGGCCAAGAACCAGTCACGAGCGGATGTTGTTTTGGGGATGATGGAACACCGGTCTTGGTGCTCCAATGGCCCATGTAGCCTTGTACACATGCGGCCTCCTGATTGGGAAATCTATATCCCTTAATTATCGTGAAATCCTCGCATTTATTTTCAATAGGCAAAAAATTATTCCCAAGTTATTTATGCAAGCACTATTGAAGTACATCATTTTATTGAATTATAACGATTTTGAAAATTTAAAATATATTTTAATTTTGTATAGTTAAAACAGAAAGTACTAGTTTAAAATACAAATAATTATCACATCATTTTAAAACTAAATTTTTAAGTTAAATTTGATTGAAAATGCTTTTTGTATATGCAGGCAAAGCAGTAAATTATGATTTCCGAATATGTTTTAAAATTAATCTATAAATATAATTTTTATTGGCAATGATTTTAATTAAATAAACAATTGCAATATTGTATTAATTTTTTTTTTAATTTATTTGTAATTCTGACAACTTAGGTTGAAAAAGTGCGTTTATAGTTGGGTTAGGTAGGGCCAGGTTGGGTTTGGATGAATTAGGTTTGGGTTGAGTACGGACGAAAATGGGTTGGAATCAGTTGATTTGGGTTAGCTTCCAACCCAACCCATGTGCAACCCTACTCGCACGTGAAGATGATCACATCAGATAATGATGCACGCGTGTATTCAAACATGCAACGGATAGATTAAAGAATAAAATGGCACTTGATCAGGGGGAAAAAAAAATAAAAGGGAAAAAGCCCGGATGAGAAATCCAAGTACAGCTAAAACAATCGACCTGCGAAAGTGGCCCAGAATCAGACCAATGGAGGATCTGTTTATACCATTAAAATTTTTAGTGTTGCCGTCCCATTTTGGCATATTTTGTTGATTAAATAAAAATATTGATGTAACAAAGAATCTGCGTATTTTATTTAAAGTTATTTGTTTATCTAAACATTAAGTTTCATCAACTTCAAATATTTTTAAGGGCTCCATTGATAAAAGTAATAAATTAACACAATACAATTATTTGATTTATGTATTTGTTTTAAGATTATTAATTCAACATATGTACAATCTAAAACATTCTTCATATATAGATGAACGATCGCAAAATTTATTATAATACTTTAATGAATACATGATGGATTAAAATATTTTTTTATTTCAGATATAATTATAAATAATTGGATTTCTAATTTAATCATACTATAAAAAATAATATATGCAACAACAAAATTTGTTGCATATAAAAAATTATTACTTATGGTTATCACTGAATTATTACTTATAAAAATAATATATGCAACAACAAAATTCATAAGCAACAAACATTTTGCTATCATATGTATAATAAATTGGTGATATATATCTATTACAACAAATAATATGCAATTAAAATTAGGCTATTAATTAATTATATATATAAATCATATATAATAAATATTTGCTACTCATAATATTATATGCGATAACTATTCATTCGCTGCTTAATAATTGGTACTTATAGTGTTTTTTTATGGGAGGAAGTGTCTAGTCCTTACTCATGTTAATTGATTAATTATCTTATTTCGTTGCTTTTCTACCTTTATATTTCAAATTTTTTATTTATTTCTATATAATTATTGTGTCTATTTTCAATTTATTCAACGTTTCACTCGGATCATATAGCATTATTATCTCTTTTTAAAGTTTACCTTATTGTCAGTTTTTTGTTCTCATCAAATTACCAGCTCCCAAGTCTAGTGGAAGAGGTAGCTAGCTAGCTAGCTAGCGGTGCAAGCGCGTTGCTTGGCAGAGATGCAACCGGCCTCGAATTTCCACCTTCGCACCTCTGCATCCTCCACCATCTTATCTATAATCTATTAATAAAGATATTTAAAGGTACGTGGCACAGAAATGTAGGAGAAGCTGGAAAGAGACAAAGGGTGCCCCTGACCGTTTCTCACCTTTTAGCTGCAATCCACCCAAGCTCTCCAATCTCAACCGTACATTCCACTTTGGCAATACAAAATTACCAGAACACCCTTCGGACATGTCCATAAACATGTCAACACCCGCTTCATTTGCTGTGGTGGATGGGCAATACGGTAAAAGTAGAATGAGTACGTAGGAACTAAGAGTCCAATCTCCGTGTTTGACCAGGAACGGGAATCCCTATCGAGTGGGTAGGTGGCATTGTGGTGGGGAAGGCCTCGAGTCAAAAATAAAGGCCGCCGCGCCGAATAAATAGTTTTTTTTTTTTTTTTTCTCCCGATAGACGCCGAATAAACGGTTAGGGGCATCTACATTAATGTTCTCGTTTATTTAAAATTTTTAGCTGTACATGTGATTTAAAATAAGGCTCCACTACTGTGTAATTAAGTGTAAACTCTTCTATTTTTAATATATTAATAATTAATGTAAATTTTAATTTATTTATTATATTAAACATCATTTATTTAGTTCCGAAATTAAATTTTATTTAAATCAAATATGTACACAAGAAACATTTGTTTATATATTCATATGTAAATTTACATATGCATTAGAATGTGATAAGACTATAAAATCATTTCTTTATATAGTAGTAATACTCTAGATAATTTAAATATTAAAAATACTATTTTAAAATTGATATTTCATGTTAAATTATTTTTTATGTTGATTTTATACATTTAGAGACAAAGCCAATGCAAAATGAGATAACAAAATTTGAAAATTTTTTATAATAATATAAGTAATGCTAAATATAATAGATAAAATATATTTTCTATCTATTATCAAAATAATAAAAAATAAAGAAAGTTATGTACAAAAAAGTTTCATAAAAGCATTTTTCTTTAAAATATACTCTGAAATATTCATGAAAAAATTACTATATATTAACTAGTAGTATGATCTCAAATAAAAAAAATTATAAAATTTTTTATTTACCTCATAAAAATGACAAGCGTTACCTTTCCGACCTTAAACACTATTAAAATTATATATTTAGCATATAAAAAATGGATGAACAGAGACCTGATATATTTTACATAATAAATTTTTTATATAAAACAAGAATATTAATTTTTTTATACACGCCATTGGAGAGCAGAGGGAATTCGAAGTGTACACACGCCGAAGACTGTAATCTAGTGATGCTGAGGGATCTCGCGTGCATTCCCCGCGGATTTTGAGGATTTTGCTTTCAACATAGAACATGAGGGTCACGTGCACAAAACAGCCTATGAAAATTATCATCACCCCATATGTGCCAAAGCGCTCTACATTATATCATGTATTTGTTTACATTAAAAGTTTATAAAATTAAAAATTTTCTCTTTCCATAATTATCATACTTTTTAATAATTTTATCGTATTTTTCTATATTATTATCATACTTTTCAATCATTTATTCAATTTTTATATAACTATCCTATTTTCTAATTGTCACTTACATCATATTATATTATTTTCTTTTATTTTAAAAAACTTTATATAAAAAGCTTTTCTTGGAAAAGCTTTACCACTTGTCATAAGGAAAGGATGAATGAATGAATTTATGGCACGTTAATTTGAAAAAGGGCTGTTGGGCTCTTCCACAGCAATGCAAATCAAAGTCCGAGTATCGTGAAGAACGCCATAAATTAATTAATAGATTCATCCTCAAAGTCATAAGCTAATTATAATTAGTGGATCCAATGCTCTTAGACAACTATATATAACTACTTACGAAAACATCGATATCGCAGTATAGTCCACTTAGCTAATTAAAATGATTAATCGAGATGATACGTAATTAATCGAGTCATTGGATCGTTAATGCGGACAATAATATATAGTTTATAGTCTATACATGAAGAAAGTAACGAATTTTTTAATTATGTCCGACGGTGCCAGAGGCTGGAATAGAGTGAGAGGTTTGAATTCGTTTATTCCTCTGACCAATCAATAGGGAATGGGAATTGATGGATGTATCTAGATATGAATATTTCTTCGTTGTTTGTGGCGATTTGTTTTTATGGGAGGTCCCCCATTCAAAGGACAATATGAGCTTCTTGAGAGAGAGAGTGAGAGAAAAACGACCTTATCCTTATTATAATCAGTAACGAACAGTGTTTCCAGCTATCTACCTTATTTTTAATGATTTTTTTTTTTCTTTCGACAAATGATTTTAAGGGTTTCGCTTCACCTTCACTTCTCGCCCTTGGGACCTGTCATTTCAGTTCGTGCATTGAAGCGAAGCAGTTCAACGAATATTTCATTTTTCCAACTTGGAGATCATAAAGGCTTTCTAACTTGAAAGGTTTTCCTTTCTAGCATCTGAATTTATAGAGTTTTTCTAAAATTCACCGTTTTCTCGCGTGATTTTTTTCTTTCTTTCTTTCTTTTTTTTGCCAGTGAAGGGGAAGTAGATTTTTCATTTCTTTTCTTTCCAAAGCTTTTGGGTTCTGATGGTTGTCTTTATTTTTAATTTTTAAGGTTTACGGGTCATAACAAAATTTTGCAATGCATGCTGTAGCCACAGACACAAAACTACTTGAATGTGTATAATTCTTCTCTGTGGCTGCATTTTTTCGGCATTAGGGTTTCCTTTTACGAGCAATAATGATATGGGACAATAGGATTTATGGGGTCCATTTTTTCTTTTTAGATAGGATTTTCCTGAGTATTTGCAAGCAAGAACAATAGGAGGCGCCAGAAAATGAATTCGATGCTCTCTTTTCTTTTCTCATTTGAGTCAATTCATGATTTCTCCTATTCAAATTACACATGCACAGGTGGGAACGATGGCGGGAAATGCACCAGCGTCAGTTCCTCCGGGTTTCCGTTTCCATCCAACAGATGAAGAGCTGCTGTACTATTACTTGAGGAAGAAGGTGGCTTACGAAGCCATTGACCTTGATGTCATAAGAGATGTGGACCTTAACAAACTTGAACCTTGGGATCTCAAAGGTTTGTTGCTGTTCTTTCTTTCTCGCTTCGTTGTTTCAAAGAAATCACCCCCCAGCATTCTTCTTCTTTTGCCTCCTAACTTCTTCTTTGTGTGTTGCCTCTAAAAAAAATTAAATTACTTTCACGTTCAAGGATGAAAAAGAAGGTACTATCAAAAAAGAAGACCTATTTAAGGATCTTTCATTATGTGGTGCTTTATGAAAAGATAGAATTTCAAAATTTCACTTGGAACTAGCACGACAATAATGTACCTTATAGCTAGTCCACAAACTAGGTTGTATGTCGATTTTTTTTTCTATTTTCTTTCTTTCCTTGACAACGGCACAGCTGTTCAGTTGACAGGCGACAGCTGCTTGTTGGCCCCATCCTTGGTAACAAATCTCTGTAGGGGCAACTGATAACCCGTTTATATTAGCAATTATTATATAGTTCTTCTGATAAGTCAATTATTATATAATTAGTAATGTTTTCATTTCTGATTTCTGTTGGTTGAACTGGTGTTCAAAACCCAAAAGGCAAAATGATCTTGTTAATTCATCCCATATAAAGATATTTATATAGCCAATTGACAATTGGGCAAATTACATTTTCGGCACATATGTGGAGGATGCAAGGATGGATCATCATGAGCAAGCATGTATTAATGTTTGAACTTTGGAGACTGAACAATGCAGTTTTGTTGGGCTTTGGAATTGAAAGAAAAACGTCCGTAGTATTTAACTTGCTGCGATTCATGCAGAAAAGTGTACGATTGGGTCAGTTCCTCAGACGGAGTGGTATTTCTTCAGCCACAAGGACAAGAAGTATCCGACTGGGACCCGGACCAACAGGGCAACGAGTGCTGGATTCTGGAAGGCGACAGGAAGAGACAAAGCCATCAACCTCAGCAATTTCAAGCGGATAGGCATGAGAAAGACACTGGTTTTCTACACCGGCCGAGCCCCTCATGGCCAAAAGACTGATTGGATTATGCATGAGTACAGGCTTGAAGATGATCATGTCGAAGCTCAGGTATCAATCTATGCATCCCATCTAGATCTGACCTATTTTAAAACCCAGATAATAAGATCAAAGCCTTAGATGGAATATGGGTTTAATATTTCATAAAATCTCATCATATGATTATATCTTGCTCTGTTTAAATTTCTAGGAAGATGGATGGGTGGTCTGTAGAGTATTCAAGAAGAAGAACCATCCCAACGCTTTCCAAGCAGAATCATCAGTAGTAGAAGACGCCCATCATCTGTCCAACCAAAATCAGGCAAGTGGGCTACACAAACAAAAGTTCCAGGCACCATTTAATCACGGCATGCTCAATACCCCCTCGATTCACCTTCCACAGCTGCTGAGCACAGAACCCACCCCCACCGCATCGCCATTCTTACCACAGCATCTCTCTTTGAAAAGCATGGACATTGAGTGCTCTCACAACCTGATGAGGCTGACGACATCCCCGTTTCCCCAACGCGGATCATCAGGCCAAATCATGCAAGAAGAACGGAGGTTCGGTACTGGAGATTGGTCTTTTCTAGACAAACTATTAGCATCCCATCAGTGCTTAGAACAACTCTCTCAAAGCAAGATGGCATCTTCATCTCAAGCCGCGAACGCAGCTGTCTCCTCAGTCTACAGATTGCCATTTTATCATCTGGGCTATTCAGCTGATCGTCTTCAGAAATTTTCAAAATAATTAATCATTGCCAGTCTTTATTATTCCTAAATGTGGGGGGTTCTTGTCTTCTGAATTCTGCTGGTCGTATACACTTCATAATGCCACCCCTATTTGGGATTTCCCTTCTCATATTGGCTTAGATATGAAGCATGTATTTCTATCTTGTAGCTATACATCAATTAATTGAAATTTCTGCATAGTCACAAGGATGGCTGACGAATGTATTAATTCTTATCATTAACTTTCTTTCTTTTCTATACTCTATATTGTATATGTATTTGCTTCTTTGGTGAGCCGATTGATGTCATCCTACATTGACAGCAAAAGGACTTCAAATGGATCTCCTTGTTTCAAAGAAAACAAGTTTTAACCACATAGCTCTATCATCTTTTTTTTTTTTTTTTTGATTAAAATAGCTCTATCATCTTTGATACAAGCAATAATCAAAAAGTAGTGTATGTGGTCAACCATTCAATGTAAGTTTTTAATTTAGCTATGTTCGATTAAATGCAGTAAAGGATTTGGTTACTTTTAATCAAATGCAGTCAAATAGTATATTGATTGTAACCAAAGTTTTATTATTATTTGCAGTCAAATTTTGATAATCATACTAATGTTATTTTTCTGTCGCATTTGATGTAAAAAATGACTACATTTTATAAAATATTACCACTCTAAAGCAAACTATTATTTGATATAAAATATTTACTTCTAGACAAAATATATCTAATACAACTAAATACACATTATATTGAACTAAAAATTAGCAACATTTAATGTAAAAAAATTAGCTGCATTAAGTAAATTTATTGTACTAGAAATTACAATAATTAATATATATGGGTTTTAGTATTCGAAACATTACTATTTATAATTTTTGGTATTTTACTATGGTAATTAATTAATTAAATGTAAGATATATTTTTTTGTAAAATTGATAGTAGGCTCCACTTTTATAAAACCACTCTTCTATACAATCTTTTCATTTTTTAATATCTTAATCGTCCATAAAAATTCACTTCATTTATTATATTTAACATTATTTATAGTTTTACTGAAAGTCTATCATTTTTCTATTATCACTTTATATAGGCCCAATCAATAAATATGTAAATTCAACATAATAAATTGATTTAATATTAAAATTATTTTTAATTAGTATTTTTAATATCTTAGCCATCTAAATATGACTAATATGTAAATACATGATTTTATAAAATTATTGTTATATTCTAAAACGCATGTAAATAGATGTAAGTATTTTTTCTAATTTACACATGAATCTATTTGATTTAGATGAAACTTAACCTTCTACTAAACAAATGATATTAAATACAATGAATAAATTGAATTTTTGCATTAATTATCAACACCTTAAAATGGAGAGAATTATAAGAAATAACTTTTATGTAAGTCAGTTACACAGGAAGAAACTCATTGATAATAGCATAATTCATGGAGATCTGATTCAATGAGCCCTTGCGCATTGAAATTTCAATGAGATCTGATTCAATGCGTCGCCATCCACGTGTGCCAGCCTGCATCTGGGGCATCCATTCAAAAGCGTCGGGAATTTTGCTATTTCATCCATCTACTTTATATAGTTTCACCCCTTATGCTAAAACAGAAAAAAAAAATCAAGCATCGAAAGTGAAAAGGGAGAGCAGTGGGGGGAGAGAGAGGAGATAGGGTATTAATGTGGCAAGTTGGAGATCCTGGTCAGCAACTCTCGGCGGCGTAATGGAAGATCAGTGGACCGGCTATCGGCAGCTCTTGGCAACGAAAGGGAAGTTGGAGATCCCTGCGTTTTTACCATTTCTATCCAGTTTCTTCGGTAGATCCCTTCCTCTTCTTTCTATTTCCACTTTTTAATATTTCTGCAATGCAACAAATTCTTGTTCATTATTTTTTTAATTCCAATTTTGACAAGTCTCCTCATTCCCTCATCGCACGACATTTATAGCTACTTTTGTTTGGGAGCTCAAACAAGGATTTGGTAGATCTCCTTTTTCTCTATTTATTTTCTTTTTTAAAAAAAAGTTTGTCCAACTCTTCTGCTTATTGTTTTGATCAATAGGCTACTGTAATCCATTGATGCTTTATACATTTTTCACTAGAGAATTGAGTATGATGTTTATAAAATTTTCTTGTCTTCTATTCAAGTTATGCTTACTTAAGCATTTTTTTTTGAATTTCAATCACGTTGATTTTTAGAATTATAAGAATATCCGGTTAATCTTCTAACTTGTATTTTAGTTGCTTGATGTCTATGCCTTATGCTAGAATGTAACAGCTCAAGCTTCACACCTAGTTATTTTGGAAATTTAAAAAATTTAACCAACAAATACTCTTAGGGAAAACCCTTCTTACGGATGTTGTTAATTTTTTTTTGCTTTTTCATATACATAGATTTTTGGTTATTATGTTTTTTCATTTGTTATTTTGTTGTTCTTTAAATTTAATTGCCAATGTCAGGTGTACTTGTTTGATTATGGATGTGCATGTGAATGATGTTGTAGTCGATCATTGTATGAGTGGAGTTCTGGTGGATTCATCCATGGGAGGAGTTTAGGTAGATCAATTTGTGGGTAACGTTGTAGTGACCGAGTCTATGGCTGGTGGAGTTCTGATAGATCAATCTAACAAGGCATGTGAAGTTGCTAGACCACAACATGATTTAGATGAAGTTGGGATAGATGCATCTAATGTAGGTGTTATCAATACATGTGATTTAAACTCATCAGAGCCACAAAATGTAAGTGTCAGTTGTATTCCTGTTGGTCGTCCCAAATTGAGACCCGTTATTGGAATGGAGTTTGCTTCACTAGAAGATGCGTACAAGTTTTATAATGAGTATGCATGGTGTAGTGGTTTTAGTATTAGAAAGGATCAAACTCGAACTATGAAGTCCGAAATGCTAATAAAATTATGAAATGTTCTAAGGCAGGCATTCAGGATCAAAAATGGAAAGAGCTCCCGAACAGGAAATGGAAGGCTCATGCTCTATCTCGTTGTGATTGTCCAACAAAATTTGTTATGAGTTTCAAATCTGAATGATCTATATTTCAAGTCACTCAATTTGTGGAATCACACAACCATGTTCTTTGTACTCTGGGGAAGATACATTGCTTGCAATCACATAAGAAGGTCATAGAGAATAATCAAGTATGACTTCAAGTACTAAATCATATGGTATCGTGGTAGCAAAATTCATTGATTTTATGTCTACTGAAGTTGTAGGTCATAGTAAGCTTGGATGAACAGAAAGGGACATGAGAAATGCATTGGGATAAAAGTTCCAGGCAATGTACAAGTTTGATGTAAATGCACTACTAGGTCTTTTCCAAAGTAAAAAGTAGAGATGATCTTGAATTCACATATAAGATTCAAGTTGATGAGGATATGAGGTTCACTTCATGTTTTTGGGTGGATAGGCAATCGAAGGTGGATTATATTGCATTCAATGATATTGTTTGTTTTGCACAACATACAAAATTAATGAATACAACGTGCCATTTGAGGCCTTCATCGGTGTCAACCATCATAAGCAAATAATGTTATTTGGTGCAGGATTGCTCTTTAGAGAAACTATTGAGGACTTTAAGTGGTTATTTCAAACATGGTTCAATACGATGAGGGGCATTTATCCAAAGGCAATCATCACCGACCAAGATGCAGCCATCAAACAAGCAATTGCACAAGTTTTCCCAAATAGTCATCAAATTCTATGCTTATGGCATATTTGCAAAAAAATTCCTAAGAAGCTGTCGCATATCTATCAAAAGCACCCATCGTTTAAGTCAGCCTGGAACCTTTGTTTATACGGGGTACAGACAATTGAAGAATTTGAACACTCTTGGTTGACGATGGTTGACATGTTTGAATTACATGAACATTCTTGAATTCAAAGCCTATATGAGATTCGACGTAAGTGGATTTCTGTTTTCACATCACATATATTTACAACTAGCATGCACAGTACGGGAAGAAGTGAGAGCATGAATTCAATCTTTGATGGATTTGTCAACCGCAAATATAATCTACTTAGCTTCGCAAGTGGTAATGGAAAGGCCATTGAGAGAAGAAGACATGCCAAATGCACAACAAAATTTGAATGTGTAAATGGGCATCCATTCTTGAAGACAAGGTATGAACTTGAAGCCGAAATGGTGACAGTGTACACATAAAAGGCATTTTAAACATTTTAAGAGGAGGTTGAGGAGAGCATCTATCTTATAGCACAAAAGATCAAAGAAGAGGGTGGAATAGAAATTTGGTAAGTTTATAAACCCAATGCGATAGATGTTGCAAAGCACAAAGCAATAGTCTGGAATATGGAAGAAGTAAAGGCTTCATGTACATGTAATAAATTTGAGTTTATTGGCATTATATGCCAACATATATTTACCTTACTTCATTTCAAGGGAATAGCCTCCATGCCTCCAGCACATGTGCTAACACATTAGAAATGAAATGCTAAAACTCAAGCTAATGAAGTGAGTAGTATTGGAATAAGAACAAAAAAGCAATGCCTTGTTCTACGTAATCATGTTATCTCACGTACAATGTGCTATATTCGGCAAGAAACATTACAAAACAAACAAGTTTATGAGATGGTGAAAGAGAATTTGCAAGTTTTGATAAATTTGGTCCATGACATGGTTAAAAAGAGATAGTGAAGGCGACAGTGAGTAAGAAAGATGGGGCAGAGATCGATCAAGTCAACGACGAAGCTGACAACTTCAACTACATTGATGAGACACAAGAGATGCTAGATCCTATTACACAAAGAGTTTCAAGTGCAACACTAGCATCCGGAACCTCCCAAGCTCCAAGCATGTTTGACCCACATACTCATCAAAGGAAAAGAAGAACAACCAAACTATTGAAATGTGCTCTTTAGCAATTACGTCCTAATAAACTATGTCGTGAATGTAAAAAGAAGGTGGTGGGGCATCACGAAGGACTTGCCCTGCATTTAAAGAACTTACCTCAACCACTTGTGCTAAAGATGTGGGTGTTATCATTGCTAGTAGAGGCAAGGGTGGCAATCGTTGAGGTGCTTTATAATTTCAATATACATGCATCCGAGCATTTCTTCTTTTATGCATGTTTGGTCTAACTTGTTTCATATTTACTTATTTGATCTAACTTGTTTCATTTTGTAGGTGCATCCAATCCAAACAGAAAAATGGCATCATGTAGTGTTAATTCAAGTACCAGAAGCGATAATCCTATATGTTTTTGCATGCAACCAGTTGTATTACTAACTTCTAGAACTCAACCCAATCCTGGAAGGCATTTTTTAAGATGTCCATTTTACAATGTAATTTGGTTCTTGTACTCTTTATTCATTTTTATCCATTTTTACCCTTCTAAGAAGTATTCTTTATGTTGCTCATAATATGTGTCCCTCCCTTCATCTTTCTTTTTTGCAAGACACTTCTAAGGATAGTAAGTTTTTAGATGGTTGGATCAAGGATTTGTGCCAACTACCTACCATGAAGTGAGCATGATAGGTGCCTCTAATCAGTGTGATGAATGTGTGGAATTAAAGGCTAATTTTGAGGAGCTTTTGCAGTGTGTTACTGAATTGAAAGAAATTCATATTCTAGATTCTAAAAGGTGGAAACAAGTTGATTAGAAAAAGGACATCGAGATAAGTGCTTTGGAAGGAAAGCAGCTTGCATTGGAGAGAAAGTATAACATGTTCATCATTCTCTTGGTTGTGTTGTTTGCCTTGTTCAACTCAAAGGCATTTTCGAACTAAATGTGGGTATTTGTAAGAAACAATTAGTTGTTATTTTGAATGTAGGAGACATTTAAAAATTCCACTAGATTTTAGTTATATGTAAGAGGCATGTGCAGGTTGTACTAGACTTGAAGTTGGATGATTCTTGCCATCATATCATGTATTTGAATTATACAAGCTTTCTGATTTGGTTGCATCCCGAAATCAAAATTTTGTGTTGGTCAAACATTGTATTTTCTTGCTATTTTTAGGGCTAGTTTGTGATAGTGTATGGGTACCGATATATGCTTACATTTGCATTATATCGGTAAGGACCAAATTATCGAAATTGTAATTCATCCAAGAATGTGACAAATTGCTTAATATTTGCATTATATAGGTAATGACCGAATTTTAAACTGCAATCGATCCAATTCATAAGAATGTGATAGATTGCTTGATTGCATTATATACGCAATGACCAAATCACCAAAACGCAATTTAGCTTATTCATCCTAGAATGTCAATTTACAGCACATAGTGCCTACACATTCACCATCGACATTACAAGTAAAAGACCCATCATGAACAACAACTCAAAATTGACAACATGGCTTAACAGTTTCTACATTTACAATGGCAGATGGACATTACATTTGAAATCATACAACTCAAAATGAAATTACACTTGGGTTAGCCCTCCACCATCAACTACAAAATGAAGAGCTTTCATCCTCTCATCTTCGCTGGCTCAAAGCTCAAAGCATGAATTCTCCAAATTTATTGCTAGCAACCACATTCATTTCAATCATCACAATCTCAAAAGTCATCAAACACATTGACTTTGACAATCACCGACAAATAAGATCACTTTTCCAATTAATAAAGCACCGAAAATTAACAAATATGGAATAACATTTAAAGAGATTTAATAACGGATTTATCGCCCCAAACCAAAAGTGGATGATCACAGGCTTGTCAAAGCCTTAGGAACATCAATAGAATGTTGACATCAGTCTGTTTGATGGTCCCAACATCTGGACAAATAAGCTTGATAAACTAGCAAGAATGATTCAAGAGAGGAATTGCAAAACTTAGTTATCATCACAATTATGAACCACTAAATAACTTAAAAACTACAAATCAAGAGATAGAAATAACATACCAAAATTAAATTATGGGTGTGTTTGTTTGGGAAATAAATATGTCAACCAAAACTTTTCAATCTAAAACTTTTCACTCTCCATAACTACTTTATTTTTTAATTATTTTTTCACATTTTTTATACAAACTAACCTATTTTTCAATCATTTCTACACAACTATCCAAACAACTAACCTATCTATTTTAACTTTATTCTTTTTACTCCTCATCATTACCCCTATTATATCACATCATATTCTATCAATGTGACAACTTCTACTTCAAAAATTTTCAATCAAAAGTGTTACCCTCAACCAAACACACCCATCATGAAAATAATAACCTGAAATCTATCATCACAATTTTAAATAATTGAGACAACATAAAAATAATAAAGTCTATCCATCCAAAGAGCAAAATTTGAGCAAGATCATCTTCCGAAACAGGACCATCCTTCCAAGAAACAAAATCTGAACAAGAAGATCCTCCCAAATAACAGAATTCATCAGGCAAATTCCATCTAGCCGAAAAAAAAACAATTGTGAAAATAGCATGGAGGGACAAAACCAAGTGTAATAATGCTAAAAATAGGTTAAGATGCTTTCAAAACAATACCTTGGAAGCTTTGAGCTCTTATCATTTGCATAAATCGTGCCTCGTTCCTTGTTTCGACTTTTTATGGATAGAAGTTGGAATCCATAATTCCAGCAATGAAATCAGTGTTAGGTGGTTCCTTCCACGTGAAGTCAAAGTGGGTGGGGACCACCCATTTGGCATCTTTGAAAAATGCGTTACCTGCGTTTGTTTTATTCTCTTGCTTTCGGCGCAGAAGAAAAATAAAAGAGAGAGAGAGAGATACAGATCATGATATCTCTCTTCTCCTCTCGGCAGTGACAATCCGTCGTCAGAGTGTTTTTCTTTCCGTCTCAGTTTTCAGAGAAGTAGCAGCAGCTCCAACGGACGGAGGATTTTATCCTCACATGCTCAAGGCTTCTACGGCAGTTATCTCTTTCGGTCATTAAGAGAGAAAATTCTGCCGTCATCTCAGATTTGGTGAGATCCATCCTTGGTTAATTTCTATGTTAAAATCCATCCTTATTATGATGATGAAATCCTCTAGTTTTAACTAGAGAAGACATTGCATTGTAATCCCATTATTCTATAGTGGAAGTTTTACCTGGACTGGGTCCCGTGGTTTTTCTCCTTTATTAAAGAGGGGTTTTCCACGTAAAATTGTGGTGTGTTTTTTCGTGGGTTTGATTATTTATTATCTGTGATATTTATTGTTTGAGATTAATTATTCCTGTTTAATCTACACAAAAGGGGATAGCCTAAAATCCCAACAAGTGGTATCAGAGCGAGGTTTTAGTAATCTTGTGCCTTGTGTTGAACAATGGAGGTTAATACAAGTAGAATGATTAATTTGAATGGTTCAAATTATCATGTGTGGAAGGAAAAAATGGAAGACCTGCTATATGTTAAAGATTTTTATTTGCCTGTGTTTGCGGAACAGAAACCCGAAGATAAAACTGATGCTGAATGGACTTTACTTCATCGTCAAGTATGTGGGTATATCAGGCAGTGGGTAGATGATAATGTTTTAAACCATGTCAGTGAAGAAACACATGCACGTTCTTTATGGGACAGGCTTGAACAACTGTATGCTCGAAAAACTGGGAACAACAAGTTGTTTCTAATAAAGAAGTTGATAGGCTTGAAATACAGGGATGAAACTCCTTTATCAGATCACTTGAATGCTTACCAGGGAATTCTTAATCAGTTGGCTGGGATGAATATCAAGTTTGAAGATGAGGTGCAGGGGTTATGGCTTCTAGGCACATTGCCGGACTCGTGGGAGACGTTTAGAATGTCGGTATCTAACTCAGCTCCAAATGGCATAGTCACTATGGATTTGGCTAAGAGTAGTGTTTTAAATGAAGAGATGAGAAGAAAGTCACAGGGTCCGTCACAGTCAAAGGTCTTAGTCATGGAAAAGAAGGGGAGGAGCAAGAGTAAAGGTCCGATGAACAGAGATAGAAGCAAAAGCAAGTCAAATAGGTTTGCCAATGTTGAGTGTTATCACTGTGGTAAAAGGGGGCATATAAAGAAGTATTGTCGACAACTCAAAAGAGA
>JAXCLR010000001.1:88831686-88844231 GCA_035584095.1 Annona squamosa
GGGCCGGCAAAGCAAATTCTTGGCATAAACATTCATCGTGAGAGGAATGCCAAGAAGTTATATCTGTCACAGGAGAACTACATTGAGAAGGTACTTCAGAGGTTCAACATGGACAAAACTAAAGCGGTTAACTCTCCTCTTGCTACTCACTTTAAGCTAAACATCTAGTAGTGTCCCTCTACAGATGTAGAGAAGAAAGACTTGAAAAGGGTTCCATATGCTTCAGCTATGGGAAGTTTGATGTATGCAATGGTGTGTACAAGGCCAGACATAGCTTATGCAGTTGCTATTGTAAGCCGGTTCTTGTCTAATCCTGGGAGAGAGCATTGGAATGCAGTTAAGTGGATTATGAGATATCTACGAGATACTTCCAGTTTGAGACTTTGTTTTGACAATGAGAAATCATTACTAGTTGGCTACACAGATGCAGATATGACAGGAATGTGTTGCACTTTCTACAACCGAAGCAGAATTCTTTGCAGCAACTGAAACATGCAAAGAGATGTTGTGGATGAAGAGGTTTTTACATGAGCTCAGCTTTAAACAATAGAAATATATAGTATTTTGTAATAGTCAAAGCGCAATTCACCTTGGTAAGAATTTTTCTTTTCATACAAGATCAAAGCACATTGATGCGAGGTATCATTGGATAAGAGAAGCTATTAATGACAAGTTGTTTGAACTTGAGAAAATCTATACCGATTATAATGGCTCTGATATGTTGACGAAGGCTTTACCAAGGGAAAAGCTTGAAGTTTGTCGTTCAATCGTTGGGATGGTGAATCCCTCCACGTAATCGGAAAGGGGAGATTTGTTAGGTGGTTCCTCCCACGTGAAGTCAAAGTGGGTGGGGACCACCCATTTGGCATTTTTGAAAAATGCGTTACCTGCGTTTGTTTTATTCTCTTCCTTTCGGCGCGGAAGAAAAATAAAAGAGAGAGAGAGATACAGATAATGATATCTCTCTTCTTCTCTCGGCAGTGACAATCCGTCGTCAGAGTGTTTTTCTTTCCGTCTCAGTTTTCAGAGAAGCAGCAGCAGCTCCGACGGACGGAGGAGAATTTTATCCTCACATGCTTAGGGCTTTTATGGCAGTCATCTCTTCCGGCCATTAAGAAAGAAAATTCTACTGTCATATCAGATTTGGTGAGATCCATCCTTGGTTAATTTCTATGTTAAAATTCATCCTTATTGTGATGATGAAATCCTCTAGTTTTGACTAGAGAAGACATTGCATTGTAATCACATTATTCTATAATGGAAGTTTTACCTAGACTGGGTCCCGTGGTTTTTCTCCTTTATTAAAGAGGGGTTTTCCACGTAAAATTGTGGTGTGTTTTTTCGTGGGTTTGATTGTTTATCATCTGTGATATTTATTCTCTGAGATTAATTATTCCTGTTTAATCTACACAAAAGGGGATAGCCTAAAATCCCAACAATCAGAATTAAAAAAAAATAATGAGCAGCAGAATTTTTTAAAAATTAGGAATAGAAAAAGGAGATCTACCAAATCCTTATTTGAGCTCCCAAACAAAAGGTAGCTCTAAATGCCGTGCGCTGAAGGAATAAGGAGACTCATCGAAATCGGAATTAAAAAAACAATGAGCAGGGATTTGTTGCATTGTAGAAATTTAAAAAAAATGGGAATAGAAAGAAGAAGAAGGGGATTTACCAAAGAAACTGGATTGAAATGGTAAAAATGCAAGGATCTCCAACTTTCCTTTCGTCGCTGAGAGCCGCCGACAGTCGATTCGTCGATCTTCCCTTACGCCACCGAGAGTCCCTGACCGGTATCTCCAACTTCCCACTTCAATACTCTTTTTCCTCTCTCTGTCGCTGATGCTCTCCCTCACTCACTTTCGCTGTTTTAGCATAAGGGGTGAAACTGTAAAAAGTAGATGGACGAAACAGCAAAATTCTCAGCGCTTTTGAATGGATGCTCCACACGCAGGTTTGCACACGTGGATAGCGATGTGGGGCAGCCGCAGTGAAATTTCAATGCGCAAGGGCGCGTTGAATCAGATCTCTTTTTTATATCGTGAATTTCCTACTTTATTGCCCAAAATGGCGAACATATTTTATTTTCTTGGATAATGTTTTAATAATTATAAAATCACGGGTTCTTTTTATCTCAACAGCGCTCCATTTACACTACTAGCTCTGATTTGACACCGAACCGAAATCTCCTTTCGATGGTGGATTGCATCCTGCCATACATACATTTCGGGTCCCATCCTTGCCATAGATGCGTCTTGTAATGCTTTTCAGGACTGCGCGTATCTGAATTATTCTTTTGTGCACCCTACTCTTTTTGTTGGCGTGCATTCAACGAAATCAGAATGGATGTCTAACAATGATGGCCCAAAATGGATACTGGACCTTCTAGTTTTTCTATCATGGGTGCTTTTGAGGTTTGGTATTCAATTCCATGGTCCTGGCGAAGAACTCAATTGACACCAAATCAGATGCCCATCAGCTTAAACGGAGAGATCATCAAAAAAAAAAAAAAAAACTTAACCACCAAGCACAGCCCATAAATGAATTTCTGAGCGAACCCAAAGGAGCGGACCGACAAAGCCCAGCTCACGACGACTCTCGACTCTCAACATATTCCTGTTGTCCCATGCCCAGGCAGGTTCGTTCCTTTTCAATAATCTGCACACATGAATGCAATGTACAACGCATTTAATTGAAAAAATTTAACAGCTTGGCAAACGTTGCCGGCCACCCAAATGTCCCCACAAAACTTCACTACCCCAGGATTCAAACGGGCCCCAATCGCATTCTCGACCGCACGTGCCTCGCCAGATTCTCCAGTGCCACATCGACGGCGTCCTTGAATCCCACGGCGGTAGCGTCCGGGTGCGCGTACGTCAGCTGCGGGATCAAGTCAATCACAGTCGCACGCATTTGCTCCACCTCAACGGCTGGGATCTTCGCCAGCTCATCTTCGATTTGGTCCGCCTTCTCTTCCGGAATGTAGACCGAGTACTGGGCGTGATCGGACGGTAGAAACCACGCGTACTGCGTGTAGGCTGTGTGAGGAGAGAAAAACACCGGGATGCACCCTGCGAGCACGGAGTCGAACACGGATCGCCGAGTAAATGAGTCGCCTGGCGGCTGCATGCAGAAATTCGACTGGCTTAGCACGTGCAGTACCCGGCTCGGCTCGTGGCACTCCGCGGCGCCAGGCGCGCATTTCACGTGGCGGCACCGAGCCGACGCCGCGCAGTGGCGGAAGATCACGTCCCGAACCGCCGCCTTCTCGACGCCCTTGCGTGGACCGGCGATAAACGAGAAGAGGTGCGGTCGCGGAATCGTACGCATGCGAGTCTGCCACGTCGCCATCTCGTCCGGCTCTGACGGATGGAAGTACGAGGCGTAGGGAATGCCATACTGATTGGAACCTTCCCAAGGGTGCCGCTCCACCGTCAGGACGGTCATGTTCGTAACATGCGGCAGCCGAAGGAGGCGATTGGCCCCGAAGTCTACCCCGTCGTCGGTTCGCATGAAATCCCACGCCGTCCGCCCGATGACGAGGAAGTGGTCCGCGCCCTTGTTCTTCCGCCATGCTGGTTGCTGGCTCAGATACTCCGCGAGCTCCTCCGCCAGCGCGTCGCGAACGTGCAAGTCCGGCTCCGAGAACCTGCTGGACGCATAGAGCCCGCCGTAGAAGGGGACGTAAAAGAGCTCCGCCGCGGCCGGGTCCCTCGTCCGGCAGGGATGGTTCTCCACGCGCGCGTGGAAGATCATCTCAGCGATGAACTGGTGAGTGGCGTACCAGCTGCCGGAGCCGATATCAGAGACGGGCCGCCCGAGCCCGCGGTTTGACACGTGGGGGCACATGTCCGTGTAGATGCTGAGGTTGCGGCAGTTGCGGAGCAGGCCGGCGTTGAACTTCTCCGGCAGGTCGTAGACGTAAATCAACGACCCGACATCACATTGGCGTTGGTGGGGTAGATTCAGCTCCAGATCCCGCGCCGCTTCGGACGTGGAAAGTCCCTCGGCAGTTCTTTTGGGAGGGAAGCAATAGAAGAGAAGAAGAAGCCACGTGAAGACGAACAAGAAGACGTAGGAAGGGTATTTTGAGGAAGCGGAAAGGAGGGTTTCTTTGTCTTTCAGGAAAGTTTTGTATTTGACGGCCATTGCAGCTCCCAAGTGTCCCGCCTAGTGGGAAGTGAGGGTGGGTGTTCTGAGGAAAAGGAGAGAGAGAGATCCTTGAAGATTTAATGCGTTTGCATTGGCACAGAAAAATGAGTGGACGGAGAAAGGTATCAACTCAACAACTACGCTTTTTTTCTTTTTTTTTTTTTTCTGTAAACGAAATGTGAGATTCTTGAGAACGGCCGGCAAGATGGATTTGACGGTGGCGATTTTCCGATGCGTATCTTACGATAAAATCAACATAAGATCAGAAAAGAAGTCGATAAAGACAAAAATAAAATCAGTTTTGGATATAAATGAAATTAATATTTGATATTTTAATAAAAGTTATATTTCCCTTAAGTGATAATTTGTTGGGAACTATCTTTACTTAAGGCATGCAAACAAAACCCAGAGAAGGTAAGGGTTCGAATTCAGAATTTATTTTTTAAAATTATTTTCTTGTTTTGTAAAAAAAAAATTTTAATTTTTTTGATTTTTTCCTTTTATAAAATTATATTTTATTTTAGATTTACGTTTTAACTAATCGGCCTGAAAATATTTGAGTTTTCATAGGCATGATCAGATGTCGGTACGTTTGATACAAAAGGGGAAGCTTCAACCTTACATGGAAGCGTGGCATGGAATGCCCTGAAAAAGCCTTCAGTGGGCACACTTGGAAGCCACGTCGCCTAATTGGGGCCAATTGCCGTTTGTAAATTTTTTTTAATAATTATACTATGACTAATATTATTAAAGGCAACTAAAAATAATATATGAGGGTTATTTGTTTACACCAAAAATATTTCAAACTAAAATTTTTCACTTGCCACAATTATCCTATTTTTAGTCAATTTTTTCATTTCTCTCTATACAATTATTAATTTTTCAATTATTTTTACACCACTATACGCACGTCTAATTTATTTATTTTAATTTTATTCTCTTACTCCTTATCATTAATCATATTATATTACATCATTTTTTTCCTTTTCAAGAACTTTATGCTAAAAAATTTCATCAAAAGTTGTATCACTTATCAAACACACACTTAATATGATATTTTACATTTAACTATAAATAAAAATATTTCTATACAACTATCGTATTTTTCAATCATTTTTACACGACTATCTATACATCTAATTTATCTATTTTAATTTTATTCTCTTACTCCTTATATTAACTCTATTATATCACATGATTTTCTTCTCTTTCAATAACTTTTATACTAAAAATTTTCATCAAAAGTTGTATCGCTTACCAAATGCATACTTAATATGACAGTTTACATTTAACTATAAATAAAAATATTTTTGCTGATCAAACAATAAAGAAACATTTTTTTGGCTGAAAGTAATATTTACTTTGGCTATATTTGATATCACATGCAAGTAAATTTAAATTTTGCTATAAAGAGTTAAACGTATATAACTACTTTCTTTGTGTTGTACTTTAAAATATTTTTATGGTTATAACTAAATTCATCCGTAACAATATCCTTTGAAACTTTTTTTTCTCTAACTAATCCTTTGCATGAATGTCATCTTGTTGGTTTTAATATCTAATTATTATCTTCGTTAACTTGAAATATTAATTTAGGGTGTGTTTGAGAAGTAATAAAATTTTTGAATAAAAAAGTTTTTTGAGTACAAATTTTTGAAATGAAATAAAATAATATGATGTGATAGCAGTAATAATGAGGATTAAAGAGAATAAAGTTAAAATAATATACGTTAGTTGGATGAGTAATTATGTAAAAATGATTTAAAAATAAAGTAGTTGTATAAGAGAATGTTAAAAATGATTAAAAAATAACATAATTATGGAGTGTTAAAAAAATTTTAATTGAAAAGCTTTAGTGTGAAAGTTTTTATTCATTACCAAATACACTTTTAGTGAAAATTTGAAGTTTTTTGTATTTAAAAGAAACTAAAGTTTAAAAACTATAAAATCGAGAATCTAAGATCCCATTATTAATTAACAAGCATTAATCATTAAGAAACTGGGGGAAAAAAAAAAAGATCATGAAAATGGGAGATTGAACTAGTCAATCATATGCAGGTTGATAGTTTGGTGGCCCGACTATTTCCTTTAGGACGGGAATTCACTAGGACCACCCGACGCCGGTGGAAAACGGAGCTCAAGAAATAAATATTTCATAGTCTAATGGAGTGTGCATTACGTCGGATATAACTGCATGTTTTTGCACATCATGCACTGAAATTAATGCATTTATTAATTATTTGCCACTTAACGGCACGAACGCACATTTATGATATGCGACCGATCAAAGTACTTATTTTTTATCTTTTAAAAAAATTTAATAAAATATTAATCTAAAGTTATATTATCTATAATTCAAGTTTTTATTAATATTATGGTCATTTTCATAGGGGTGAAAATGACTACGATACAAATTGCGTTTAAAAATAAAAAATAAATGTATACATATCTTGAAAATTCATAAAACTTGAATTATAGATAATACATACTTAAATTAATAATTTTATTAAAAAATTTCAAAAAATTAAAAAAAGAGTATTATGACCAGTCGTAAAGATCGAAGATGGCCGTAGGGTTGATGAAGCAATATGATGACAGCACGTGTAGCTTATGATATACTAGAAAAAAATCAATATTATTTTTTGATAAATAAAAAATTAATATTATCAAGTCATTCGAGAAGGATTCGGGTAACGAATATGAAAGACCATACTGTAGCGGAGCACTCGTCCTGTCGAGCAATTATTCTTCTTATTGACATTTTTAAGGAAATAAGATTTTGAATATAATTTATATTAATAATGACATTTTTTATTTTTAAGAACGTTTTTTAATTTTTAATATAATATTTTATATTTTTAACATTTTTTTTCAATACACATCATTACATCCTCATCCTATACATACCACCTAATTCCCACCTAAGAATCTTATATCCTTTATACCCTTACTAAAGAATTCTAGCACAGAAATATTCTAATTGGTTGTGACAGCATTTCTTTCATTTTTCTCCAGAACTTCGCATCGTAGACGACGATTTAAACCAGTTTTTTTTTTTTCGCAATTCATGCTTATTGATCCAGGTCAAATGAGGAGCACTCATTTTCATTGGCAACCGTGCATGAGAATCTTAAAAAATTGTTGTTAAATCCTAGGGAAAATGTTAGCACTCAGACGCATCAAGCCCAATTCAAATTTTTAATTACACAAACTGAAGACAATGTGTGAAAAAGTCGCCGTATTTCATAGTGCTATTTAAAATAGGATCCCAATCCACATGCAACTCCAAATAGAATTGGAAAAATGGCTTGGGCCATCTTAATGAACAAATAAAAATCTAATCCGACTATTGCGCATTTAAACTCATGTTATTTGTTTTTAGTAAAGAATATAAATTAATTGAAAAATTACATAAGTTGTTATTATTTAATAATTAATATTAGGAAAATTTTATCTTATACCTACAACATTTGCCTATGATTCTTGTTATATTCACAATATTTTAAAATTTTCTTTTATATTCATAATATTTCATCCTAAATTCTCATCATACATATGCAATTAAAATAACTATTAGCTGTCTTATTGAAATGATGATTTTGTCTCTCTACAATTTCTTAGTTGAAACTATTTAATCATAATACGACTCAATTAAACCGTAATTTTAAATGTCAAGTGATTGAAATATCATGTTAAAGTTGAATCTTTTCAACTGGGAAGCATTTGAAAGGACAAATTTGACTTTTTTTTAATTAAGTAGTTAACCGTTGTATCGATTGAGTAAAGTAAAATGTTACGACTATAAAATGATTTTTTAAACACTACGAAAACATTAAGAATTAGAAGCAAATGCTAAAAGTATGAGAGAAATTTTTTCTTAATATTTATATATTGAATTGTGTGCTTTCTATATCAATAATTTTAATTAAATATCTATAAATTTTAAAACATTCTTCTTATATAGATATTTGATTTAAAGGGTATACCAGGGCACAGTTGGCAAAACTTTACTTGGTTTGCTTCAGATTTAAAATGGATCCCACTTTAAATCAAAATTTAGTTCTCTCCTCATATGTAAAACCATTTATTGCAACAACATATTAAGTTTCGTACAAATTAGATATG
The DNA here is from genome assembly GCA_035584095.1 of Annona squamosa. Taxonomy (NCBI): domain Eukaryota; kingdom Viridiplantae; phylum Streptophyta; class Magnoliopsida; order Magnoliales; family Annonaceae; genus Annona; species Annona squamosa. The sequence continues at coordinate 88,839,961 of JAXCLR010000001.1, forward strand.
TATGTGCTACTCTTCAGAAAGTATAGAATCAATATAATAAAATTATTTGACTTAAATATCAACTTTACCTCATAAAAATCAACTTTAAAGTTATAGTTTTGATCTCTGAATTGTCTAAAATATCATTGTTACATTCTAATGCATTAGTTAATGAATTTAAGCATTTTTATAATTGATATATAATTATATATTTTAAAATCTGGTATGGTTTATCTAAGGTTTTGATTAAAATGATTTTAGGAACCATGATAAATAAATAATTTTAGCAATAAAACTAATTGGATTCAGATTTTCTCATGACTCATTTAAGTGATTATAATATTTTAATAGTGGGGGAACAGATAAGCTACTTTAACAATTCAGCACATGATATAAAATGCAATGAAAAAGTAGCTTGGTTGACCCACCAGGTTGTCTGTGTGCGAATATGCACCCACTCAATCTCTAATTCTCTAGATGGCCACCAAAAAATTCCGTATCGCCGATATTCATAATCGGCACCGAAAATTCTGACAACTCATCCCACTGATGTTGTATTAATTTAAGAGAGATTGGTGCAACAAATTAAAACAAATGCACTGCGCCAGCATAAAAGTCAAGATGGGGTGGGGGGAGTTGGCTCGTTTCAAAGGCCAACCTGATTTCACGAGGCATGCATTTCAGTTTTCGAAGACTGTAATTGGCAAAAGCTAAAACAATTCAGTAGGACAATAGGAGTTCGGTGACGAAAACTCGGACACTTTTTTTGAGGGGGGGGGTGGGTGGGGAGGAGGGGAGGGGGGTTGTGTTTTGGGTGCGCGGGGTGGGGGGGGGATTTTTTATTTTTTTCATTTTTTTTCCTTTTTGTTGGACAATTCCAAAGCCAATCCGCTTGCATGTGCGGCGCCTGTTAACTTGGCTGGATGTGAAATTGTTGTGTGGCTGTCTCGTTGCTAGTTTATACCCCACCGCCTGTGTAAGGGTACAAATTCGGTACATACCCGCCAGCATAAGATAAATCATCCGTAAGCTTTAAAAAAATTTCATAGCTTTATTTAGAAGTGATTTCATGTAATTTCATCTATTTTTATTGGTTTAATGGTAGATGAAAAATACACATGGGGTATGTTTGGAAAGTAATAAAATTTTGGGTGTGTTTGGTAATGAATAAAATTTTGATGAAAATTTTTGAATAATAAAAGTTGTCAAATGATGTAATATGATAAGGGTAATGATGAGTAATAAAGATGATAAAATTAAAATAAATAAGTTAGTTATGTGTATAATTGTATAGAAATGATTAAAAAGTAGGACAATGTATAGGAAAATGTGAAAAATGATTTAAAAATATGATAGTTGTGGAGAGTGAAAAGTTTTAAATTGAAAAATTTTAACTTGACATTTTCTATCAATTGTCAAACACACCCTTTGATAAAAAAAATTTAGTATAAAAGTTTTTTAAATATGAAAAAATGAGGTAATATGATAAGAGCAATGATAATGAATAAAAAGAATAAAGTTAAAATAGATAAGTTAAATGTATAGAAAGTTGCGTAGAAATGATTGAAAAGTAGTGTAGTTGTATAGAAAAAAGTGAAGAAATAATTTTAAAATAAAGTAATTGTAGAAAGTGAAAAGTTCCAATCTAAAAAGTTTTGTGTTTTAACAAATGCACCCTTAATCTATATTATTTATCGTTATTTGCTAAAAAAACAAAAGTGTATATTGAAAATGATAAAAGTTTTTTATGAAAAGTTTTTGACGCAAAAGTTTTGAAATAATATAAAACGATATGATATTGTATATGTAATGATGAAGAATAAAGAGAATGAAGTTAAAATAGATAAATTAGTCATATGAATAGTTGTAGAGAAATAATTAAAAAGTATGACAATTATATAGAAAATACGAAGAAATAATGAAAAATAACATAGTTGTAGAAAGTGAAAAATTTTATATTGAAAATTTATGTTATGAAAAGATTTGACTTTATCCAATTGCACCCAAGTTTCATCCAAAATAAATATAGTTGTATGAAAAAATATAAAGAAATAATGAAAAAATAAGATAGTGATAGAAAAGGAAAATTTTTATATTGAAAAATTTTCGTATGACAAGTTTTAACTTTATCCAAATGCACCTAAGTTTCATCCAAAATAAGGATATGAATGGGCCACATTGGCTTAAAGAATATATTCATGCATAATTTATGAAAAATACATAGTTATATTTACATATGCATTAGAATATAATAATAATTTATAGAATCATTTATTCACAAAATAATGAAGTTTTAGACAATTAAAACATTAAAATGTAACTTTGAAATTGATATTCAATGTCATATTATTTTATTTTGTTAATGTTATATATATTTAAATGAGGTCATGCACAATAATATAAGATAAATGATGCAATCGTGATGATAATATAAATAATTCTAAATAGAATAAATAAAATGAAATTTTCATCGCTCACAAATGTGAAAAATAAATGAGAGCACATAAAACTGAAGTTTTTACAAAAGGATACTCATTTGTATTACTCGTACCTAGTTACGATAATTGATAAGGACGTTACAACCTCTCACGACACTCGCGACCGGCATATATGTTATTGGCACTTGGCAGACGGGTAACGTAGGTATAAGTATTACACTTAGTTATCATTCAATATCATCTGTTATGGTCGTTTACTTCTTGCTTTTTTATTTACTTATTATTTTAGGACTACATTCATTACGACAGTTTGAATAGATTAATGTTTTAATCATCTTAATAAATTAAGGACTGTCGTGCGATTAATTTTCTTGCACATATATTAAACTTTTCATGATTGTGGTTACCCAATATTTCGTATTTCAATCTTTAAACCATTCGAGTTTTTAAAAAATTATTTTTCTTTTCCTATACAATCTCCTATGTTTCAATATGCAACAATCTTGTGATTCATTATCATTTATTATATTATTAATTACATTTTACATTCTTCGATTATATAATTTAACACAGGTCTACTTCAGCATTCATATTTTTAAATCAAAATTCACAATGCAGTGGTGAATATAATGAAAAAAGCTTGTAGTGTGTTTTGAATTATGTAATTGGATGAAATGAGACGAGACTAAGACTGGATTTTCGCAAAAAAATTTATTTTCAATACATAATAATTTTATTTTTTTATTTTTAATACAATTTTTCTTACTATCAGTATAAATTTTTATTTTCCAATGCAGGAAAATCATTCCTCATTTGAATCCCATCTCATTCGTGAGGATTCTAATTTGGAACATGCATGGTATCGGAGGTGGACGCGCGGCACCGGGAACTCATGGCATGCCATTAATGTCTCATTATTAAGTTAGGGATGCGGAGACGTAGTACTACCTTCGTCAGAATCTCCACGAGTTTCTGATTGGTCGTCCACGTATTGTTATCTTGCCTGAAAAATTAAATAAGCTTGACTTTGCTATCAAAAATACATAAATAAATAAGCTTGACTTGCTAGTTAGAACTTAGATGGTGCCATTTGGACACCCCCTATCGTATGGATTTGTGGCGCATAATATGTAAATATCTTATCCCATTGTCTTTTTGATGAACGGATTGGATTCAATTTCCAAGCACGCTTTCTGGGGTACTAGGGGGCCAACAAAAAAAGGGGCGAATCTGTGGTTGTTGCAAAACAGTTGATGGATTAGCACCACGTGTCTTATAAATGCAAGTTACCTAAAAGGCCCCTGCCGACAACGCGAATTAATGTGAGGCCCGTGCCAGCACGCGGTGGTTGACGATTTTCGCTGTCCATATCCAAGCTTCCTGTAGTTTATTTTGGAGATATTGCAGGGATGGTTTACTTGTGTGTTTAGAAAGTAATTAAATTTCTCAACAAAATTTTTTTTGTTTAAAGTTGTTAAAATGGGAAAAATTAATGTGACATAATAAGGGTAATTATGAAAAGTAAAAAATAAATTTAAAATATATAAGTTAACTATACATGTAGTTACGTAGAAATAGTTGAAAAGTAGAATAATTTTCGTAGAAAAATGTAAAAAAAATAATTACAAATTTAGGTAGCTGTGAAGAGTGAAAAATCTTTTTAATTAAAATTTTTTCACTCTTTATATTTATCGTATTTTTTTAATTATTTTTTATTTTTTTTGTACAATTATACTATTTTTAATCGTTTTTACACAACTACTCATATATCTAATCTTATATATTTACTATACATCATCACTTTTATTATATCATATCATTTTCTCTTATTTTAAAATTGTTACATAATAAACT
>JAXCLR010000001.1:88850355-88886114 GCA_035584095.1 Annona squamosa
TTCAATGATGTTCCTTCTATATGAATGTCCTTGTTATATGAAGATACAAGTGTGTATAAATATAAAATTAAATGTTACATTTCAAAATGAAATTGAAATGTTTATGAATATCAGGTTTTTTCTTAAATTTTATAATACCCATTGACTAGTTATAGCATATGAGAGTGTTTGGCAACAACGAAAAGTTTTCACCTAAAACAATTCAATCTAAAATTTTTCATTCTCTACAACTCTTCTATTTTTTAATTATTTTTTACATCTTCCTATACAAACCACCCTGTTTTTCAATCATTTCTACACAATTACCTATACGACTAACTTATCTATTTTAACTTTATCCTTTTTACTCCGCATTATTACCTCTATCATATCATGTCATTTGACAACTTTTATTTTTTAAAACTTTTCACCAGAAGTTTTATTCATTCTCAAACTCATTCTCAAACACACCCATATCTAAAAACAAGGCGTTACACGTGACACATCAGGACATCATGATAAGCAAGGCTCCCAGCAACTGGGATATCCCCACCTGGCAAACGGTGGACAGTTATTGTACGCCAGCGAACGGAAGTTAACGTTTGTCTTTTCTCAACAAACAAATGCCCACCTGTTTAATGCTTGGACCATTTGACATTTCTAAATGAAAAAGAAATTTCCTTGTGGCTGTTTGTCGAAAAAAATATACCCATTTCGCTTATAAGCAGCCCAAAGAACAAAGTCATGTGACATATACGAAACTTTACTTATTAAAAATAAAAATAAAAATTAATCGTACCCATGAACAGTTGATCCCGGAATCCGTTTTAAGTTACGCGTACTTGCTCTTAATTCAGCCAAGAAAGTGGAGGAAATAGAAAATATACATGTTCATAGTTAGACCAGTTTAAGTATTTCAAACAGGGCATTTCTGTGATAAACGCTCACATCCTTCATACATCTCAAGGCCTGGTTGATCCAGTTCTTCCTCCTTCAAACATGCACAGCGCCGGCTCATTTTACCAGTAAGAGCGATTTCCAAAGGTCTCTGCACTAACCTTGGATAGCCAACATCACACCACACCTAACCAAAAAGTGGACATGCATCAGAATAACAGTAACAGGGGTTCAGAACTCTTCCAATATATTAAATTAACCAGGAGAGAAGCATCGTGTTAAGGTCTAAGATTATCCTTTTAAGAACTAGAAGTGAAGCTTAAGCTCAATACCCTGCTTAATGAAATTTCCTACTGAATTACTGAGTTATCTTTTTTACTTGCTAGGTCCATGTACGTGACAGATCTGCCCATTAGCAGAACACCCAGGCAGGCCAATGATACGGACAACATCCATCCTCATCCAGAAAATGTGGGCCTATGATTCAGTAATCTTGATGACAAAAATTGGTCTAATACAACTCGTGACAGAGAGTACCTCCCGATGAGGTACAGAGGTCTCTGATGAGTGGAAAATCCCCATGTTCACTCTTAGACTGTTTTCCATTGGATGTACACTGCCATATTTCCTCCCAAACAGCTTATGAAATAGACCACAGCATATGGTCTTTCAGAAGAACCATACCACTTCCACTTAGCAATCCATCAAACCAATTGTTTGGCATAGATTATGAAATGCCTGATGCCACAGAACTGTGTAGTCACTGATGTATGGTAACAACACATTCTTTTCAACCAGGAAAATGCATCATCGCATGTTTGTCATTTTCATTTTTCAAAGCAATATAAAAGGATGGCAACATCCTCCATGATCGTCTGGTTGCAAAGTATTATGAAAGACAAACAGCTTCTGAATACTAGCATCTACTAATGTGGGAAATGAACCTCTTACCTCTCCTCCCTCATCCTGGCTCCATCTCGAATTACATGTTGGCAATTTAGCTTCTTCTTTCTTCTGTTTCTCTAGAAGCTGGGCTCCTCTAGCAGCTCTAGCTTCAACTCCCTTCAAATACTTGGTCGGGTTACCGTGGCTATCATAGTACCGACCTACTAATTTACCAGCAAACCTGACAACCAAAAAGTAAATTACAATATCGGATACCATCTTCCTAGCTTGCTCCCATTCTCTTCTCAATTATCTAGAATGTTTTCTAAAAATGAAGATCCAAATCAAATGCATGGTCATAGTTGTAAATTAAGCAGAAATTGGAAACCCATTAAGGAAAGCCTATTGGGGAAGTCTAAATCAATAATTTGGGATGTATGGCATGCTTTATATAAGGGTGCTCACTAGATTCACAATCTTGATTCCATAGACACATCGTTTGGCCCCAGCTTCCATGCAAAGGTATGGTGCAGAAGCAGGTATTAGGATTTGATTTTCTAGTGTTGTTTGACTATTGAATGCATAGCAGATACCTTAACATCTACCTACATGGGACAGAACATCGATGTGAATACAAAAACCGATTAGAGGGGTAAGCCAAAGGCAAACTGTGTATCCCAAAAGATGGATAGCACACACTGCAAGCATAGTCCGGCTACATAACATAAAGACCAAAGGAGGGCCAAAATGATTGGTGGGACAGAGTTGACTGCATCATAGGTAGTCCACCCAGAATAATGTAGTGTTCTGCATAACAAAAAGTTTTGTGGTAACCACAGAAATGAGTTTCCCGTGATATGCCACCTAGGGGGTGTTTGGTTGGGTATCAAAGAGGAGCAAAATTTTGCTTGCTTTTCTCTCCTCTTATTTGATTAAACCAAGTAAAAGCTCATTTGGTCAACCTATTTGTACCACAGAAGAACACCTTGTACAATAAACCCTAGCTTTTCTAGAGGCACCAAACAATTTTGTCATCATTTAATTCCTCTATCTTTATCTGATGACGTATCCACCATCACTCTCCACATGCTAACATCATTTACATTACCTTTCTATTTCCTTAGCTTTTACATAAAACAAAATACCTTGTAAGAGGATTGCGGATCCTTCATAGTGTATAATTATGTGGTTTCCACTTCTATGCAAATGCCCAAAACACATCTAATGTACTTTTTTAATATTTAATTTGAAGGTTTTCAGGAAAAAAAAAAAGAAAGAAATAATAAGATTGGCTTTCTGAAATAATAAGATTGGCTTTCTGGAGACCTTATCTCATCAAAAGAATATTAAAAATCCTGAAACAGATAAAGAGCTAATTCCTATGCAATAGATATGTTCCACTTGTCATCATGTGACATACAGGTACGACAATGAAAAGCATAAAAGAGCACTCTGTAGCTTACGTGTAGCTTCTGACATAGAAATCACGCCAATCAACCACACTTTTAACCTGAAAAACAAGCAACCATGAAAAAAAATGAAGATAATTGCAACACCATATCAATTTAATTTACAACAGCTACAGTAACATCTGGTGTAGAATCTTGCTTAGGTTATTGCATTGAACTAGACATAAGATTTGTCCTACTACATATGCATTTTAGATATCCAATAATTGCACAAAAATCCGTCTTTTAAGTAACTTCTCAAAACAGTTCCTTAGATGGAGGCAACTGGGAACCAATTGCCACTGGCTAATCATGAAATGAACCTCTTATTATCATTCCTCGATACCATTAACAGGAGATCTGAAGTAGTGAAAAGAAGAGAGGATATTCACAAAATTAACCTGCTTAAATCAAAGAGAAGAGGAGAAGGAAGTTGCAAGTTTTCCTTAAGAGCATAGAATTCATATGAAAACTTTCCTTAGGACACTTGAAATTCATGAAATAAGCCTGTTTATATTATTTCCAAACATTATTCAAACTTCAGAGAAGATGTGAAGAAGAAGATGCAAGATTTCTCCATGGTTCTCAGAATTCATGAAATAAACCAGCTTGTATCTTCCTAATTACTGTTCAAAGAATGCCAGAAGAACAAACAGCAAGATTTCTAAGGACAATAGGCATTAATCTGTCAGTCACAAGTTACAACTGGAACTAAAGCATAAAAAATATGTTACCTCTGAGCTAGATAAGCCTTGTAATGAGTCTGTTAATCCATCCCCTGTGTCAACAGGATAAGCCAATCAAGATTTAAACTAATGGAAATGAAATAGTGGGAATTGCACTGATTGTCACTGCTATGAGTGCCATCAGTTCATAGCATTCTCACTGATACTTGGGGCTGGCTTTGCATTCTGTTTCCCAGAGATTCTTATTAGGCATGGTCTACAATGGTCTAGAAATTCTCCCTAATATTAGGAACTTAGTACTAGTTTTGGTTTGCTTGAAAAAAAAAACTAAAGGTTCAATGAGGATTCCTTGGCAAACCATTCACTTAAAAATTCTGCTTTCCTAGGATATGCATTTAAGGACAACATAGACTAAATGGTAGACTATGATGAACCATTCATGCATGAGCCCAAGTCTTTCAAGTTACAGTCTATGACACAGGATCACCAAGAGAACAGTAAAGTAGTTAACTGACAACAATCAGAGAACTGAAACTAAAAAGCAAAGAACTATAGCAGGTCAACTTGAACTAATTAATACCAGATCAACAAGAACCTGGAAAATAAACTTAAAATTATGATGAATGAGACAGCACAGGACACTTTCTTAGCAAAATAATGTATTGAAGCGAATATGTGAATCAACTATGAATTCCTTGTCATCAAACTGATGCCTTACAAAACAGATTAATCGGATCATGAATGACCATTTTTCAATAGCCTATGCTCTAAGAACCACCTTAATTAGATGATCATAGACTCACATTGTCCATCCATGGCCTGAAACTGACATTCATGAAGAAAAAACCTCAAGTTCGGGCACTCATGCTCTCTGATAATTTGCTTGTAAATTATTTGCAGATTCGAATGGACATAAAATATTGAAATTTAAGACATCTAACGAAATTTATTTCATCATTAGCACTAAAAATGGGACATGTGTCAAATATACCTTTCGGTTACCTGTAAAGTTTCCTGAAACAAATGCACGAGAGGCATCCCTAAAATCCAAAGCAAGACTGGTTAGAGGACGCAAGTAAAAATCATCAAGGAAATAATTAAACTCATGAGATTACAATTGGATTGTGTGCAACTTAAGTAAAAAGAAACAAAAAGCATGCACCAAATCATCCACAACCAGTCAGCCCCTTAATGCATTGAATACTTTAGTCGTGCAGCTGCTATAACAAATTATGCAAGGACAGAAGGAACTCCATACAAATTTTTATTGATAAATCAACACCAACAGCCATGCTACCACTTGGATTATTTGGACTGCAATAACAAAATCACAATTGTTGAAAAGTTAATAAATGGAGCAATTACCATTCGTTGGTCTTCAACTGACAGAAACATCCCACAGTTGCTGGTGATTGTAACTTAGTTCAACTTCAGGTAGCTATCAGAGGATGCAGCCCTAGCTAGAAGGCAAGAGTGGCTACCAAATCCTATCAGAATCTTCTGCAATTTTCTGGTTTCTATTCTAAATGCTTTGAAGTTTGAACTCTCTTTCCAATCAGTGGGTGTGTTTGACAATCATGAAAAATTGCCAATCTAAAACTTTTCACTCTTCACAACTATCCTATTTTTTAATTACTTTTTTACATCTTCGTACACAACAACTATACTTTTCAATCATTTCTCCACAACTACTTACATAATTACTCTATCTATTTTAATTCTATTCTCTTTACTCTTCATTTCTCCCATTTCAAAAAAATTTATACCAAAAACTTGCGAGTATATTTGGGAAGTGATAGAACTTTTATGATAGGGGTAATTATGAGGAATAAAGAGAATAAGGGTGTGTTTAAGAAGTTGTAAAACTTTTGGATGAAAAATTTTTTGTTTAAAAGTTGTCAAATTGAAAAAAAAAATGATGTAATATGGTAAGGATAATAATGAATAAAGAGAATAAAGTTAAAATAGATAGATTAATTGTGCGAAAATGATTGAAAATATGATAAATAGTTACAAATAGTGAAAAATTTTAGATTGAATAGTTTTAGCCCGACATTTTTATTATTTACCAAACACACCTTAAAGTTAAAATAAATAAGTTAATTGTATAGATAAGTGCGTGGAAATAATTTAAAAGTAGAATAGTTTGTATAGGAAGATATGAAAAAATAATTTAAATTTTTGGATAGTTGTGGAAAGTGAAGAATGTTAGATGAAAAGTTTTATTTAAAACCAAATACACCCTATCTTTCAAAAATTTATCAAATGCCAAACAAACCCAGTGTTTTGAAAAAACCAACCAGATCAGCTAGTCCAAACTGTTCACAACCATGAATCACATGATGCCTGGTCCAATGCATTCATGGTTAAGTTCAACCTTTTCTTATTTTTTTACTCATAGCAGTACCATAGGAAAGGACAACTAAAAGTTGTGCCATAGAAGTAAAAGAATCAAGTTTTTACAAAAACGTCTACAATCAGAATTCTACATTCACATTATATTATTTTCAAAATAAATAAACCAGTCAAAACAATTAGACAAACCAGTTGAATCAGTTGGGCTGCAAATGGAATCAGCAATAGCATATTTTTAAATAATAAATGCAGCCAATGAGGATGTTTTGCTTTGTAAATATCACCTTTCAGCTTACTTATCTAACAAGAAGATCCATGAGAAGCACAAATAGTCAATTACTCTAAAACCGAATTTGTTAGAATACAATAGCACAAATTCATTTCCAGTTCGAATTGGTAGGTTTCCATATACATTCTGAGTAACAAATTCAATGTTGACCTGAATCTCAAGCCACAAAGAATAATCTAGCATGGGTTGCACATGGAAACTTAAAATTGAGATTCTAAACAAATGCAGCAGGAATATTTTTCTGGACATGAAAATAAAAAGAGAACAAAATAAATAAACAACCTCCCAGCAAAATGATTGTAACCCCCTCCTAGGCCATAATGAGTTTTGCCTTTTGTAACATCAAATACAGACCTGCGGTTGCAAAAGTATTCAAATCAGGAAAAAGGAAATGTTCAATCAATTCATGCAGAGATACGATGAAACTGTGATGAAAGGGTACCCAAGAATTCCTAGAAGAATGGGCAACTTATCATCAGTCCCATTGTACATAGCCAATTCTTCCAAGGTCCATAGCTTCAGCTAATAAAAAGGTGAAAGTCATCAAGAAATCCGCGCAAAAGATTTATAAGAAATGCAAATAGTAAAATTTATATTTCTAGAGAAAGCAAAAAATAAGTGCAGTTTGCTACTGTCCATTACAGGGTAAAAATCATTCAAGATCCACACAACACTGCCGCGAGTTGCAATAGGATAGATTCTAATGGTACTGTTCAGGCATGTTACTTGGCATAATGTATAACCTTGCAATTGACATAAAAGCAATCTACTGTTCCGATGAGCTACTGCTGAATTTTCCATCTTGGGTGCTACTTCGACAATGCATATTATCATAGATTGCACCAGACATGGAAAGTACGACTTAACGGAAGTTGGATAAATCACAAATGTGTCATTGATATAGATTTTAGAGTCAGCCCAAAAAATCTGCTGCTGCATCGACTATTATGCTCTCTGTACGACAAAAATGCAATTTAACCCATGATATGAACAACATCTCTGAGTTGTCCTGGACCCATTTTTAAACCTGGATACGCATTCTAGTTTAATAACGTCAGGAAGCAAGTTTCCTCTGAGCAGTGACAATTTCGCAGCACTTCAAAAGGGATCAAGAGAAGCAGGATTTGGAAATTGAAGACGATGAAGGATGGGGAACAAGTTCGATCCTATCTGGAAATGTAATCGAAGACTGCTTACTTCTTGGGTCGGCGTTTTCGTTGACAGTCGGAGAAAGAGAGCGGCAGAGATAGCTACGGCTGCCGCCAGCCCTATAAACGAAAGAGATGCTAATCTTGGAAGCATTTCGGAAGTCCCGGAAGAACCTCAGATCGGTGCGGCGGGGCGCAGGTGGGCAAGTCGTTCGCCTGAATACTTCAGCGCTCAACAGTCAGCCCTCCCCAACCATGGCCCACTATCTGCTGGATTGCCGGGAAAGACAGCATGAACGGGCGAACCGGATTCTCTTTCCCTGCACAAATGAATGGGCCTGGCCCGTCGAGGCGACAACTCTGTCCTCTTGGGCCGGGACACGCCGAATCTGATATCTAAATTATGTGCTTGGCTCATATGACTCTGGTTCATTTTTAATCGTAACTCCAACCTATTTATAAAAATATTAATATTAACTTTAATTCTAATTTAATTTGTAAAATCTAAAATCTAACTCGAATTTTCATTGAAATTTAGGTTAATGTATTTACATTTTATTTAAAATTGATAAGTTTGGAATTTCTTATAAATATATAATAACGATAAATTATATTAGTAAAAATAATAATATATAGTCAAATTAAAAATTTTAAAAACATATAGCAATATAAAAAATATTTCTAGAATAAAATTTAATGACAAAAACTAGATAAATGAATAAAATTAATGGAGATAAAAGTAAATGATAGAAATAAAAGATAAATAAAAATAAAAATAATATACTTTATTTATAGTATAATTATAATATGCCAAATATGTATTCCAATATAAATATAAATAATATAAAATATACAAAATATAAAAATATTATTTAGATATAATGTATGTAATATATTTTATAATAAATATAAAATAAGAAATTGAACTTGGATTTAGGTTCACTCGAACCCTAACTTTATATATTTATAAATCAGATTTATTGGATTCATGATCTTTGGGGTAGGTTGTAAAAAAAAAGTAAGTTTTAATATCATTGAAAATGGGATTTCGCAGAATGAGTCTGAGTTCAACCCGGCCCAAATTACACCCTTATAAAAACCATAAATGAGTTGGGAGATCACTTTTATTAGTCAAGATTAGTTGGTTAAGAAAGATTTAAGAAACTTAAATAAAATGAAAAAAGTTATGAAAATATAATCACATGTGTTGAGAATGGATAAAGTTGTATTTTGAGTATAAAAAGTTACTTTTAATACGGTCATAAATATTTGATTCAAGCATTTTAAATTTTTTTCAACACACCATGTGGCTGCGAGCTTGCTGCAAGTCGGTCCATTTAAACAAGTTTAACTTACGAATATATATTTTTTAAAAAAATAAGTAAAAAATGATATTATTTAGTCATTGATTTATCTCCTATTTTGGGATCGGGACAGATGTGCTTGTAAAATTACACCCATGTTCCGTGTGTGTTCCTTAATTTGACAAATTAATAAACGTGCCTTTATTAATTTGTTGTTGCGCGATATATCTCATCTTGTGGTTTCCCCGGATTTTGTTAATATTTTGTTGTGAATGACGAAAATATCTTTATCCGCATATTTTTAGATATTAAAAACAGTACAAATTATTCACAATAACTGTTTCGTTGTGATTTTAATAAATTATTCTAGATGACAAATATATTTATTTTAATATCATTGCAAAAGGACGTGGACATCAGCATATTTAGTCGTTTTAATAGCGTAAGGCTATTTTTTCATTTCAATTGGGTAAGGATTTTTTTGTAATTTCGTGAAATTTCCGTTGAACACGATGAAATTTTAATTGAAGGTACATGCTTAAGGGTTCATGGAAATTTTATACGCACGCTTGCCAATCATGGAACTAAGTAGCACAGATGAAGATATAGACATGTTTAAAACTCTGTTTTAGTGCGGCACCGAGTTTTATCTGGTTAAATGCTGGTATGATATGCGGCCCACTGTACAATAAATTACCAGTAATGTAATGTAACATGGATAATGATAATAAGTAATGATAATAATATTAAAATCAGCAAACCCGATGCCTGACTAATTGTGTATAAATGGTTGAAAGACATGGTAGCTGCACGTAAAAAAATATAATAATTGCTGAAAGTTAAAAGTTTGATTTTAAAAAGTTTTTAATGCGAACAAACATTTCTTCAACCGTAATTCATCTTTTTAGGCTAAGATTTGTGAGAATATCTATCTTTATTCATTGATCTACTGTTTATGCAAAATTGCATTTAACATTTTTATGCAATTTTGGTATGTGTTTGGTTGAGGATAAACATTTTTAATGAATTTTTTTTAAAGAAATTGTCAAATTGAAAAAAAAATAATATGATATGATATAAGTAATGATTACATGTAAAAAAAATTAAAATTACAATAAATATGTTAATTGTATAGGTAGTTGTGTATAAATAATTAAAAAGTATAATAATTTGTATAAAAAATATGAAAAAATAAAATAATAATTTATAGTGAAAAATTGTTGATTAAAAAATTTTAGTTGGCATTTTTTTTCTGAACCAAGCAAATGCTTAATATGTTTTGGGTTAGTATAAAGATGAAACAAAGTAAGGGAATGTTTTGCATTTCATGAAATTGAGAGATAATGAGAATTTATTTTACAAAGCAATATTTGCTACACCAATAATGATATTTTTTTCACTTTTACCATAACCCTTCAATCATTTTTTTTCTTACCAACTACCTATATCAAACATATTATTCAAACTTTGTTTTTATCATTATCTATTAATCACACAATTTATAAAATATTCCATTTATATTTTTTACCTTATCCCACAATCATATAAAAATTTCAATTCTTAAACGTCCTCAAAGAATGGGTCATGAAATGTGATCGAGGTGATGATTGTCAATAAGAAAACATTAAAAAAATTAAATAGGGTAATTGCATTATAAAAATTTGAGTATAGCAGTGATAATGACAAAAATAGGTTAATTACGCAATCAAAGTTACAAATTATATTAAAATGTGTGTAGGATAAAGTTTTTTTTATACGAAATGCCTAACAAACTTTTAGGGAATGCTTGGTATATTGAATTTGAAATGCAAAATTAATGTAATTAATTATTTAATTGTCATATTTTTTTATCTATATTTATATATTTGAATAATTCTTCTCTTCACATATAACTATCTTGCTTATTTGGAGAGTATCTGTATACTTAAAAAACTGTTCAAACTTGAAAATTATCAACAATTACCATATTTTTTTAATTATTTATTCACTTGTTTGTATACAACTACATTGCTTTTTAATAATTTATACAAAACTGTCCATATATCTAATTTATCAATTTTAAATTTATCATATTTGCTTATTATTGTTACGTATATCACATCATCTTGTCACATTTTGAAAATTTCTATGCTAAAAATATAACATCAAAAGTTTTGTTACTTCTAAAACATACCATTACCAAACATATCTTATCTTTTTTAACATTGTGGTATTTTTTTCACTCTATAATTTCATTTAATTATAATCTCATTGGACATCACATGACTTGATATTTGTAGTGGATGTTTGTTTAATATAATTTTTTATTAGTTTTTAAATATTCATGCATAATTACTGTCGTACATTTCAATCAGTTTTACAAAATTATCTATATAACTAATCTATCTATTTTAACTTCGTTATTTTTACTCATTATCATTACCACAATTATGTTATATTATTTTTTTTCAATTGAAAATTTTAGCATGCAAAAATGATCCATTATAAAATTTTATCACTCGTCAAATACACTCTTAATTTACATGTTTTAATTATGTAATATATATATATTTTTCCAATCTACAATGCTACTCAAATTTAGGGGTGCAACTTGGGTCGGGTACCCATGGGTCGACCTGATGGGTACTCCGAATAGGGTTGGTTCGGTTCCAGTTAAAAAATACTTGAAGAGAATTTTGGCAAGGTTGGTTCCAGGTGACAGTACCTGAAACCGAACTGAATTTTATATATTATTATTATAATAAGCATAAATATATATATTATTCACTTTAACAGTTGTCACATGTCGCCTCTCGAGTCTATCCCGCGCCTGCCCATCCCCTGACGCACGCAGAGTTGCAGCCTTGCAGGCTTGCTTGAATGGGTTGAAAGGGAAAAATATTTTTCAAAAAACCCCCAAAAACCATTCGCTCCCGAGACGATGAGACCCATCCCATTAAGCTGATGCATACCTCTCTCTAGGCATCGCAATCGGAGAAGAACGACCAGAGATCTATCCCCGTGAAGACAAATAACACCCGATGCTCTAGCCCCTCTCTTTTTGACTTCGATCCCTTGCATCGACTACAAGCGGCTTCCCCATTTGGAGCTGGAGAAGAATGACGACCATTATTGTGTGTTGTAGCCTCCCATCTCCAGGCTCTGTGAGCCGTTTCAGCCTTCTTCCCGATTCCCCTTGCTGCCTTGCATGCTTCTCAGTTACTGACAGAGTCATAGCTCACTCAGTCATTTGCACTCGTCGAACATTTGTTCTTGCTCCCATCTAAGCTCCAACATCTGCTCCCGTCTAGACCAGACTTCAGACTCGAGAGAGGCAAAGCCGTAGCTCGTGAGACAGAGTTTGTCGTCGCACTTCGCCATGCGGAAATCGGAATCACCCTTCGTTGTCGCCCTTGTTCCGTTGCTTTGCTCCAAATCTGTCTTCTCCAGCCCGCCTAGCTACCCCTTGTCACCCAGTCAGCAGTCATCCCTCATCCAGCGTCCAGCGTTCAGCGTTCAGCTACCAAATAGGTATTTAGGAAAAGTTGTTATAAAAAATTAACAATGATTAAATAGTTATAGAATATTGGTGGAAAAATTGTAAAAAATGTTTTGAAGTCTGATTATAATATTAAGTTGAGATAATGTGATATATGAAATAAAAAAAAGAACGGAAGAATTAATAATTTTAAACATGTAAATGTTCTAAATGGTTTTATTTTGTATTTACTAATGTTCGATATGCAGAACAAAACAGCATGGACTGCAAGATGATTGGAAAATGATAAGTAGACGCACAAAAGTTCACATGGATTTGAGATAATTTGTCTTATAAATGAAATTTTGTAAGCATATAAAGAGCATTTACAGGGCAAGATCATAAATCCGGCAAGTGAATCCAAATTATAAAAAATAAAATAGATTTATTAGTGATATTGGCACAAAACAATGATTAAAGAAAAACGCGAGAGACCCATAATACTATACATTTTTGTAGTTGAAATTGGTATGCAATATTTGTGGTAATATTAATTATTCTGTTCTAGATGATGATAAGTCATCTGCCGTTGTGGATAAGCCATCTGTCATTGAAAATGTTATAGAAATCGATTTGAAACCGAACCGGAACTGACCCGCTATTGAGAAAATTTGGTATGGTAGGCTTCGAATCGACCCAGTCTAAAATAGGACAGGGTAGAGATTTTTACAAAATGAGTAAGGGTAAGTTCCACCCGTACCCAGACCAACCCAACTCAAGTTACACCCCTACTCAAATTCCATTATAAACTAACTGAACATCACATGACGCCGTAAGTCATTATGATGAAAAATAAAAATAATGGTTTAAAATAGATGGCAACAAATAAGTAACGATTGCTTAACTATGCAACACTTGATAAGAATGGAATGAAATTTATAAAGCTCTCAAAAATTTTTTTGTTACGGGACACTTTTATAAAACTCTTTTTATGAGAATCATTTTTAATTTTAAAACGGATCATTTTTATGTTTAAAATTTTGATGATTGATAGAAAATTCATTTTATTTACTGTATTTAACATCATTTATAATATCATGATAGTTCTTTTATTTTTTAATTTCAGGTCTTATATATAAATGTGGAAAATCAACATAAGAAAATAATTTGATATTAAAATATAAGCTTTCCAGTTGTTTTTTCAACCTTTAAACCATGTAAAATATCAATAGTACATAGATGAATGATCTTATAAAACATTATTATATTCTAATATATGTGCGCATGGATCTAAGCGTTTTTCATAATTTACACAAGAAGATACTTATTTTTAAGCAAATGTTTCACATATTGAATTGGGATGAAACTTAGACTTATAGTTAAACAAATGATGTTAAATATAATGAATGGATTGAATTTTTTTTTGTTAAGGATTAATTTTTCTTAAATGAAAAAGAGTTTCACGAAATTACTTATGTGAAACCTCGTTTCAAAGAAATATTTACCTTTTTGTTAATTTCAAAACAATAATAACCTATTTTTTAATTTCTAATATAGTTTTGTCCGAATTTCTTTTATTTATTTATTTTTGTTTACATCGAAAACTTTTTCCAATTTTGAAAACCCATTACCCAATGCTACTTTCACCTCCTACCCAAAATCAAACCTTATGACCACTGTCGCAATGGTCGTAAATGAGCAGTGGGTACATCCTTTCCATGCCACACTGGGGAAACGCAAAAACGGGGCATAATTTGCAGCGTACTTCGCAAGTAACGTGAAATTCAAAAGGTCTTAGGGTGTGTTTGTCAATTTACAAAAGTTATCAGGTTAAAAATTTTTAATCTAAAATTTTTCATTCTTCATAACTACTTTTTTTTTAAATTATTTTTTACACATATTTTTATACAACAGTCTTACTTTTCAATCATTTATACACAACTACCAATATAACTAACTTAGGGTGTGTTTGGTTGGAGGTAAAATTTTTGATGAAAAAATTTTGGAGTAGAAGTTGTCAAATCAATAGAAAATTATGTGATATAATAGGAATAATGATGAGGAGTAAAGATAATAAAGTTAAAATAGATAGGTTAGTTGTATGGGTAGCTGTGTAAAAATGATTGAAAAGTAGGGTAGTTTGTGTAGAAAAATGTGAAAAAATAATTAAAAAATAGAGTAATTATGGAGAGTGAAAAGTTTTAGATTGAAAAGTTTTAGATGACATTTTTTTATCCTAAACAAACGCACCCTTACTTATTTTAAATTTATTTTCTTTGCTCATCTCATTACACCTGCAATTTCGCGTCATTCTGTACTAATTTAACCATCTTTACGTAAAAACCCATCGTTTGGGAGCCCCAAGGTGCTTCTTGTCTGACTGGGCAGTCGAACTCAGCAAGGGGCTGATGCCTCCACCGGAGTCCACCCACTGCGGTTCCATCCCTCAATGCCATTTCTGTTTTTCTTTTCGATGGGAGATCCTGACAACCTCTCATGAGCAACCGCAGCTCTGATCTGTTTATTTTTACTCTTCCATTCTGATTCTGCTGCTTCTGATTGAGAGAGCGCATCCCTCGCGAGATGCTGCGTTTGAGGGCTTTCCGTCCAACGGGCGACAAGATCGTGCGGATCCAGCTCCACCCAACGCATCCATGGCTCGTAACAGCAGACGCATCGGATCATGTTGCCGTCTGGAATTGGGAACATAGACAGGTCTCTTGTTCATTTTCGAAAATGTTAATTTGATTATTCGCCCATTGTTGATTCCCAGCCTGATTCTTTTCTTTTTTTAGGTGATCTATGAGCTAAAAGCTGGCGGTGTAGATGAGAGGCGCTTGGTTGGAGCGAAGTTGGAGAAACTCGCTGAGGGCGAAGTGGGTATGTTTCTGATTTTCTTAGCTACGACTCTACGTGCGTTTGCCTGATTGAATTTCACCGGTAGATTTAGGACCTGATTGCGTCCGTCGAGTTGGGCGATTTAGGTTTCACGTTTAGATTTATGGCGTTTTGATAGCGTGCGACGAGATCATCGCAATGAAAGAAACGCAGAAATCTTTAACAAACATTCCAACAGGGATCGCTGAAACTTCGAGTTTCAAAGAACTGCTGGATTTAGCCAAGCCATTCATAGAAGCGATTACGGCGGAATTTCTACATGTGGGTAATTTCTGCAATATGTAACTCATGCGTGTTGCCCACACCAGCTAAAAATAATCACCATCATTCGCTTGTTTTGGGCGTTTTGTATATCGCTCAGGAACCCTTGTGGTTTATTTAACTGGAAAAAGGTCAATAAACTACTCGTCGGTTTTTTTTCTCTCACTTATTTCTTTTGCCTCCTTGTCTTTTATAGAAACCAGAGGAAAACCTACAGAGGCAATGCGAGGAGGGAGGTAATTGATCTCGTCAACCATTCAATGATTTGCTTTTTGGTACATTTTCCAAAAGCTGATGCTATGCACGAATTCATTAAGTGTTAAGCAGGTTAGCTTTTACGATGATGATGTGAGATTTTGGCAACTTTGGCGTAACCGTTCTGCGGCTGCTGAGGCTCCTGCAGCAGTACATCAACATTCCTCTGCCTTTGCTTTGCCTGCTCCATCTACTAGAGGAAGGCATTTTCTTGTGATCTGCTGTGAAAACAAAGCTATTTTCCTGGACTTGGTGACAATGCGTGGGCGTGATGTACCTAAGCAGGAACTTGACAATAAATCCCTTCTCTGGCAAGTACTTGTTCTATCTGGGTTTTCCCCCACATTTAAGTTCAAAATTTTTATGTTCAAAGGTGAGGACAACACAATCTTTGGTTTCTGTCTCCCTTATCATTCACCTTATCCATTCTGTCATTGCCAAGCTCCTTAGCCCTACCTTCAGTACCCTCGCAAAGATCCATTAGTTATCTAAAAATTTTGAAAGCAAAATGGAGTGGTCCTCAATGGTATTTGGTTATGTGGAGTGTTGTGAACACTATGTTAAGAGATTGAGGTGATATATAGAAACTCAGGGCCAATTTACAAACAACTGTGGATCTTAAAAATCACAATCCTGTTCAACATTGAGTTTTTTATAATAATGAGGAATCTAATTGATTAGTGGCATTCTCATGAAACCGAAACATGTTGAAATACTAAGTCATTATATTGTTTTCTTTCTAAGTGGAGTGGGCCAGCTACATAGATCCTGTTATTCCATTCCTGTCAATTTGGGCTGGTCAGCCCAGTCAATTTTAAAAAATGTTTCTTAATGGTGTTTCTAAACGGGTTCTTTTTATCCTTTAGTTCTCTCAGGTTATATTGCAATAATAAATTCATTTCTCCTAGTAGATATTCTGATCCCCATTCAACACGATCAGAACTCCTTAGCTGCTAAGCATCCACTGCCTTGTTTTATCACCTTTGGATCTACTTTTAGAAGATCTTGAATTACTATATTTAATTTTATCTTCTCTTCTTCTGTCAATCATTTCTCAACATTTCAGTTCTGCAGTATTCATTGTGAATATTGTTTTTTAATTGCCCAACTGTGTACTTTGGTAAGCATATTCAGTGCTGTAAATTTGTTTTAATTCAATTAGTACATGATAATTGCGATAATTTTCTGGAGTACAAAACAATTTTTTTTTTTCCATTATCACATCTTTATATGCCTAAATGGTCATAGTATCACTTGAGCTGAAATGTTGAGTGACTTCGTTTATTTTCTTATTTCTGTTAAAGTTGCATGCCAAATTCAGTTTTCGTTTAGCTAGTTCTAAATCTTTTGGATTGTAAGACATCTCACTATTCTTTAACTTTAAATTTATGTCATCTCTGTTCTCATCCATTGAAACCAGATGCTATGGTGTGTCTGCATGAAAGCCAAATGTAAGAGAACTTTTGAGAATGACAATTGCAAAAGAAAATGAGAAAAATGAAAAGGTCAATTTGAAGAAATCCAGACCACATGATTCAGATGATTTGACTTTGTCCTTTATTGCATCCCCTCCCCCCCCCTTCAGTCTCTTTGAAGACATTAAGCAGGCAGGATTTTTTTTTTTAATAATAAAAAAGGCAGATGTGATTAATTATAGATAATAGTTTGGAGATGACATTGTTTGGCAGAAATTTTCAATCCATGTGGCGTATCAAATTGGCTATGAAATATAGAGTGCCATTTGTGCCTGTAACCACTAATTGCAAAGTTATTCTGTTCAGTTTTTGTTTTGTTTTGTTTTGTTTTGTTTTTCATTTTTTACAAAGGGTAATAAATGACAAAATGGTCTTCAAACTTTTAGTTTCCAATAGGCTATCAACTAAATCTAACAATGCCTATCTGTCTTGCAATTGCAGCATGGAGTTTCTGGCCAAATCTTCTGCAGGTGATGGCCCTCTTGTTGCTTTTGGTGGCTCTGATGGTGTAATTAGAGTTCTTTCAATGATTTCATGGAAGGTGTGAGTGGTTTCGTGTTGAATTTTCTTTTTATGTTCTGGTTTATGAGTATATAAAGTGGCTGTTGATGCTTTTCACCACAGCTTGTCCGAAGGTATACTGGAGGTCACAAAGGATCTATATCTTGCTTGATGACATTCATGGCTGCTTCTGGTGAGGTAATTTTGCATTGTCAGAAGACTTCTCTTCGTTTTGAAAACAAGCATAATAGAATACATAATCTCTATTGTTGTTTGAAATTAGGCATCATTATGGATTTACTGATCCCTGTAAATGTGTGTGTGTGTGTGTGTGTTTTAAATATAAGGGTAAGGCTGTGTACATAGATATCCTTCCCCAGACCCCAGAATGGACAGGAGCTCCATGTGCTAGGTCAGCACTTCATATGCATGCACATTAAATTCCTACAATTGTGATGCTAATGCATGCATTTTTTTTTATTTCGAATAAAATGTTATGCCAAAAAGATTATTAAAGGAGTGATGAAATTTTTTTACAAGAAGCGAATCAAGGCAATGTCTGCCCAAAAGAATGCAAAACTGAGCCAGAGCTGTAGAGCCACCCTCCATAAAAGTTAAGTTGTAAGTAGGGAACCAGACCAAAGATCCAAAGCAAAACCTAAATGCATATGGTCGCAGTTATGCGAAATATCCCAATTGTAAAGAGAAATTCCTAGAGAAACGTCGAAGCTATGCTGTGTGGCAGCTGCACCTGTACTTATCCTCCTGAAGGTAAATTGACTGATAGAGTTGTTTATTTGAAAATGACTATGGCTTTGTTTGGTAGGAAAGGAGGAGGAGACAGTTGAATATGGAAAAGTAAAATAAAATGCAGGGAGTCATTATGTATATGTGAGAAACTCTAAGGGCCTGTTTGGGAATTGGGAAAAGGGTTGGAAGAGTTCTCCTTTTCATTTTAAAACCTTACTTTTTCCTCATTGCCGCATATATTTTGAATATTTACTCCCAATGTTTTCATCTAGAAATTTTACTTATTTCATGTTTATTTCCTTTATTTTCAATTATGATCATCTATCATGTCACATTACCTCCCCTTTTCCTCCACTTTCATCTAGAAAATTTCTGTTTTAAGATTAATCACCTTATTTTCAATTATGATTCTTGTCTTGTCACTTCATTTCCTTTTTATTTTTATTTTTTACCTTGACTCAAATATTTTCACCTTTTCCTTTCTTTAATCCATCTCTTTTCCCAGTTTTCAAATGGGCCCCAGGGAAATGACCTCTGTTATAGATAATCTGCATACTTGTACAGACACTACTGCAGACAATTGATTCAGATGTGATTGATGGAGCTATTGAATAGGATTTTATGAGTGTTTCAGGTGTTTTATTTTTTATGATTCGATTTTTAACTAAATCTTAGTCTAATGAACAATTCACAAACAGTAAATTTTTTTTTAAAGATAGTCTAAAAAAAGTTGTTTTTATATGTTTCTCCTTGCTTGCTTCCACAGGCACTTCTAGTTTCTGGTGCTAGCGATGGATCACTTGTAATGTGGAGTGCTGACCATGCTCAAGAGTCACGTGAACTTGTGCCCAAGTTGAGTATGAAGGTGACATATTCCTATTCTAGCATTACACATACCAGCATGTTTAAAATGTAAAGATGCTTGCATGTACTTTCGCCAACCGGATGGATCACTGTTGATCTTCCAAATGTCTTATACTCCCGATTTATCACTTACTGGGACGTTATTACCTGCAGGAAGATATTGTTTTCATGATTTTTTTATTTTTTATTTTTGTTTCCTGCTTTATATCTTGTTATCCTCAACTTGTTTCCAAAGTACTTCTTCTTTACTCATTGATTTGGAAGCTACCTGTTTTTTGGATGACCTCCAACACATTTGACTACAATTCTTTCTAGTCTAGGAATTATAACACAGTATGCCTATGTGAATCTTTTAGGCACATGATGGCGGAGTTGTGGCTGTCGAGCTTTCTAGAGTACTGGGAGGTGCCCCCCAGTTGATTACAATCGGAGCTGATAAAACACTAGCCATTTGGGACACCATCTTATTTAAGGTGCGATACCCGATTTGATGTGAAGAATTCGTGATTGCACTAATGGCTTCTTTGACATGCAATCTATGTTTATGTTCAGGAGCTGCGGCGGATTAAGCCTGTTCCAAGGCTTGCTTGCCATAGTGTGGCATCTTGGTGCCATCCTCGGGCCCCAAATCTTGACATTCTAACTTGTGTTAAGGATTCTCATATCTGGTATGTGAAATGTTCATATAGTTCCAATGCCCTTGTGAATGATAGTAGAAAAATTCAATGCCATCAAAGTATATGCTTTGGTTTTTTGCTTGATTTATAGGGCTATTAAGACTTCCCCTTCTTCAGGGCTATTGAAAACCCAACCTATTCTGCTCTGACAAGGCCACTGTGTGAACTATCTTCACTTGTTCCTCCACAAGTTCTAGCACCAAACAAGAAATTAAGGGTTCGTTTTTACATTTTTACCACATTTGTTGAAACTGTCTGTTATTTTTTGTACCTATAACTGTGTTTACCTTTTGCACAACACATTCAGAGAGGAAGTTTTGATTCTTATAACAGGTCTACTGCATGATTGCACATCCTTTACAACCACACCTTGTTGCAACTGGCACCAATATTGGTGTCATTCTCAGTGAGTTTGATCCAAGATCTCTTCCAGCAGTGGCTCCTTTACCAACACATCCTGGCAGTAGAGAGCACTCTGCTGTGTATGTGGTTGACAGGGAACTAAGGTTGTTGAACTTTCAGTTATCCAATGTAGCAAATCCCTCTCTTGGAACTACCGGTTCTATACCTGAAACTGGGAGGCCAAGGGGAGACTCCTTGGAGCCATTACATGTCAAGCAGACAAGGAAACACATAAGCACACCCCTTCCACACGATTCATACTCTGTTCTTTCTGTGAGCAGTTCTGGCAAGTAAGCAATTGGCATCTCCTGTTTTTATCAATCTAACTAGTTGTTGTCACTGTTTACAATTTGGTGCCTTTTGCTTGTTAGTTTTTTTCTTGTATTTTAAGATGCATGGCATTCTACTTGAACAGAGTTTCATCAATAGGTATTTCTGATTGTCACCATTTGGATGACCAAGTGGTTAACCCGAGTGTATATAAGGTGTTAGAGTAGGGAGGTCTAAGGTTTGAAGCTGGGTAAAGGCAGTGGCCTCATTACCCTTTTCCTGGAGTACACCTCCATCAGATACTCAGTCATCCAATGTAAGCGACCAATCAAAAAACAACAGTTATTTCTGCTTATGAAGAAATTGTATTGGAAGATATGAATACTAAAGGCGATAAAAATGGAGAGAGGGATATATTTAACTTCAAAAGGTTCAAGGTGTTTTTCCACCTGTAGAGTTTTTATGCACAAAGTCCGCCCTCTACTTTAGGAAATTCATAAGGGATGATTTACAAGTATCAAGCTTTTGGGAGTTTATCAGCTATGGCCAAACATGGGACAGTACCCTAGGAGTTCTAAGTTCATGTTTTTCATTATGGTGTGACAACAAACAATTGACCAATGGTTCTTCACTGTTAGGGCATGTTTGGAAAACTCTGAAACTTTTCCATCTAATCTTTTTCAATCTAAAACTTTTCACTTTCTACAACTACCTTATTTTTTAATCATTTCTTCACATCTGCCTATACAACTTCTCACCCTACTTTTCAATCATTTCTACACGACTATCTATATAACCAACCTATTTATTTTAACTTTATTCATTTTACTCCTTTACTACTCATCATTATCTCTATCATATCACATCATTTTCTACCAATTCAAAAACTTCTATACGAAAAACTTTTCATCAAAAGTTTTATCACTTCCCAAACACACCCTTAATTAATTCTATTTTGGTTTATGTGTTTCTGTATTATTGGTCTACTGCCCTACTCTTCCTACAAATGGATGATTCATTGCATGTGCACTGTTGTATTTGTGTGTTTGTTTGCTCCTGTTTCTCTGTAATTAATGTATTTTATCTTGAATGGATGGCCTGCATGATGCATAGGCCTGGAGAACATGTATGAATTCTGATTATGTTTTGCCTTTTAAATGTGACGATCTATTTTGTCCTTGATGAATTGTGACATTGTGACTAGTGCATGACATTTGTGATGGGGTAGGAAGTTAGCTGCTGCTGCTGCTTTTTTAAGTTTTTGTCACTTTGTTTTAGAGTACTCTTGATCCTGGGAGCATTGTTTAAAATGTTAGTTATTTCTAATGACTTTGTCATTATGGTGATTTGTTGCAGGTATATTGCCGTTGTATGGCCAGATATTTGTTATTTCTCAATCTACCAGGTTAAGGATTGGTCAGTTGTTGATTCAGGGACTGGAAGGCTTCTGGCTTGGGACACATGCCGGGACAGATTTGCTTTGCTAGAGACTGTGTTACCCCCCAGAATTCCAATCATTCACAAAGGGGGTTCGTCTCGAAAAGCAAAAGAGGCGGCAGCAGCAGCAGCTGCAGCTGCTGCAGCTGCTGCTAGTGCAGCTTCTTCAGCCACTGTGCAAGTCCGTATCTTGCTGGATGATGGAACTTCACATGTTTTAACAAGGTCTATTGATGGCCGCAGCGAACCAGTATGGACTTTTCAACCCAGTTAGAATGTTATAGTTTCACTCAAAAAAAAAAAAAAAAAAAAAAAGATGGGTTGTCTGATTTTTGCCTTTTGGTCAATTTCATCTTTCAGAAACTAGTTCAATTTTTTCACTTCTTGGAGATTGATTGCTATTTGCTCTCTCCATAGAGAGGTACTTGGAAAGGTCATATGTGGACTCCAGCATAAAAAAAATGGAAAAATAAAATTTTTAAAAAAAAGAGGAAAAGGGAGAAAGAAAAAAAAGAAAACTATATTCTTTCTAGCTTTCTAAATTTAATTGTTCTAGTTTTCATTGCTGTATAGGAGAATCCTTGTATAAGAGGTATTGGCATCAGTGTGATTAACCTGTCTTGCCAGAGATTGTTTTATATGGTATTATATGCCTCATGTTTGGCTCTGTTTTGCAGTCTAGGATCTCTTTTCTGTTGCCATTTGCTATCTCATTTCTTGGTAGTAGTATTCTTACCACATTGTGCTGCCATGTTTGATGAGCGCTTCCCTGCTGTATTCTATACATCTTTTGACTTCTTAACTTTGCACATTACAAATTTTATATTTGACGGCATATCTAGAGGGGAAAGATACCTCAGTTTCCTTGTTTTCTTTGGATGCTTGGCTAAGATTTGTGGAACTACTTGCAAGGAGATTTTACCCTTTTGCAGAATGGTTGGCTGATTTTTGCCTTTTTGTCTATCATAAATGTTTGTTTGAATATAGTCTGAATTTTATGCATGTCCTCGCAAACCTTTTAGGTTATTGGCTTGCATGGTGGTGCTTTACTTGGTGTTGCATATAGAACAGCACGAAGGATTAGCCCTGTGGCAGCAACGGCTATTTCTACAGTTCAGCCACTGTCGGGCTATGGAGGAGCTGACGATGCATATTCCTCTGCTACTTCTCAAAATTTTCAGTTATACAGGTGCAGAACTTTATTCCTTGGTTGATCTCTGAGTTGTAGGATATCCTCCATAGTAGGTATTTGCTGCAGGTCATTTCACTTGATTAATGGTGAACAATTGATATTATTGCCATAAAATTCTTTTTGTTTTTCTGCTAGTTGAATAATTTATATTCCCCTTATTGAATGTTAGGAAGTGTTTGGTAATGTGTAATTATTGGTAATGGATTTTTCCCACTTCTTCCTGCCTACCTTTTGCCATGGTTTGACATTTTAACCACTTAACTACCCTACTTTTTTTTTTTCTCCATTTTTACCCTTATATTTCAATTAATTTTTTCCTTATATTTTTCCATACAACTACCCTATCTCTTTCATTTTATTCCCACTTAACCCCTATCATATCACTTCACTCTCACTTTTCAAAATTTATCCCGTTCCCACTTTTCCGTTCCTACCAAATTACTGATTACCAAATGCTCTCTTAGTTGGCAGATGTAGAGCATTCTTCTTTTTCTTTTTTGGATTAATATCTCCATTATATCCGTGTATAATTTATGAGATATGCATCATTCTACTTCATATCGTGATTTATTATGTCCTATGAAGTTAGTTCTGATATTAATTAGATTTCATATCTTGCAGTTGGGAAACTTTTCAACCTGTAAGTGGTCTCCTTTCCCAGCCAGAATGGACTGCTTGGGATCAGACAGTTGAATATTGTGCCTTTGCTTATCAACAATACATTGTCATATCCTCGTTACGCCCTCAATATAGATATCTTGGCGATGTTGCAATTCCTGCTGCAACAGGTGGTGTTTGGCATCGGAGACAGCTATTTGTTGCAACTCCAACTACTATTGAGTAAGAAACTGTCCTGGAAATTATGTTGG
Source organism: Annona squamosa (assembly GCA_035584095.1). Lineage (NCBI taxonomy): Eukaryota > Viridiplantae > Streptophyta > Magnoliopsida > Magnoliales > Annonaceae > Annona > Annona squamosa. The sequence goes on from JAXCLR010000001.1 coordinate 88,874,655, forward strand.
TTGCTATAACCTTTTCTGGCTGATGCATGACTTCTATGGAACTTTGCATATGTTATTATTTTGCATTATGCGGAGGATCAAATTATTGTCAGTCATATAGAAAGCATATTTCACAACCGATTACTCACACTGTACTGACGAAAAGAGAATTTGAACTCAAAGCACTGGCGGGAACATGTGAAATCCACATATTACCAATCGTTGCCTTTCTGGAAAATAGTCTCAATTACTCATGCATAGAAGTCAACAGTTATCCAACTCAAGGATTATAAAATATAGATCTAAATGACACTATGAAGCACACTATGTTAATTGTATTATGATCGATTAGACATTAAGAAAGACATAACACATGCATGTGTTTCAAGTTAAATCAGGAAAAAAAAAATGCAAGATGAATCTGCCTGTTTGAGTTTGGAAAAGGAATACTACTACTGCACTTTTGTTATGTGGCCTATATAATCTTGTGTATATTACCCATACAGCACATTCAGAACTCATGCATGAATATTTTCCTTCATTGGCTGCCTCATCCCCGTAACACGTAATTGGCATTTCCTTACCTAAACAGCAGTCATGATATGTATGTATGCTGCACGCCTGGTGCATGAACGTGTTGAATATTTGTTTTTTATATTTCTTCTAACTTCAATATTATTCATCAATATGTTGTATTTTCTTAACAACAATTTCCTTCATGCGTATCAACATTATTTGTTTCTTTATATTTCCGATGACATGATGGTTGAATTGACTACATCTATCTTGTTCTGGGAATAATGATGGATGCAAGGTTTTTTGGGTATGGATTTATTGTGATACATTTTACTTCTAGGGTGCTTTTTGGGTCATGGCTTGAACACCTAGAGTTCCTGCCACACCCTTGAGTGAGTGCATTGTATTAAGTAGTTGATTAGCCTTTTGTCATTTTGTCAAATGGGACCATAGAACGTTGTTGGTATGGATGCTTATTTGTAAGCTAAACTGTGTTTTATCTCCTAGGTGTGTCTTTGTGGATGCTGGAGTTGCACCTATCGATCTAGAAACAAAGAGGAGAAAGGAAGAAATGAAAGCAAAAGAAGCACAGTCTAGAGCTATCGTCGAGCATGGGGAATTAGCACTAATCACAGTTGATGGCCCACAAGTTGCCACCAATGAGAGGATCTCCTTGCGGCCCCCAATGCTTCAGGTATCTATAGTTGGTTCATTTGAGAGATTTCTGATATTATTTTTTGTTTTTTTTATTACTTTGCCAAAATGGCTTCAAGTTTTAACTCATTGAAATTTATGTTTATCCAAAACAAAAAATTATGTTTTGCCCCTGATTGGTGAAGGTCATACTTCTGAACAAGCTGGGTACAAGCCTTAACAAATTGAATTGGTCAAAACTGTTCTTTTGGATCTTTGCTTACTTGGTCAAGAGCTAATAATCTCATTTAAATGGTCTGGACAGAACTGAATTGGGAAGGACATCAGCTGTTAACACAGCAGCCACTCAATATCTAAATAAAAAATGTGGAAGGCGACTAAATTTCTGGTCTAAAAAATGGGAGTTGGATGTTAATTTTTTTATTAAATTTAACATAGGATTGGATGATCAAGTGGTTATGTGAGTTAGTTAAGGGTGTGTAGGGTTAAGAGGTTTAGAGTTGGAAGTTGGGTAGAGGCATTTGCATTGTTAACCCTTCCCCTAAAGTTGTTCTCCGTTAGTTGTTTGGTCATCCAAGGTGGGAGACGTGATTTTTTTTAATTATTTAATATGGAAAAAGGATAATAGCTGGCTTTAGAGACCACCTGCTGTTAACTGGTTTGCTTATGTGCATAGAGACCAGGAACTACAAAACTAGGTAGGATTGAGTTATCCAATTAGAAGGCCAGAAGAGAACCAGAGGAATGTAAAAGGAACATGGATGCACTACTTTCTTAAGAAGGCTATGAATTTACATTGTTTTCTGAGGACATAGCCAATATCAGCAAAAATTGCACAACAAGATCTATATAATGGATCCTAATGGCAGGAATTAGCATATGATAATGACGATGATAAGTAACTGAGAACTTCAACCTTGTGCACTTCCTGTACATTTCTGAAGTTTTTGGCAGTCCAACATCTTTTAATGAAAAGCTGTTTTTGAATATTTCCCTTTGATTAATCTTGTGAGAGAATTAATTAGTTAGAAATTTTGCCATCAGCATTAGCACAGATGGGAAGAATAGGTGTTGTTTTTCTGTTGTGCTATTGTATATAAGGTCATGTTGAATTGACAACCTATTCAGTGATGACTATTGATGACTGATTGGTTCTTCTTGGACACATTATAAATTCTTTCTTTTTGTTTCCACTAAATTCCTATTTGGTTGGATTTTGTTTAGTCAAAACTGTCTTATCCCATTTCTTGTCTCACAAAGAAGTTTTCTTAGCACAGTGGATTCATTCCCTTGCCAGTATTTATAATGTTTCGCTGCACCAAAATTGTTCCTAATTTTGTTCTGATTATTTTTACTGGTGATTTAGAATATTTCAATGTTGTTGAATGATCTCTTTTGCCAGCAGAAATGCAATTGGATTATGTAGATGAAATGCTGAAGATTTGCCTCTTTTCATGCGGGTTCCTTCTCATGTTTACCATGTTTGTTGTATTGGTGTTTTGAAGTTCTAGATAAATGACCTCCCTAAAGATTGGTTTGGTCATTCTCTAGGCATCATGTTGACTTGGTAATTAATACATCTAGCTGGAGTATGCCTCGGATTATGCGAGGACAAAAACAAAATTTGGAAATAAAGCATTGATTGGCAATTGAATTTCAGATGATTTCTCAGTGTGGTTATAATGTGATGGCATATCTCAGTGGAAAGACTAGGTTACCATTGGACCTCCCATAACAAAGTACTCTTGAGAAACAGTGAATGTTGAATTTACTTTTGACTCTCTTTTGCAGTCCACAATGAGAGTCTCTGGTGAAAAGCTTACTCGTTAGAACATAATCACAACTACGGTACTATAGCTGTGTCCTAATTCTAAGGATTTGTAACTACTATGACAGAGTTGAATATATGGTTAAATTAGACCATCTGTCAATGACCGTCCGTCAATGATCAGATTTTCAGGGAAACTTGTTGTTGTTCTACATGTCATTACCTTTTTACTAGTATTTACCCCCAGTTTATCGCTTTCTATGAGATGTCTTCACATGATCACATGCTGCTCTCCTAAGCTCATGTTTATCCAATTATGAATGTTCCTCAAGCTGAAGATTGTACTTCTCCACAGGTGGTACGGTTAGCTTCCTTTCAGCATGCGCCTTCTGTGCCACCATTTTTGTCACTGCCTAAACTATCTAGAGTGGATGGGGATGATTCCGTTGTGGCAAAAGAGACAGAAGAGAGGAGAGCTAGTGAGGTTGCTGTTGGTGGTGGAGGGGTGTCTGTTGCAGTCACTCGTTTCCCTACAGAACAGAAACGCCCTGTAGGACCTCTGGTTGTGATTGGTGTGAGAGATGGAGTCCTTTGGCTTGTTGACAGGTAGTTTATACTATGCATCAACATAATATTTAAAAATGCATATTCAATGGTCTCTGTGATCAGATATGGGGATGCTATAAAGAATTTCTTTATCATTTTTGGAGATTCCTGTGTCTATCATTTCTGACTATTCATACGGTTTAAAATGTGGTTTGTTGAGTTATATTCTTGCAAGAGTATCTCTAGGTTGATATTAAGCTTATCTTGTAGACAGCTCTAGCTCAGACCTTGGTGAGCTGAGTTTGATCTGAGCTCAAGCTTGGGTTATTTATTTATTTTGTTTAGTTTATAGTAGTTTAATCATTATTTACATATTTTTAGGGATATGATAGCCTGCGCTATTGATGAAAATGGCACCCACCTTGTTGATGAAATCAAAATTCAACCATTGCCCACACATTTGCTTTATCATGTGAATAAAAATCATTTCAATCAGCGTAGAGCATGCCGTACCCGCTTCAAAATGTATACAATCGTGTGTAAATTCTGATAAAACACATACAATCCCAGTACACATGTGTGAGTTGTAACACGTGGATGTAATGGCAGTTATGCCATGTGTGCAAGCCCTATTAAATAGGTGATGCGATCTGTAACAGAGGAAGAGAGCAAGAATCAATTAAATTCCTTCATTCTTTCAATTCCTTAGTTTCCTTTTCTTGTTTCCATTCTTAGGTTGTTATTTAAGTCGGCAATCGTTGTCGGAGACGGTGACCGTAGCTGCATCCGGCTTCAGTTCATCCCAAATCCATTAATATATGCATTAGAAATTAATAATACTTTGTAGAATCATCAGTCCCCATAGGCATGATATATTTGACGGTTTAGATGTTGAAAAATATAGCTTTGATATTGATATTTAAATCATATAATTTTATAACACTGAATTTTTACCTTTTTTAGATGGGTCCCAAATATATATGTTTTGATGAAACTCGATATGTTGTTAGATAAATGATTTTAAATAGCATGGGTGAGGTTGATTTGAATTTCATTACTAAGATGAGCCCCATTTAATCATGGTGCACCTTAACTTGGATGCTACATGGTGCACCATTATATATCCCTTTAAATAGCATACATTTTGTGATGTAAATGAACCACTGTAATGCCAGATTGTGTTCAGTTTCAATGAAACAAGCTAGGTTTTAGGCTGCTTATTTAATGTTTTGGGGCTAAAGCTTACAAAGGCAGGGTTGAACTTACAATTTGACAAGGTAGGCTCAAACCAGTTCCATTATTATCAGAAACTCACATAGGCTTGTTTACACTCCCGGTAAGAGTTTCCCATAATCCCATCCAAACGAATCCATTATGCTTATAGTGGTTTCAGTTATTTTTTTCTGAATGTGCCTATTATGATTTTATTTTATTTTATTTTTTTTTTTAAATATGTATGCTAGCACATGCTTTTCTAACTTTTATTTTCTGTGGATTTTAATATAAAATTATGCTTATTTCATAATTCAGATTAATGCACATCTGTGATATTATAACAGTCCGAGGCTTGTTCAAGATGAGTGGGATGGGAAAAGGATGGGATGAGATATTTCGTTCTAAAAAAATTCCTATTTCAATACATAACCTTGCTTTTGCAATTTCCAATACTACTTTTTCCTTTCCCAATATAATTTCGCACATCGCAAATGCATAACATTACTATGTCATTCAATCTTGTCATCCCATTCTACCATTACAGGACACAAGCAAAATATGATGGGGCCATAACAAATCTAATTAAGGTTACTGATCTAATGCAATGTTGGTGCAACCAGTTGCTTTTTGTAGTTTAAAATATATATTTTTTATGGGTGTGCTTTGTAATCTGTAAAAAATATGGAAAAGTGTTGTGGGAAAAAAGTTGGAAAAAGGTGGAAGAGGTGTGATAAGATAGGGATAGTAATCAGGAGTATAGGGTAGTGGCATGGAAGAATGTATAGAAATGATTGAAAAGTAGGGTAATTGTATAGAAAGATGTGTATAAATGATTAAAAAGGAAGGTAGTTGCATTGAAAAGTTGTGGAATTTTTTTTGTGGTTTACCAAACACACCCTGCATCTAAGCCATTTAATTATTCATCTATGCATATTTGTTTACCAAACATAGACTACATCTAAATCATTTAATTATTCATCTATGTATATTCATTTATGATGTGAAAAATCACCTTGATTTGAATTTTTCTGTTCTAAAAATTTAATATAATTTTAGAGTGGCTTTATAACTATCAAATTTTGAAAATGAATATACAGCATATTAGAGTTTCTAACCAAAGTGATTTTTGGCTTCATTGCATATGGATGATAAACATAAATGGTTCAGACTCAGAAAAATGAATTGATAGTATATAAAATTTCCAATAAAAATGGATTTTGGTGTCATAGGATATAAATAAATACATGTGGATGAAGAAAATAAATGGTTTGGGTGTAAAAGTACGTATTTTAAAATAGAAAAAGCAACTGGTTGCAGTGACAATTGCATTATATTGATTTCAAGCATACACGGATCAGGAATGGGTCCTCTACATAAATTTGATTCATCACATCAAACTGTTGGATAAACACAAGTAAAATTTTACTCACTTGAAAAATTTCTTGTCTACTTGAGATTTCCGCAATTGACCTCTCTCTCTCTCTCTCTCTCTCTCTGAAAATTTGTGCTAAATTATTTGAAATGCATTCTGATCCTCTGCTTCCTTTGACTTAGGTACATGTGTGCCCATGCATTATCACTAAGCCATCCTGGTATTCGCTGCCGGTGTCTTTCTGCCTATGGTGATGCAGTTAGTGCAGTCAAATGGTACATACAGTATGTTATCTAAATAATTTTCCTCTTACAAGTAGTAGTTAACTTCAACTTTGAAATGTACAGGGCCAGTAGACTTGGCAGGGAGCATCATGATGATTTGGCACAGTTCTTGCTTGGCATGGGCTATGCAACTGAGGCCCTTCACTTGCCTGGCATATCAAAGAGGTTTGAATATTGAATCTTGAACTATTATGATTTCTGTGTCATGGAATCAAGTGTTGAACCATGGAATTCATTGCTTGCGAGCATTTCTTGGTTTTATGAAATGGCTTCAATGGAACAAATTCTCTTTTGGATGTCACACATTCACTTTTATGGACTTGCTTTGGATGAGGACTCCCCAAAACCCCTCTTTCCTGATCAATTAATCTCTTATGGCTGTGACTGGGGAGTGGATTAGTTTACTATTATTTGTGTAATTATATTCATGTTTTCATACCTTTATTTTCATCCAGCTTTCCCTTTCTTGGTGTTTCACAGGTTGGAGTTTGATTTGGCAATGAAGAGCAATGATTTGAAAAGGGCACTTCAGTGCCTTTTGACTATGAGCAACAGCAAAGATATTGGCAATGAAAATGCAGGCATAGATGTGACTGAAATTCTGAGTTTAGCAGCCAAACAAGAAAATAATGTTGATGCCGTCCAAGGGATAGTGAAATTTGCAAAGGAATTTATGGATCTTATTGATGCTGCCGATGCTACAGGACAGTCTGATATTGCTCGGGAAGCTCTTAAGAGGCTAGCTGCTACAGGTGCCGTCAAAGGAGCTTTACGGGGTCAGGAGTTGAGAGGAGTTGCTTTGCGTCTTGCTAATCATGGAGAGCTGACGCGGTTGGGTGTATGTACCAATGCTTGAATTGCTTAATGTACTGCTTATGCCTTTAGTCATAGTTGTGTGTCTAGACATATTTGATGAAAATCTGAAGTCTGGTTTTATCATTGTCTAATTATGTTGGATACTGAATCTATAAACAGATCACATGAATGCTTATATAATGGAGTTCCAATATTTTCCAGACCTTGGTGAACAATCTAATCACAACTGGGCAAGGCCGTGAAGCAGCATTTTCAGCAGCGGTTTTGGGAGACAATGCTCTGATGGAGAAGGCCTGGCAGGACACTGGAATGTTGGCAGAGGCTGTACTGCATGCCCATGTGATTACCTTACTCCTTAACTAAAAAACTAAGGCCTACATATATTGAAATTTCAGGTGTCGATGGATTAGATATACTTATTGTTTTGCTACAAGACTGCCTGCTGCAATGAATGAATGTGTGCACTGTCATCTTCATATTTTAGGCATGTCATTTACATTGAGAATGGGAAAAAGGTTCCCAAAGTGATTTGAACACAGTTCTGGGTTAATTTGTCATCTTCATGTTGACTTATTATTTTCTACAGGACTTCAGACTAGTATTCTCTCAAGGTCTGCTGCATCTGTTACTAATTTTCATATACAATCATTGACTGTGTATGCACTTTTCAGGCTCATGGGCGTCCAACATTGAGAAGTTTGGTTCAGGCTTGGAACAAAACTCTGCAGAAGGAGCTTGAGCACACCCCATCGTTTAAGACAGATGCAACAGCTGCATTCTTGGCTTCTTTGGAAGAACCAAAACTAACTAGCCTGGCTGAGGCTGGAAAGAAACCGCCAATTGAAATTCTTCCTCCAGGAATGACATCTCTGTCAGCACCTCCAATCACCATCCAGAAGAAACCTAATCCAGCTGCACAGAGCTCCCAACAGCAGCCAGGCAAGCCATTGCTGTTAGCAGCAGCACCTTCTGGTACACCTGCAGTTAGTACTATGCTATCTGCTACAGGTCCGATGCTAACACCAGATGGAGCTTCCGTTACTCCAGTTGCAGATTCACAAGCTCCACCTTCAACGGCTAGTGATGCACAAGTTCCATCAGTGTCCGATGCTCAAGCTCCACCAGTGTCCGATGCTCAAGTTCCGCCAGTGTCCGATGCACAAGCTCTTCCAGTAACTGATACTGAAGTGCCACAAAAGGAGGAGAGTGGAGATGCAACAGTGAGCAACAAACCCACCCTCGGCGATGACAAACTTGCTCCTGCAACTGATCCACCTGGATCTCCAACAAGAGAACTACCTGCAATGCCTCCAGCGGCTGCAGCTGATGCTCATGATGTGGCTCATTAGACAATAGATATTTTGGCCTCTCTATTTTTTTATTATTTTTTTAATCTTTCTCCCTTTGGGGTCTAATTGACGCGGGTTTTTGTAATTTGGTCGAGAGGATTAATGGTTTGTTTGTATTGTATTTTCCAGATGTAGCATATGTTCATGAGAACTGATTTTTCTTGGATGTGACGGCATTATTCGGTAGTTTCTCGCCAATGATATTTTGATGGTTTTATTGTTGTTGTTGTTGTTGTACGGAGTCTGCATTCCATATTATACGTGACCATTTTTTAAAGAATTTAGATAGGTTAATTTTTAAAATTTATTTTGCTTATATATTTGCTGTTATACACTTTTTTGTGTATTTATCTGAAAATTTAAGCTTCTCACTCTTTAACTCCAATGAAAAGAAAAAAAATTCCTAAGCTGAATTTCAACTTTCAATTGGAACTCCATTTGCATAGATAGGGTTAGGGTTTAGGGTTTCGGTTTTACAAGTAAGGTTTGAATTAGGGTCACAGCCAAGAAAAATTCGTAACAATTATCAAGTTAATACTATTTCTTAAATATTTAAATTTATTTCAACCGAAGGCTTATAAAATTGTTTATGTATTTATAAAGAACAAACGTAAGAAAGTTTGATTTCCCAGGATGAATTAGGCCTATCTTATTATTATTATTCAAGAAAAGGTCTATTTGGTTAAGCTTCCGCGTGTAGTAATTTTTCTATCACGATGCCTGGGATGAAGCAGCTCTCTCCAACAGCTGACCGCGACGGTTTTTTTGATGGGTGCATTAACATGATATTAAGATCCCCTGATGGCATCTAAAGTCCGAACGCTATCCTAGTGAAACCGCTGGTGGCGACACCCCCGGCATACAGCCAAACAGGCCCTTGAAATAAGACGATTAAGCCGTCTATATGCTCTTAGGTGTATAATTAGCCACAATTTTCTGACGGAATATGATCCAAATGCCATCAATTCTCATGGTAATTCATTATACCACAATGCGTTATGACGCAAATAGATACATCTAAGATCATCACTGCGTTTTTCCACTATAGGAATAGGTATGGCAACTGAACGTCCTTCCAGGGTTAGACCCTTGAAATGAGTTGAAATGAGTCGAGACATCTAAAGCGCCAGTGAAGATTTTCCAGATTTCTTATCCGCTCTCGGGGGAAGTTGCAACTCCATTTATTCACATGCACGGAGTCCCTTCTGCTGCTGTCTAGCCTGCACTGGAAATTCCATCAAAAACATCTGAAATTAGAGACTTGAGCCAGGCATGCCAAAATATGGTAAACCAGCTCTGGTTTTCCTGGTTTGCTCGGTGCTCATGGTCTTGAAGTTTTGCTAACATGGCTAGACCACCATCATTCAGTACGTGCCTTTGACCTGTCCCACTGAGGTCTGTTGCCCAATTCCTGTCGGGAATCTTGTTTATATCCTTTCCAAGCAGAAGTAACTGATCGTATACAAAGCCCATGGAACTCACAACGACCATCCACCACATGCATCGTACAACCATTCTCAATTATCGATTTGGGTGTCTTATATATTTCAACAGCCAATAGATGAGCGCAGGTTATCTTTGTCAACGTAAATCTCGTGGAATGGAAGTGTTGATGTGTGAAGATTTTTCCATGTCAGTTCCATGAATCAAGGTGGGGGTGTGCGCGTGTGTGTAAAATTGTGGATAAGCTGATGAAAATGGGTCCAAGAAGATGATGCAAGTGGATAAGGTTGGCCTGCCTAAAATGATGAAATGCATGGCCAGAACCGTCTCTGGTTGTCTACCCACGTGGCGGGTGCTTATGGCGTGATTGTAACTAATCTTGTCCCATTTGACAGCCGGTTCAGTCGGTGATGCAAATGCTTTCCGGACCTCCTATTCCAAGAATTCTGTGTTGACAAGCATCCTCTTGAATCACGATTGTGTAGCTTGTGCCGTGGAACTTGGAAGAAATGACAGATGTCAAAAGACCACATCTGTTTAAGCTTTTATGCTTTTCTGTGTAACCGTTGCTCTTTTGGTCCCATTAAACCACACAGCAATTATGTCATAAACCACAAGTAATGGGCTGCTCGGGCTAATATGTAACGTTAAGTTACGTTTGGGCCAACACCGCCAAGTAAATGCCATGCAATTTTAGTTTTCAAGGCTTGCAAAAAAGTCGGTTGGAGCCTGAATTGAGCTTTCTAGAAAGCTGCTGGTGCTAGGAAGGTGTCAGTACGATTGTTGCCAAAAGCGCTGAAATTCAGCTTCAACAAGCTCAAACTTCCCAAGCGGTTTCCCACGCGTAGGGAGGAATACAACTAATTAAAAAGAGGCTGTTCCTTGTGTTGGCGTGGATACGCAAATGGGTACGAAATCCACTCGGCTCCAAAAAGTCATCCACGTACTCTGCACGTACATTTCTCTGTGGGTAGCAATGTTGGGTGGGGTGTCTGCCATTCACCGTGCATTTACAGAAACCACTATGTCAATGTTTCTAAACAAAATTTGTAGGAACAATTCTTTATATACCCATGAATTTTATCTTTAATTCCAGTTATGCTTATGAATTTTTAAAAATTCATCTCATACATGTGAATTTTTATCATAATTCCACTTATAACCATGCCGTTAAAAATCCGTTAAAAATGTCATTAACTCTTTGGAAAATGATGAATATGTCCATCGCTAGTTATAATTTTATTGCTAAAAATTCATGTTATAATAAATTTATAGTAATTTTACAATTATAAAATAATATATTATTTGAATATGAATATTTAATATTAAGCAAAACAACCTTAGATTATATTAGAACTTGGGCATATCTGTCATTTTAGAAAGGGGACTAACGGCCCATTTAACACATCCCTAACGGTGCGTGAATAAGTGGAATTAGGATGAAATTTTATGGGTATAAAAGTAATTTTTGAAAATTTACGGGTATAAATGGAGCTATTGATAAAATTCATTGGTATT
>JAXCLR010000001.1:88886242-88900230 GCA_035584095.1 Annona squamosa
AGAAAGAAAAATAAAAATAAAAACTGGAGGTGGGGATCGTACTTAAAAATCCGCAGGGACCGCCATAAAAGCCCAACCAACCCATTTGAAGTCGAAGCGTTTTGCAACTTGGCCCGGCCACTTGCTCTGCTTGCACTGCCACTATTTGTTGTTTGGGTATTGGTATCTACGAACCTGAAATGCGGTCCACTCCCCAAAAAAGCAGAAAATGACATCACCTAACTCCTGGGCCCCACCCCTCCTCTTTGCTTTCCCCCCCATTCAACCGGAGGTGGTTATTTCGTGTTCCGGCGGCGCTAGCCGGTACATACGCTAGCGGCACCGGTTCATGCCCGACACGCAACTCCCGTGATTTTTTTATTATTATTATTATTTTTTTAGAAGAAGCGGATAATGTCAATATATGAAATGCGCTAGTTACCAGGTTGCCACGAGTCACTATTTATGGATAATGCACGCGAGGCTTGTCTAGTGGCGTGGAAAAGAAAGAGAATAATTTCTTTTTTATTTTATTATTTTCTATGCCCCCGCTTATTTATCCTGATAATAATATTTTCTTTATATTTAAATTTTTTAATCAAGTACCGTCAGAAAATTTTTTTAAATCAAATGAATCATTTATTTTAACATGCCGACAGGAGGAAACCCAAACGTGGCCGAGCATGGAGTAGTCCACCCCCCCAGAGTATCTGTTGTTGGGTTCAGAGACAAGGCCCGCATGCCGACTCGTGGAAGGATTCCTAGGCCTCCTGCATCTAACCACATGGCCGCGGGGGGTGCGGTGTGTATCGAATCCACCTCGCCCCGTGCCCACATCAAAGCCTGGCGGACGCACGTACGCTGTCGGCCTACCAGACATGACTTCACATGCACCAGACGCATTCATGCACGATACATCGATCTCACCCTCGTGGGTCCCTCTTCGCCCCAGGAAAACCCGCCGTCCTGAGGCATCATCCCAACCGTTGATATAAACAATCCTAACAGAATCGACGCGAAATGATGATCTCGACCGTTGATCTGTCTCGGTGTCCATCCGACGACTTCTTGGAAGCATAGCAATTATGTAACGTCGCAATCTCAGTTTCGCCTCATCTTAAGCGCTTATACCTACCAAATACCGAAATCGAGGCATGAACCCAAGCAAACGGCCGGAAGCTATGCGACGTGGACGTATATTCTCTGGGTTTTTGTGTGTGCGAGCGTATGAATCTATAACATTTTCTCGTGGATGGGGTTTGCGAGCCAGCCAGCCATCGTACCTCCCGCCCAAACGCACTGACACAAAACAAACATTCCGAACGTCTTTGCACCGTCGGATTTTCCAATAACGAAAAATCAGGGCCGTTGGATATAAAAAAAAAAAATCAGGGAGATTGAAAGATGATATCCTTGCCTCAGAAAAGTGGGTCATTTCTTTTTCTTTTTTTTTTAAGCTTGCCGTCATCCAGAGGTAGAGAAACACGATGAAACAAATTTAAAAAGAAAAAAGAAAATCTCAGTTTTGCCGCAATGAGGCGCGTGTAGGGGGCCCTGGATTTAATACGATCAGATACGAAAATCTTAGCCTTGAGTGCATATCAGTACCCTGCCTTTGAGGGTAAGCACCCAAAGATGACCTTTTTCTCAAGTAAGATGGCTCCACCCGCCTATGAATAATTTTAATCCAATCTCTCAATCTTAATTGGGTGGCTGCAATCACCTAATAAAAATTTTAATTCGAACTCTAAAATTCAGCTTTTTGAAAGTCTCTAATACCATCGAGAGCAGGCCATGTTGGTGCTGGCAGTTGCCAAGGACGGAAAAAGTGGGAAGACGTGGCCACCCACATGTCTTGCTCGGAACAAGTATGGAAACATGAATGAATGAGGTGTAACGGAGGGTAGGTATGGTAGTTAGCGAGTCAACCTCCAATGGCAGGGGTAGTGGGCCACGTACCACCTGCAACATGATCAAGGATCGAGATTTGGGGGCCACGAGGGGAAGGCCGTACGGCTCTTTATTGGATTCTTTATAGCATGCCTGGCCCACCCACGCTTTTGGTGGTCCGATCTACGTATTTTTCAGCTCCTAAGATCACGTATTTATGACCACGTGGCATGCGTTCATCACTCGACCGACATGTCATCTGTCACGAGAACTATCCGACGATGAAAATTTGTTGAATCCCAACAGTGATTTTTGTGCACGAAATAAATTCGTCTTTCCGCATTTATATTTTCTTTTCCCCTCCCCGTCCAAATCACACAACAACGCATGCATCATTGCATGCCATGGGAGGCAAAATCTTATTCGTTGAGGGGTTGGGGAGACTTTCGTGCACCGCAGCCAGGCGAAACGGGCGGCTCCAGCTCGATTCGACGTGGCATATTAACCTACCACACTCCATGACTCGGGACTCTTGAGGCCATGAGCAACAAAAGAGAATATATATATGAAAGATCTCTTTGAAATTCAACCCAAGGAAAGGCTGAAATTTTCAATTCAATTGACAAATCGAGGCAACGATTCTTCTGTAATTAACATGCTACCTACGAACGAGAAATGAGGTTAGTGGCTGATAGCTACTTAATCGTCTATTGGATAAGGACTGCATTTTTAGGTGACGGGTTTGGCAACTGAAACCTTCTAAATCGAAGAATGCATGGTCATAAATTTAAACAGCTAAAAACAACAATAATAGGGAAAAAAAACCTTCCCAACAACCCCTTTTTTTTGGATGCAAGATGCACCCACCATGAATGAGTGAATGACCAAAGACATTGGTCTCTGATAGAACCATCCATGGAGCCCACATGATTGGCAATAATTAATGGTCTACATATTATGTTAGCGCTGTTCTTCAAATGACTCCAGCCTCTTAAGTAAGCTCCGGTTTTATGAAAAATCAAAATGAAAATTCTCTACATTGTTCAAAATTATTCATTTTATTATGATACTAAACAATTATTTCAGTATAAGTATCGAGTGGGCCTTTTTTACTTTTAAAAATATATTATGTGAAAATTAAGAAAAACTTCTTATAAGATAATTTATAAATATATTCACATAATTTGACCACTTACACACCTAATCAATTTCAAAAATTTTAAATAACTCCATATATTATGACTTTAATCGCAAGCATATCCATAATGGTAGGAGTTGACAATAAAGCACGCCAGAGAAGATTATGGAGTCAGTGCAACATCAAAATGAGTCATTAAATCATCTTTTTTATCCCCAAAATGACCTTCAATTTAAGTACACTGCCAAAGCATAAAGAAGGATTGTGCACAAATGTGCAAATGCCATCGAAGCACTAGAATGAATCAACTCCAGGCCAACACAGATACCCTTGTCTGCGGGGCTCTGGCAACTATGGAAGTCACTAGCGCCACCAATGCGGCCATCTTCTCGAACCAATCAACCTACTATATCCTCTCAGATCTAGTCCCATTGGACATCAATTGGATGATCGAAGCAAATCAATTTGGGGGAAGAAAAATTCTTCTAGATTATCAGTTTGATGGCCCATTGATGACTACGATCAACAATGATTGCACGACGGATCTAGCGGTACATCATATCCATAAAAATGGGCAACATAATTTCTACATTTAGCGTCCATGCAAATTTCATACACTAACAAATTTGACCATTTACAACAAAAAATTTAGGAATTCATCATAGCCCTTTGGCCAACTCAGATTTCGCCAATCTTGTTTAGTTGCTACAATTTCAAGCTCGAACATGAAATTTAATGCCACTATCTAAAGACCATAATCTGTTAAGAAAATTTTGATGGCAATAATTAGTTGATTTTTCTCATCGTTCTCTACCTAAAAGATCCAGCCTGCTCCTATCACTTGTTTTAATGCTTATAAAAAAAATTCATCCCCTTTTGTAGAATATTAAATTTATTTCCATCGACTAACCTGACATCAATTAAATCCAGCTAACTATTTTTGTCAGCGTTGGCAACCATGTCTACATCATTGTGATTGTTGAGGATGAATGTCCAACACTAAAAAATCCACATTCATGAAGCTAAATAAGGAAATTAACAATAGGGATTTTTTGCCATTATGAAAATATAAAATAATCATATTCATAGCAGGTTACAAATGCAATTATGACTAAACTATGTGAGGGTTATTAACCTTTTTTCGAAAGATGTATGACCTTTTTTAAAATTAAGTAAGTATCTATGAAATTATGATCAAGCTATATGATTATATTTGCAAATTACCATATTTATATCTAGTCCTAGAATTATTAAAATAATATTATAATTCATAGAATCATTGGTCTATAAAGAAAGACCATTTTATATGATTTGTATGTTAGATTAGCATCTCTTGAACTCTCGTTCATGAATGGGATGAAATGGTGACCCTATTGAATTTTCTATTTTCAAAAAATAATAACATATTTTTCTTATTATCATAGGACTTTTCGTTCCTGACACCGAATACCACTTTCTTATCCTATACACCATTACATTTTTCATCTCATCTAAATTGATATATGAATTAAATAATTTTATTATATTTATTAAACGAAGATGATACAAATTGTTGGTTAATAAAATTTAATTTTTAAATTAAATAGATAATTTTAAATGCAATAAATGAACGGTATTCGTCATCATCATCATCAACGTTGGTCACTTTGCACCAATTCACTGTTTTAAGTGACACCCACCATGATATGTGTACAGGTTCTGTAATGATTATACATATAGTAGACACGGCCCCTAAAAAGTGTCTAATTTTTATGAATTATTATGAACATCAGTACTATCAATGTCGGTGAGATGGGTGTGCAGAGTACCCACATGACCTAGAGAAAATAGGTGGACTGACCGCGTGCTGTGTCTTGGAAGGGCCGACACGTACGCATGTGTTGGCAATCAAGACCCCGCAATTTTTTTTTTTTTATCATTCTTCGCAGTTTCTAAAAAAAATCTCTTTTTCTTGATCCAGACGTCGGGGAAGTGGACTACCAAATTCCACCCCCCCAAAACTGGAATAACCTAGCTCAGAAGCAAATATATGTGTAAGGTGTGAAGTTGGCGTAATTTATTAGAAAAGATCAATTTTAAAATGTCTTCTACGTCAGAAAAAAATTTAGTATCCATAATTTTTCCTTGACTTCTCATCCAAACTTGACCTTTGTTGCAACAATAATGCTCATGCAGCGGAAACGAAACTATTCCAAAACAGATCTGTTTACTACTCAGTATCTATTTTACAAGGTTAGTTAATTATTTTTAATCTTCTGGGGATTATTTTGTTTAAAGAAATATCCAAGATCATCTCACAGGATAAAATGAGATGAAATTTTCGATTTTTTTTTAATTTATCACTCCCATTTTTTATTATATAACACATTACTTTTATTCTTTTGTTCTAATTATTATTTTTTAATTCTCGGTGCATTATATGAAGACCCGAGGGCATTTCCAAGCTCTGACGTTTGGAACAGTTGTGATGGCCTCTGCGATCAGCTTGCGATATTGATCGTACCCGCGACAGGGCTTATCAGTGCATTACTTCATTTTTCGCGCGAACTGCAGCTATCACGCGGCATCTTTGACCACACTCTTCGACGAGTAAATCGATCCGCGACAGCATTCCAACCACAATGCACCATGCATTTTTCACCGACGCTCTTTCATATCTGAACAAGGCATCTCCATAAATACTCTGGTCTCCATGCAGACATACATGGATGAAAGAAATTTTGACAGTCAAACCTTTTTTTATTTTGCACCCAATTCAAAACAAGGAAAACGAACCAAATCTGAGTCAATATGCAGAATTTTCTGACTTGATAAGCTTACGGAGGTACATTAACATATAATCTAACTGCATAAAAGTGTTTTAACCGATTAGATGTATTACTTTTAAGGATAGTTAAAGGGAAGAGAGAGTGGGGTGCACGGAGAGTTGTTACTCGTGAGAAATATAAATGTTTATCCATAAGAGACTGGAGCGGGAAAGGTTCCGGTGTCCCACACATGGAAGGAAGAGGGACAGGGCAATAATGTCGGCACATGCATGACCTTATGTTGCCTGCCGCGGTTGTGGTTGAGCAGTGTCATGATGTTAATGCGACATGAGATCCGATATGAAATCAAGCTATTTGGTGTCTTGTTAGGCCTGCAGAACCTAATAAACTGAAACTGATAGCGATTAAAAGTGAGCGAGGGCACGTTCGTCGTGTACTTGGATATTTCATTCGCCAACTCCCCCTCATGACTCATCCTTTGTGTTGGAGCACTGTTGTTCTCGAAGCTTGCTTCTTACCTCTAAACTCTCTCTCTCTCTCTTTCCCCAGTCCACTTCAACATTGGTTAATTGCGTAGAAAGTGATTTAAGTGGTCGAATAGACTTTCCCAAAAACAAAAAAATAAATCTTATTTTACGAGACTTGATTCGTACTTTGGAGGAGGAATGGAACAGAAATGGCATTTCTAATAAATAAAACAAAATAATGATGAAAGAATCACTATCATATATTTTACTTTTTTCGACAGAATTTATTATAATCGTTACTCAGATCGTTGCGTATGGGCATGTGCAACAAAACGTTGTTGCAATATGCCTATGTACAATAAGTATTGTATGATGAGATTCTCCATACCATTTTACCATTTTCCATTCGAAAATCTAAATTCGTACATAAGAAGAAGCTCCACCATTTACTATTCTATTAATTAATATGGATTTTATTTCATTCTCTTCAATTCCAGTTGAATTCATATCACCAACCAAGATAAAAAGTGAGACCAGTTAGAAATAAGAGAGACTGATTTGACTGCTTTGTTATTTCCGCTGATCTTTTAGAATTTCTCCTTCCAATTTTTACCACGTGGTCTTCATTATTTGCTGAAAACCGGTAAAAACCAGTCAAGACCATTGAACGTCGAGAGGGAAAAAATACGGAACAGAGCTCAATATCCTATAAATTATTGTGCAGCAATCTTAAAATGCGCTCCACAAAATCATAAAATGTGTATTATCATACCAGCAATTTTATTTAGAATCATGTAATCTATTATCATACTAATTTTTATTTCAATTAGATATGTATATGAACTTTATCTAAAAATAGTACAAATTCAACGCCAATAAAATAATTTAATATGAATAGCAATTTTAAAATTATTTTTTTAATATGTAAACTATTTACTATAAAATTTATTTATAGATAAATAATTATATAATATATGCATGCCGCCATATTTTTGAATAAAAATATTA
Source organism: Annona squamosa (assembly GCA_035584095.1). Classification (NCBI taxonomy): domain Eukaryota; kingdom Viridiplantae; phylum Streptophyta; class Magnoliopsida; order Magnoliales; family Annonaceae; genus Annona; species Annona squamosa. The sequence continues at coordinate 88,893,493 of JAXCLR010000001.1, forward strand.
TAATTATCATATTTAATCTATTTTATCTCAAAAATCAGGTTAGATATCTGCTTTCAATATTTAATACATGAAATAGAAAATTATATTCTATAAAACTAATTATGTACTTTACGCAAACTTAAAACGAATAATACATTAGTACACAAATTATTTTATACTAACGTCAAGTTTCAAATTATCTTGAACAACTTGAACAAAATCAAACATAAAATGGATTCAAGTCACGGTTCGCATACAACAAAAGTCGTTCAATACAATTGTATCTGTATGGATTTGGCTAAAATTAATTTTTGTTTGCAAATATTTGATTTCTTTTCAATTTTCCCATATTTAATGGTTATTTTAGCATTTGATTAAAGCCAATGGCTACGGAGTTCAAACCATGAACCTTTGGCACACAGATCAAGTTTTGGAAGCAACTGTTCAGAGCCACTTTGAGGCAGTTGTTCAAAAGGCAAATAATAGCAAAACTTGATTGCATGTAAAAATAGATATTTAACTAGACTGAGAGTCGAATCCAGTTAAATTTAATTTTTGCCAACACATTGTAGTGTCGGTATATGTATGAGATTAGCTAGTCTAGAATTCTGTGACTTTTGCATGATTGACAAGGTTGAAGATGCTACACAATTCGTTCGATGAAACTTCCAAGTAGTTGTCAGTGGAAGACCTGCACGGCACACATGCATTCCTGATCACGCACCAGCGTCCAACCCTCCATTCATGTGTATGATCGATCAACAACTGTACACGTGGCTAACAAGGCAGGCAGAGGGCAGGCCAACATCGACCCCACATCATATCACATGATGCCACAGACAAGGAACCAAGACGGCTCTCATCGATTCAGGACACATGTGAAGCGTACCGCAATTCGTTTAGGAACGTCAGATCTGACCATTCAACAATGGATTCGAACATGCTAGCATCGTTGTCTTCCTCCTCCAAGTTCTCATTTGCAACATACCACCCTCCAGGCCTCCCATTTGCCGATCGCCAAATACATATATGCGTGCATGTGCGTTCACAGTGCCAAATTTCGGTGGACCCACCAAATGAATATATGGTCCAAACTATGGGCTACAATGGTTTTGATTCTTTGTTTGTAATGGGAGTATGGGACCATTTCGTATCTGCCGAGCCCACATTCCGATACATGTGTTTTTAAGGTTCGGGATTCACTGTGCAACAGTGTCCAGATTTTGTTGAGTATGGAGGTGGGAAGTTAGTTTTTTGAAAGTAGTATAAAAGTTGCGTGATATGATAAAGGTAAAATAAAAATAAATAAGATAGTTTTGTTATAAAATGATTGAAATTAAAAAAAAAAAAGATGATAATTTAGTAGTTAGAATGTCGAATCAATTTTTAAGTAATACATGAGAAAAAAGATTTCCTTTACTTCCCGCCCTTCTTATCAAATGATGTTTTAGCGTTTGTGTAACCTGTATAATGATCCATTAGATTACTAGATGTCTACATGAATAAAGTGAAAGTGAGCTTATGCAACCCAAGTTAAAAATCCTTGGGCACTAATTGTGTAATTGCAATTATCGAAACATGAAATTTTAATTTTGATGAATTTTTATGTAGGAGAAAATCATTTTATGACGTTGTTTGTAAATTATTTATCAATTTTCATGTAAACTGTTCATTTTTGTTCCAATAAGATAGAATTTGAAAGTGATTTTTTGTTGTTGATCAAATGGCTAACAGTTAATGAAACAATAATATCGAGTGTTTGATTGTTAGCTGATGAAAAATTAAGAGTTTCAGTGAGCATTTTGATCAATTTATCTTTTTGCATTTTTTTCCTTGATAATTTAGCTCAGTAGATTTTGTTTCGGGGAATTAGTGAATATTGTTGTGAAAATGAGCCCCTTCATTATATAAAAGATGATTTTCGTAAAAACCTTTTTTTTTTTGAGTTGGGAGTTCCCCTCTCCCATGTGTCTTGGTATGAGAATAAGATATATGAGGTTAGGAGCTGCTCTATCCCTTCCATTTGGTAGTACTCTGTTCTCGTTAAAAAAAAAAAGAATATATTTGCCAAAATCAACCAAAGAAATTGATCAATTTCAGAAAGTAAACAGCACTTGATTAGTTTTATGACTTCGAATTTAAAATGTTACATAATATGTTCCATATTCTAATAAGTGATGTTACCAATTTTTCAAGGGATATTATGGGACCGAAGAATGGAATTTATTGTTTCAAGGATATAACTTAAACAAATAAACAGTAAGCCTTAAAATAAGTTAAATGAAACAAGAAGTAAGCTGGCCCGGGAAAAGGTAGACGTAAGAACTCTAATAATTATTTTTTATCCATCTACTTCCAGTGCAAGAAAAGTTCTCGTCTCGTGTGAAATCATGTTTTGCTACAAAAATGTAAATTCGGATCCACATATTAATAAACGAAGAGTAGACTTTTATATTATTTACAACCAAATGAAAACAACTTCATGCAATATTATACAGAGCTATATTATATGCAACATATGTAACACTAATTGCATGCACTTCTTCTTCCTCATCCACAGTGCATAAGTAGAACTACTTTCGGCCAAAACGATCAAGGAAGTTGTTGCATTCAAGGAAATTTATTTCAGCCATCTAATGACTAACTTTTGGAGACTGCAATAAGAAGAATTTATTATAGGTTTGTTTGGAAATGAGTAAAATTTTTAATGAAAAGTTGTAGAAAGTAGAAGTTGTCAAATGATGTAATATGATAGGGGTAATGAAGAGGAATAAATATGATAAATTTGAAATAAATAGGTTAATTGTGTTGGTAGTTGTGTATAAATGATTGAAAAGTATGGTAGTTGTATAGAAATAATTAAAAAATAAAATAATTGTGAAGAGTAAAAAATTTTAAATTGAAAAGTTTTAACTTAATAATTTTTACTTATTAACAAACACATCCTATGAATCTTCAAAAATTTATAGGCAAATGATGGGAACACAACGTGTTTTTTTGGGTCCACGAAATTGATGGTGCCAATCTTTCCTACATATGCGTCATAAAGGCATTCAATAAGATCTTTCCTCCATAATTCTTGCCATTTCAGATGTTTTTGGAAAGATTTACTACACGGATATGGGTGGGCCCGCAATATAATCGATACGCACAGCCAAAAGCTTACACCATTTTTATGCCTAAGCATCCATTCAAGCGACCTCACATGCAAATCTCCGCAAAACCGGCGGAGTCACGTGCGTACCGCCTCATTGGGGCCCGCGTTTGTCGGTAAGCAGTTGGGTTCGGCAGGATCAGCCCACCGTACAAAGAACCGTCAACTGTCAGTGGGGCCCAGGTAGTCGGACAAGAAACGCGTGTCACCGACGTGGCAACGGTCAAAACCAACAATAACGCCCTCCCCCCCGCCTCGGTCTTTGCTGCCGCGTTGCGCGCCATAGCTGTTGCCTCCCCAACCGCCGCGACACTCCCTCGCTCGTCTCTGTCGAGAAGCGGATCGCGTTTTTAACTCTTGGATACAGATGCGCCCAGCAACTCGTGACGAATAATGCATTTTTGAAATTATGAATATGTTTTTGTATATTTTTAAAAAAGATAAATTAAAATATTTTATTCTCAGAAATATAAAACTGTCCTTTACAATATTTTCTCACAAAGATTTTTATTTATATTCTTAATTTATTATATTTAAAATATTTTACGCAATATAAATGAACTAAAAACAATATAAAAATGTTAACAAATGTAGAAATCTTTTTGGTTTTGTATAAATTAAAATTGGTTGCATCTGTATTATCTGGCAACAAATACTTATTTAACTATTAATATTTGAGTATTTAAGTGGTAACATGTAGTTAAATACAATTAATTGTTGTATTACTTGCAACCAAATGTCAAATAACTTGTAATCATTTTTATTTAATTACAAATAATGATGGTTATTTAGCTGTAAGTAATATTAAATTTGAGAGCTTATAGTCAAATGCAAATAAAATTAAAATTTAGCTAAAAATAATACATATGCTAATTAAAATTTGACTGAAAAATAAGAGCATCTATATATATATAGCAACATCTATTGTAGTGAATTACGATATGGATCACACATAATTGTCTGCTATTTGAGAAAAGTAACAGATGATAATATTAACATAAAGAAGATAGTTTATAATTTTTATGGATGAGAAAAATAAATTGTTAGGGTCAACCATAAAATGATCCAAATGATATATCTTAATATTTCAACCTAACGTTAGGATAAAAATGTTCTTGTTTTAGCCGAAAGATTTGACCATTTCATATATGAATATTTACATAGATATAATTAGATAAGAAGCACTTAAAAACTCATTTAAAATATTTTAACTATAATTCATTTATTAACTCATTTAAAGATTCTCAACCCTAACTTATTTATAATTTATTTAATAAACAGGTTACAAGTTATTAATAAGTTATTTCGTAAATAACCTGAAGGTCTAAATTTTGGCAGACGATGACCTCGGAGGGAGAGGTAAAAAAGTATTTCTAACGTAGAAAAAATAAAAATAAGATAATAATGGAAAAATAAAATTAAGACACCAAGAAAAAATGAAAATTATATGATAGAATGAAGACTTCACGAGAAAAATAATCAAAAAATTTGCATTTATATAATTAATGGGTTAAACGAGTTAAATAGGTTGAGCGGGCAAACGGGTTACTAAATGGTTGACAGGTTATAAAATCTCAACCCTAATTCATTTATTTAATTAAATTATTAAACAAGTTGGATGAGCATATTAACACGTTGACCAAGAACATTAACACATGTATTTAAAAATAGATTTGGATCATAAATGTTGGTTGGAACAGATGATTTTTTCCGCCAATAAATTTCTCCTTGTAATGCAGGTGCATGAAGTCCATGGATATAGGAGTAAACTTTTCTTAAAACCTTTAAAAAAATATTAGAAAATATTATTTATTTGACATAATTAAAAAACCCTCTCAAATAATCCGTTTGCCTTAGCTGGCCTCTACTCCTGAATATCCTAAATCCGCGTAAGGGTGTTATGGTCATAGTCAATTCGTCAACCCGCTCATCCAACTCGTTTATAAATGAATTTGGGATGAGATTTTTGAATAAATGGTTTATGATCAGTCAACCCGTTTAACTATTTAATTAAATAAATAGACTAAGGTTGAGATTTTATAATTCGTTGACCCATTTAGTAACCCATTTAACCTATATAATATGTTCAACCCGTTTAATTTGTTTAACTCATTTAACTCGCTTAACTCATTAAAGTTATATATATATATACATGTAAACTTCTTAATAATTTTCCTTCTCTAAGTTTTTCTCAAGTCACTTAATTTTCATTTTTCTACTGCTGTCATAATTTCGTTTTCTCGTTATTGTCCTATTTTCATTTTTCCTAAGCCGAAAATATTCTCTCGTCTCTCCCTGTGAGATCATCATCTACTAGAGTTTAGACTTTTAGGTTATTGCTATATAACCCGTTAATAACCCATCAACACATTTATTAAATGAGTTAGGGTTGGGGTCTTTTAAATAGGTTGATAAATGTATTAAATTTGAAATATTTTAAATGAGTTATGATTAAGATTAAACTTTAACCCGTCCAACCCGATCTGTTAACACCCTAGATCTGCGGATGTGCATGGAAGCATGGAATCCGCATCCAAACCGGGCTCCCCCATGCAATGGCATGCATGCGGGGGGGGGGTGATGTGTCCCGATATCCGCTGAGCTGGTAAACCGTTGGTATTTTTGATGGTTGCTGTCGTGCATAATCCTCATCGACCAAGGCGATTACATCAAACGAAGGCGATTAGATCAAAGGATGCAGCCAGCGGTGCGGATGGGGCATATTACACGGGCATTTCGCTTGGTAATTGTCATCGGTAGTTGGACCACAACGAAGGGATTTTAATTAAACATGGCAAGAATGACGATGATCAAGGGGAAGATCTACCAACTCTTGTCCGTTTTATATTCTCGATTTTTGCAATGACGGGGCTGAAGTGGGAGCTGCTCATGTGTTACTAAGACGAAGAAGCTTGATTTGTTTTTTTATTATTTCTCAAGTGGGATTTGTGGGAGAGACTTTAATTGGGGGTTGGTGGGCTGTCTATCATAAAAATGCTGCGAAGAACTATCAGCCAGTTTTTATTTTTCAAGGGCTGGTAAATGTATGTCCAGCGATTCGAATAATTTAATGAACATAGCTTTTGATGATTTTTTCCTTGGTTCACGTTCAAATCATTGTTAAGAGGCACCGTTTTTGTTGGCGATTCCTCGAATATCACAAATCCTAACTACCGTTTTTTATCCTGAGAGTCGGGGGTTGCACGTTGCTTGGATTTTTTTATTTGACAGACTAGAAAAATTAAGAGGGTCATGTGGCCTTGTTCAGGAGATGAGATATACACGAGGGCATAAGGGAAGATGGGAAACGTATGGTATTATCAGTCCTAAGTTGAGTAAGGGCTTGTTTAGCCTTGTTTGTAAGAGGTATAAAGCATTAAAACCCTCTTTTTTTAGCAAATTGTTTGGCCCAAGTTTCAACTTTTTTTTTTTTTTTTTAGGTGTGTTTGGGAAGTTGTAAAACTTTTGATGAAAAGTTTTGCATATAAAAGTTGTCAAATCAGTGAAAAATAATATAATAGTATAGGAGTAATGATGAGGAATAAAGAGAATAAATTTAAAATAAATAGGTTAGTTGTATTGGTAGTTGTGTAGAAATGATTGAA
>JAXCLR010000001.1:88901152-88912589 GCA_035584095.1 Annona squamosa
ACATCATTTGACAACTTTTCATCTCTACAACTTTTCATCAAAAGTTTTATCCATTCCCAAACACACCCTTAGTAAGTTCGTCAAAAGTAGTTAAGTTTTAATTTATCAATCTTATTTTCCACAGTTATCGTATTTTAAATTATTTATTTATATTTTTATATAATTACCCTATATTTTAATTTTATTCTTTGTATTCCTTATTCGTATCCTCATTATGTCACGTTATTTTGTCTATTTCAAAAATGTATACAAAACATTTTTTCTTTTACAAAATTTATCAAATGTCAAGCACATCCTTAATCTACCTTTGCAGATCATTAACTACTTTAAAACATGCTGCCCATTTTATTTCTATTTTTTTATAGTCTATGTCGATCTTTTACCTTTAGGTACTAGCAGCATAATCTTCTTTTAGACATTTTACTTTCTCTTTTAACTAGTTAACTGGGCATAATGGTAGTTGTAACGTGCAAATATCCATCGAAAATACGACTGGTCTGATAGTAGTCGCTTGTGGAACCAGATGACAGTCACTCACGTCTTTAATTAGCCAACTGAGAGATTCTCGCATAGCCAAAAATAATGCTAAAACGCTTTTATCAACAACCATAATAATTCTATTGGAAAATCCATTATATAAAAATTATTCTTGTTGTAGTTATAATAAAAATTATTTGAAAATAATAATATATATTGTAGGTGCCTCTCATCAAAATTAAACTAACTCCACGTTCTTGCCCATATCACCAAATTAGAATAGAGGTGTTAATGGATTGAATTGGACAGATTAATCTTAATCCTAATTTATTTAGATAATCTTCACCCTAATTTGTTTACTAACTCATTAAAAATTCTCAAATGTAACATTTGCAATTTATTTAATAAACAGGTTAGTAAGTTGTTAATAATTCTGTATATATGTTGCAAACAAGTAAAAACCAAGTTAATTTAAAATTGAATGTGTTGTTTGTAATTGTCATGATGAATTGGTCTACATCGACAGGATACATTATATGACTAAATGTTCATTAGGAGAGGCGTGCATATTGAATGCACTAGTACAAAGAAAGGCAACAACTTGTTGAGAGAGAGAATACAGAAGGGAAAATGTTAAGAAATGGAAAGGGAAATGACTATAGATGGAGAGGGAGGGATGGAGAAAAGGAGAGAAAGAAGAGAGATGGAGATGAAGGATGATCAAAGACATAAGGAAGAGAAAGAAAGAAGGATAAATAGAGACAAAGATGGAAGAAAAATTTTACTAGCAGCATTTGCAAGCAACGATAAAGACAATAATGACAATATCTCAACATAACAGCAAGAAAGACGCTGTGAAGTTATAGATGCAAAAAAAAAGAAAATAGGAAATTGAAATTTAAATGGGTTGACAGATTGTAAGCCATCTATTGAAAAATCTCAAACCAAATTTATTTATAAACAAGTTAGACGAGCGGATTAATTGGTCGAACATGACCATTGACACCTCTATATTAGACTCGATAGTATAGACCATTATTCACTATAATAAATAACTTCCTTCGTATTAGAAGGGGTTAAATCTTTTCTTCACCTACAATGCAATTCAAAGTCTCCTTTAACATCATGAAACATAAGGACTCCGCGCCTTCCATATATTATAAATAATATAGATGTGCATGCAAATAAGTGTGCTAATAATAAAAATAATAATACTAATATGATGCCAATATGAGCTTTTGGTCATTTAGAAAATCAATAAAAGAATACAATTGCTATTTCTTACAAATATTGCATGATCTTTTATGATTTATCAAAATTAAGAAATATGCATGCACTACAAGAAAATATATTTTTTTACAACTATTATTAACAAAAAATACGTATGGAAGGCAAAAATTTTCTTACTTATATAATATATTTTTACATGTAAGGAAAAATTTTATTGCTTATGATAATATTTTCTTAAGCAAGAAGAATTTTTCTTCCTTACAATAATATTTTGACAGCCATGTCAAAACTTTCATACTTACATATAAAAATCACAAACTATTGACACTTAAATTTATTCTTAATGGTTGCTATATGGAATATGCCATAAATTATTGCCAACTAGTTTTTTAGAACGACTAAATTTTAACCTTTTACAAAAAAAAAATTTTTTTGCCAGAAATAAAATAAAAAGTTTTGTAGTGTTTCAATAACACTGAAGTTGTGTACGTGCGAATGCAAATCCCCCATTTCCAAATACAAATTTATCTTTATTAATTTTTATTTTTTTTCTAAATGCACATGCCCCGTACTTGACTCGACATGTTATTCAATCGGAGAAAATGCGAGGTTTGAATGATGCAATCTTATCTTAAGAGAGATTGATACGTGAGGCATGCATGTTCCACTGCTCACACGTGCGGGTCCCTTTCGAGATATGTAGTCGGTCGAGATCAAGATCATCACATCGCTAATTACATCAGCATTTACGCAGCGACTAACATCCAGAGAACTCCATGCATGCACGCTAGTGATGGCCTTCTATGGCCTTGACAAATGGATGAGCGGGAAATTCAGGACGGCCGTTGCACACTTGAATATTCGTGTGGCTGATAACTTTTAACTTTCCCACTGCACGTCCATAAATTAGCTTATCCATTAATTTGCATGTTAATAGTGGATTTGGTGCCCCATAAATTAAGTATCACTTCTTCTTTTTTTTTAATGACTCCGTGCCAATTTTTGCGGACGTCATCATCATCTGGTGATTTTAGTACAACGTTGAAAACGAAATATATTTAAATATATGGTCAATTTTACATGGCTGCCCTTCTTTCCCCCCTTACTGGTCCTGGCTTCGCCACTAAGTCTACCTCCACACCAGAAGTCCACAACAATATTTACAAAATTTTGTCGCAGATTTTGTTAAGAGTGAACTGTCTTATTTACCATCGAAAAATGACAATATTCATTTCCTTTACCATGAGGCCATACTTATGTCATTGGCGACAAAATCTGTAACATAATAAGTCTAAAATTGGTTTTGAATGATGCTAAATAAGATTAAGAGCTAGATCATCAAAGATAGAGAATGAAGAGTAGAAGACACGAGATTTATGTGGAAAAGAGTGATTTATGAACATAAAAACATCCAAAAACTATACGACTCATAAGACAAAAGTTTCACTAATCAAAGTATTGAGTCATTTTTATATTAATTGAGAAGAGTTTGAATGTTTAAAATGATTTAAATAATATTTTAACTAATTTAGCTTTGTTTACTACAAAACAATCACAATTGATTGGTACGCGCAAATTCAAGAAAAATTGGAGCAAAACTCGTGCAATTCTTGGAAAATTGAAGCATGAGGACCAAGACCCACTCAATGTGATAATTTTAAAGAAATGAAATGAGGAAAAACAATGATAAAATTAACCTAAAACATGTCATGGAAGATTTAACACAAAACGAGCATCGAACTTGCAAACACACAAATGGAGTGTAGAATTGACGCAAGATAATTGATGATCCGGAGGCAAAGGATTCAAAGCATACAAAAATGATATTTTGAAGAGTTTAAAGAAGTAAAAAATAATGATGAACAAGTTCCAAGACGTGTACAAGTTTCAGCATGATTTGGAGCCAAATGGACACAAACGAAGCAAAACATGAGAAATCTTCGAAGTAAATTGAGAAGACCAAAGACCTACATAGTTTGAACCGTGTGTACCCTTGAAGATGCTCAATTCTATATGCAATTGAGCCATTTTGTACAAGTATTATTTTTTTTGCGCAAGTTTTGTTGGAAGTTTTATACAAACACTTATTTTGGATGTTCTAAGGCATCTTAAAACGTCTTTAGAGCTAGGGTTGAGGCCTGGGAATGAAAGGAGTAAAAAAGTAAGAGGCGAGAAGTGAGACAACGAGTTGCTTGGAGTGATTGAAACACTATCAGAGTTTTCAATTAATAAGTTTTACCTTTCTTTCAATTTTAATTATCTTGTGTACGATAAATATTAGATACAATATTATTTTATATTTGATTATAAACATGCTAAGCTAAATCCTTTATTTATGATTTAGGATGTAGCACACGTCCAATGTAGCGAATATTGTGGTTTGATTATTTAAGGTATTTTGTGTTAATTTAATATCTTATGATTTAATGCTTACTTGGTGTGAATGTCTATACTTTGGCAACGATTCTCATATATTAAGTGATGAAACTAAAAGGTGAAAATATAATATAAGATAATTAAGAAAGTAAACCTAAAAATTTAAGATCATGAAAATAAGCATGATAACTTTGAGGAATCATAAAAACTTCCACAGAACTTAATAAATTCTAATTAACTTAATCTCATAAAAATATGTGGTTACGAATATTAGAATACGCCTTGTAGGTTTTGAAAGAAAGTGCAAGAATAGTGTAGGGATAGTTTTCCTTTAACACATGATATTCGGATTAAATAAGTAATCTACATATCCATTACAGAAGCTGTATGTGAAACCTTAGATTTCTCATTTCTCATTTTTTTCCTTTCATTTTATTCTCTCTGTGTTTGATACAAGTGTTTAAATCCAATGTCTTAAGTCCTGAATTTCTTGTGGATCGGTATTCACATACTATAATTTATGACTCGTGTACTTTTGGTGAGATCGTGAACACAAAATTGGTGCACAATGAGTTGAGACGATAATACTAGTGTGTTTCCCCCTGATAGAGATCTCAGTTTTAGGGATTTTCCTAGTTTTCATATTTGTCATTGTACAAGGACAACACGTTTCTTATGTTAGAGTGAATTTGCAACCATTTCTTTCGAATCCTTTGAAAGTAAGATGTTCAGATTTGGTCACGATAAATGTCAATGTCCATTAAATGCTAGGTAGTTCTCTTCGGCTCAAGGATAAGCATGTGTCCCATTCAAAATGCCTTCATCAATGACCCTTAATTTATTATAGGAAAACAAACTTTTAAAGATGCAAAATTTTACATTAATTTTCACTATAACTTTGATATGACTATGTTGCTATAAGCTTGTCACAAAAGGGCTTTTGTGATAAACTCTTCGCTAAAAATCATATTTTTAGTTAACAATTTTTGTCACTAAAATATTATTTTTTGCAACATCCATTATATTATTGTCGTTAAAAGCTAATTTTTAGTGATAATAATTATTTATGTTGCTAAATAAAATTTTTGTGGCAAAAAATATTGTGTAATAAAAATATGTCACAAAATCTAAGTTCTCTTGTAATGATTATGAGTGGCCCGCTCTGCTGGTGTTGAAGTTGGTAGAGCTAGCCCAATCTTCTTTGTGAAGGAGGGGCCACCCAATGATCCTTTTTCACATTGCCTAGCCTGAAAAATGTCATTTGTTAGAAGAGATTTGTCAACATTAACGTTGCCCATTTTGGAGGGGGTCTGTGTTAGCTTAATCCCCATCACACTCATTTCCTTACTGAAAGGGAAATGTGACTCAACAATGACAACCATTTCATTGATGCAAGGGAAATATGCTATAACAATGGTAGTAAAAATTGTTTTCATTAGGTAGTTGGAAATAAAATTTCCCTTAGTGGCATGACTCCCATGATATATGTCATATAATTTCATCAATTTTGTGATATAGCTTTACAAAGTTCAAGCTTAGTTTAATCAATTTAACTATAAATATAATTTATTATCCTCCTTAAAAAATACGAAAATGGTTTATGGTTAGGCAAGTTTGGTTGTATGGTCAACTTAGGGTAATTATTAAAAAACTTTCAAAATAACATAATAACGAATTAAAAGTTTGAACCACAAAATTTAACTTGATGTGATTAGTAATAAGGAAAATATACTAGAAACATTTCTTCATCACTTTCAACCTTTTTATATCTTTTAATATAATTTGGCATTTTAATTAGTGAGCACGCTTACTTCTTATCAAAATTATTTATATTTTAAATTATTTTTCATTGTGAAAGACTTACACACTCCGTCTTTATTAGTTTATTTTTTTCATCCATCATTATTTTCTATTACTTAAAATCATAGTTTCTCTTTTCCACATTACTTTCATATGTTTTTAACACTTGTCTTTTTAGACCCATTTAGATCATCTAATTGGATTGAATATGATAAAATTTTCATTACTTATTTTATTTTTGGTACAATTTTCATCTTTACTATAAAAATACATTTTAACAATCTTTGTCAATATGTAAGAAAAAATTTATTTATCTATAATGATGTGCCACGAATTGTTGCTATGTTTTTTTAGCAACCAAATTTAATTTTTTGCAACAAAATTTAGTTACTGAAAATTAATGATGTGGAAATTGGATTAGATCAGCTAGTTCCACTAGTCCAACTAGCAACTAAGAGCTAGCTTGATTTGATTCAGCTGGTTCCGATCTAACTAAATCTAGTCAATGTAAACTGGTTCAATCGTTAATTTGACTAGTCTTTGGATTGGCTAGCTAAAATAATTCAAGGGGTAATATGGTAAAAAAAAACTCCATAATATATCCCTTCCCTCTCCCAGCTACAACTTAAAGTTCTCCACTTTGCTACTTCTCGTCATTTCCCTTCTTCCCAATCATCTCCACTAATTCACTATATTTTCGCCATTTTCCTTCTTTCCTGATCGTCTACACTAATTTACTACATCTCCTTATTTTCAATTCGCCGTCACCATTCACCTGTCACCCATCATTTTCGATTCTCCTTCACCATTTTATTTTCTACTTTGCTGGTGTTATCTTCGGCTCACTACAATTGTTCATTAGTCATTGCTGCAACAATTGTTGCCACTATAGTTACCATCTTTAGCAACTACTCTATTTTGGCAACTTTGCCACTGCTATCATCAAGTCATTCCTATGCTCCAGCTACTCTTCGATCATTCCCGCATCTATTATTGCCACTTCTATTGTCATTGCTACAATTGTCACTTTTTTGCTCATCTGCAGTTGTCATTTGCAAGTCACCTTTTACTGCCATCACTCCACTAGTTGCATTATCTAGTTAGAGCTCATTATTTGATAATAGCAACTAATGCACTCTACTGTTTTTCTTATGTGATGTGTTAGTGGGAATTAGTGATGCTATTTTGAAAAATCTTGGTGATCAATAGTGATATCTAGTACTCAAAACTCATGTGGTTTTAGTCAAAATAGCAGTCATCTGTTAATAGTAATTAATGAAGCCTTCAGAGGTCTTGAATATAGTGCTTGAGTCCTAATGCCATTATGCCATGCCCCCATCCAAGTCATGGTAACTAATGGAGGTAGTTAAATGGATCTTGTTGTGCAATTCTAAGCTCTTCTCTAACCCATCAACATAAGTATGATTGAGATTATGTTCCAAACTAATTTATTATCTAGCATCAATGGGTGAATCCAAATAGCAGCAATATTATACACGATGCATTGGTTTGAAAATACCATAAAAGAATAGCGCCAAAAATGAATTGGTTTAATTTTCAATATATTCATTGTTTTTTGAAATTGATTGAAACTTGTCTTAAGTGAATATGTTGTTGTTTGATTCCCTGTTTATTCCTTATTTCAGGTGTTAGTTGAATATTTGGATTAATACAATGAATTATTTGATTGTACAATTGCTAATATATTATTCATAAGATGCTAATACATTTGTTTAATCCAGTTCTTAGAAATGGTTGGACTAAAACCAGTCACTTGACTAGTTCGATTCTAACAACGTTGCTAAAAATTTTTACAATAATATTTTTAAACATAAAAACCTTTTTTCCATTTTCTACACTATTTTTATTCTAAAGATAATTACTATTTGCTTATACACAACAATTCTTTTTTAAATCCATTCTTCTCATGCCAACGCATCCAACCGGATGATCCATGCCACTAAAACCACTAGAAAGGCATTTAGGTGGGGTTAAGCTTTTCTTGTATTTTCCTTACTTTTGTTTCCCTTTCATATTTGAAACTGGCTGCAATATTCTACGCGGGAAACCACTTCTGTGGGTTAGGAATTCTGCTTACGTGAAAACTAGCTTTTTGCTATCGTCATACGTATTGATTAAATGAAATAAAACGAACTTTTCACACCTGACGACGGGTGTGATGGATCATAGCACAAAGTCTATCCAGATTGCTTTGGAAATTGAACTCGAATGTGGTATACAAAGTCAACACATGGGTCCCGTTCCAATATATTTTTCATGAATAAAAAACTTAGAATCCCATTACTTGACTTGGTAATGCTTATGGAATTTAGCCGACATGCATTTATAAAGACATGGGATCTGATTATGTAATTAGATAGGTTTTGACTGTGAAATGTTTTTTTTTTTTTTTTGCGACCGATCGAGCATAGCAATCCAGACAAGCCGGAGCATCGGCTAGACTAGTATAATTGGTCCGAATTAAATAGGACGCTCTTTTGGAGGTGTGTAATCTCAAAAAAATAAAAAAGAAAAAAGTGAAGAGAATATTGGAAGGGAAAAGTGCAAATTCCAAATCTTAAGTATCCTAAATCCCCAATCAGTTTAGAAGGATAACATCATCCACTTTCAAAGCTTCTTTCGTCTTCATTATAATAACCTTGCTTTAGCTTAAAGCAATTCGAGGCGCTATGCCGTATGAATGAGCTAGGATGAGATTGTCCCCGAAGATTCTTTGAGTTAGCCCTACGGCAAAGATTGCCACGCGTGCTCTCCATATGGACAACATATTCGCTTTTGAGATACACATGATAGATTTCTGAATGCTCCATCTGCTTTTCTATTGGGAGATGTCCCACTGTCAAATACGTATTGGGTGACAACGACTTTTACGTTTGGAATATGAATCTAGAATGCGACCACTACGCATATTTTTATCATGACGGATTTTGGGCTATACCGACATGCCGGTTAATATTCTTTTATTTAAGCTATAGATAGAGCGACATGTAAGATTTTTGCCATTCGCCCTAGAAAAATAAATTCGTTAAAGGAAATATTATCGGTTAGTGCTGAGTGGGTGGCGGCATGGCAACGAGGGATCGGATTCCTTGATAATTACTCTTTCATCAAGACTAAATAAATTTTCTACAATTTTAGCATATTATTATAAATTATCTTCAAGACATTGGTATAACAGTATAATTTTAGGCAAAAGTTGGGAGTAAAAGTGTAAATAATCGTTTCAAACTTTGAGTATATTTAAGTTATATTCTTTGGAAAACTAAAATCATAGAAATTTGCATGAAAATTTTCGTTTTTCGATATATACCATTTATTAATTTGAATCAAGGAACGAGGGTGGTGTTATTGGTCTTTCGCGACAGATTATCTACCGTACGTACGTCACTTTCACGATCTTACCTCACCATATCTACGTTCTGTAAGAAGAGAATATTAAAAATCTACATCGCTCTCAATCAATGCATATATATCCCGGCCGTTTTCTTCCATTTAACTCCCGAGTTGCCAGATTCCTCATCCTTTTGTTCTCTGGAGTCAAGTTCCGAATACATCAACATCGGCTTTCCACGTGCATATGCTGTGGCTAAGACTAGCGAGTAGACGCATATAGATAAAACGCACCGCCCTTTCCACGAGGCAACAGGACTCCGTCGCAAAAAACGGTACCGGTCAAAATTACTCTACGGAATTTTATTATTATTATTATTTTTTTTCCTTTCCCTGACGAGGCTAGTCGTGCGGGTTTCTCCAGACGCCAGATTTTCAAATCTCGTGAATTTGGATAATTGATCATATACTTGGAATAATTTCACATAATTTTTAATATATTCATAATATTTTATAATTTTTTTATATCATAACAATTTACTCTAAATTTCTTTCATACATACGCCGATAAAACTATCGTTCTCTGTCATGTTGAAAAGACTATTTTGCTCTTTCAAATTTTCTAATTGAGATAATTTAATTTTAGCGTGACTCAATTGATAGTAGTAAATCATTAATTTAATATATTAAATAGTTTGAAAGTCATATTAAGGTTGATTTATTTTAATTAGAAAAAATTTAAATTAGTAAAATCGTCTTTTCAGTGGGGTAGATAACAGTGGTTTTAACGGCGTGGTTATGAGGGAAATTTAGAGTAAAAATGTTATAAGTATAAGAAAAATTTATGAAATATTATACGTATATTAAGAATTATGTGCAATTATCATCAATATAAGAAAAATTATCTTGGTTTTTTTTTTTTCCGAAAAAAAATCCCAAGGGATGCGTGTGAGTTTGCCACTTTTCGAATATTCAATGTTCCGATATTGCTTTCCAACGTAATAGCGGGGCTGCCTACAAGCTACAAGACAAAAATGTTAACTCGAAGCCAATAGAATCTAGCTTTTCTTCAAAACAAAGGAGATTTCTTACGGAGCTCGAATGCACGTCCACACTAGAACCCACGAGCCTGGGAAACCGTACAATGTGGAAAAACCGTAGAACCGGACAACTGCCCTAGGCCGGCCGGTCGAGGAGGAGAAAATTGGTGGGGCATATTTTTTCCATTATTATTATTGTTATTGTTGTTAATTATAATATTGTTGTAATCTCTATGTTTTCTGATCATTCATGCTCATTTCCGTCCATCTTATCCAGTTTAGTTTCGAAACTCCATTAAAATAGTACAATCAATACTTTTGAATAAGTTGGTGGTCGTGGTAACTGTGGGCGGCGCAGTTGAAGAATGCCACGGTAAGAAACAGTCTTTCCTTATTTGTGAGATTTTAACTTCTTTAATTTCTCCCCAGTGATGAGAGTTTATAGAAAATTTTCTCCACACTACGAAGGTTATATATGTACTTGATTGTAACATCAATTGGCTTGTTGTATAAAAATGCATTAAAAAAAGACATTTGAATAAGTTAATCAAAATAAATAATTTTAGCGAATTCTGAATTGATAAAATTGAACTTGGCAAAAAAATGCTTATAAAACATTTAAAGTCATTTTATATCAAGGGTGAATCCACTGGGGCCAATTGCCTTTAAAAATTGTCAATATATGTATTTAGACTTTAAAGTATACTATTTTTCTGAATTGCCCCCACTGGTCACACATTATTACCTCCACTCTTATTCAAAATTTACAATTTAATGTACTCATATACATTTATTTTCATGATAATTTTCTTTGCTTTTTTAATATTTTTATTTTGATAAATTTGCTTTTTTAATATTGGTTCTACTAATGCTCCATTTATATTTGTTCTAGCAAAATTCTTTTTGAATTTAATTTTTTATAGATTCCAACAATATTTTTTATAATATGCATAATTTTAATTCCTATAATTAATTACCAAAACTTACAAATTTTAGTTAATAGTGCCTTAGGATAGATTATTACCATCTTCAACTTCCCTGTTCAAGCTAAATTCTTCCTTTTCCTATTCATCTTCTTCACGAATTCACTTCTCCTTTTCGTCTATAAATAAAATTTTCATATGGGTATTAAAAGGTACAATATTTTCCTCTTTTTTAAGTTT
>JAXCLR010000001.1:88932276-88950083 GCA_035584095.1 Annona squamosa
CATGTGCAATTAGAGCATTGGAGAATTTTGATATTCAATTTTTCAATTATGTTCAAAATTTGATGGCTATCTTAATAATTTTATATACTAATCAAGAGGTGTTAATTTATAGATTAGGCGTTTTTGAGATTAATTGCAAACATAGTGAATATATCTAAGATTTTGAAAACACAGTAATATATTTTGAATTAAGATCAAATGTAAGTATATTTAAAGAATGCCCTAATTTTACTATATTTTAAAAATACATTTTTATTTCAAAAAATAAACATATTTCTTAATTCAAGGGATAATTTTTATCAATTCTCATTCCCATGTAACTTTTCTTATTTACATCAGTTTTTTAATCTTACTTTCTTTTCTCATATTCTCATCAAAGTTATAAATAGGCAAAAAAGGCTTAATTATATATTTAGGGGGACGTTTAGGAATAAGATATGGGAAATGTGGGAGGGAATTGATGGAACTCAGGTTTCTAGACACATCACTTATCAATCAAGTATCATATTTTTTCACTTTTATCCCTATATTCTAATCATTTTTACTATCAACTATTTTCTAACAAACCTATTTATTTCAACTTTACCTCTGTCATTTCATATTAATCACACAATTTTTAAAATATTCTATTTTCTATACCCACCAAATAATATATTTTTTACAACTTTTACATTCCCAAGCATCCCATGGAAAGATGTGATTACCGGCTATATCCGTCTATTAAATAAATGATTCTTATAGACATTATAAGTTAGTATTTATTTTATACTTACGAGAAAATATTTTTGAATTTTATTATTTTTTTAATGTACGCGGCTCATGATGCCAAGGCCGTTGAGCATAGGAAGCAATGCTCCTTGTGCACGCACACCCCTCCCACCTCTCAAACATCGGAAAAACAAGACAAAGTCACAGACCTCTCTGTAGGCTTTTACTATAAAACCCCGGCGCCACTTTCGTTTTTTCCCACGCTTCCCTCTTTCCTCACACAACCTTCTTCCCGCTCTCAGCTCAAAACCAGGTCTGTTGCTTCGGTTTTTCAAAAAATAAAAAGCACGGAGGAACCGAAATGCCTTCTCCATTTCCATATTCTCGCTATCTGTCTTTGCTTCTTCAACGATCCTCGTCTTGATCTTGATGTTTTCCTCCGTGAAATAGGATTTTTGTTTCTTATATCTCGCCGGTGTTTCTCTGCTCATGGATCGGAAAATGAAGTACGTTCTGGTGACCGGCGGCGTCGTCAGTGGGCTCGGGAAAGGCGTGACGGCGAGCAGTATTGGAGTCGTTCTGAAAGCATGCGGTCTTCGTGTTACCGCCATTAAGATTGGTCTGCGCCTTCTCCATGTCTTCGTTACTCAAGGCTTTGGCATTTTCATCTGGAGTTTGAAACTTAGCTGATTTTGCTTTTATTTTTCTTTTTTCTTTTCGTGGTAAATCGTCATACTTGGACTTCTCGGGTTGGGTTTTGAGAGTTTCAGTTCAAAAGCAGAAGATTCCCTGTGTTTCTCGCGGCTGCTCGACCATTTATGTTCCCTTTTGCATTTAAACAGGGCATTTTGGGAAAAGTTTGATATGTATACTTTTGTTCCGTTGCCGTTTAGTTTGCCATTTCCGAATTTGAAAGTTTTGAGTTGTTTTCACGAATGTCAAATCTTAGAGTATCAGTCAGAGAGAATCATTTTGGGCGTAAGCGTTGATTTCGAATCTTTGTGTGGTTTAGTATCTTTCATGTTTCTGAAAGATGAATGATTATCTAACGTTGAAATGGTTTGCCGAGTGTATGGATTAGGACTTCTTTTTTCTTCTTCTCTTTCTTGGGTTTTAAAAAAAGAGTCTCCAGATTCTTTTTTCGTTTGAGAAATCAAGTCATTTTCCAACTTTTCCCCGCCTCTTAGTGAGACATGATGCTTCGTTATGCTGGATACTATTTTATTTTATCTTTTTTATTGCAGAAGTTAAATTCCTTGCTCTGCTTCTTCGCAGATCCGTATCTGAACACAGATGCAGGGACGATGTCTCCTTTTGAGCATGGAGAGGTGTTTGTATTAGACGATGGCGGCGAGGTAAATCAACTTCTGGTTCTTGGCTTCTGCCTTTTTTCTCTTATGCGAATTTTTTCTCGAGATTTTTAATGGGGATTTTTGGTTGTCTTAATCGTCGTATGCCATTGCCTCAGCTATTTAAGTGACTTCTACAGTTCTTCGTTAATGTTTGGATTTGGATGATGTGGATAAAGCATAGTTGTTATTCATGTTCCATATGACTGTATCATCTAAGACAAGGATGTTAGAGGTGGATTGCACCTAGAGCTGCTAACTATGTTAAAAGGTTATAGTCTGAATTGATTGGTTGGTTTTCACATTGTTTTACTTCTTGCAGGTTTCTTCTTTTCGTCGCCTGATCATGATAAATTTGATCTGTTACAAATGATGGCTCATGATTTTCTTTTTGAAGGTTGACTTGGACCTTGGAAACTATGAAAGATTCCTAAATCTCAAACTAACTCGCGACAACAACATCACCACAGGGAAGATTTACCAGGTACGATTATCAAGACGGAAAAACGGGGAGAAACTTGAAGCGTATGAATGGTTGATTTTTACACTTCTGTTCTTCTGAAGATAATAATTTTCCTTCTGTGTTTTGGTTGATTTTTAGTCGGTTATTAACAAAGAGAGAAGGGGCGATTACTTGGGAAGGACAGTTCAGGTGCCGATATAAACCATCTGTCTTTGTTATTATCGTGGTTTTCATTCCTTGATTTTCGATCGAAGGTTATAGTTTACATCCCTTTCTTTAGGTCGTTCCCCACATTACTGACGCCATCCAGGAGTGGATCGAGAGTGTAGCCTTGATTCCTGTAGATGGGAAAGAAGGCCCTGCTGACGTATGCGTCATTGAATTGGGTGGAACAATAGGTAGAGTTGATAAATTGGCTCTTTTACGTTCATTTTCTAAATTGTTGGGTGGAACAACCGGTAGAGTTGATAAATTGGCTCTTTTATGTTCATTTTCTAATTGTTGGGCGGAACATTAGATAAGAGTTGATAAATTGGCTCTTTATGTTCATTTGCTGCATCATAAATGTTGCAGCATTTGACCCCTCTTTTTTTATATTGTGACAGGGGACATCGAGTCAATGCCATTTATCGAGGCCTTGGGTCAGTTCTCCTACCGAGTGGGTAAGTTTATTTTGCATGTGAAATTTGAATCTTCATGCCTCTTGAGGTCACTGGGTTCAGATCCCTTCAGTAACTAAATTGCTCTTGTTCCACCACATCCAACAGGCCCCGGCAATTTTTGCCTTATTCATGTCAGCCTTGTGCCTGTTCTGAATGTCGTTGGTGAGCAGGTAAGTAATGGTGGTCTGTAGAAGTTGCTGATACTCCCGAATTTTCCGATCTAATATGCAAATTTATGCACTCTTTCATGTTGCAAACTAGAATAATTGGGTTTGAATATTGGTGTTGACTTTTTATGTTTTTCTCAGAAAACAAAGCCAACACAGCATAGTGTCAGGGGGCTAAGAGGGCTTGGACTGACTCCTCATTTATTAGCCTGTCGTAGTGCCACGGTCTGTCCCCTCTCTTAGATCTCTATTTTTTTATTTTTTTTTATGGGCCGAGTACGGCTGCTCATGGCCAAGACTGTGCGGGACAAGGCTGCGTGAGACGGGACTCAGTCCCTGACCATGGGGAATGTCAGCCATCATGTGACGCCAACTGCGCTAGCAGGGCTCACCTTAGATCTCTATCTTTTTTTTTTTTTTTTTTTGATAAAATAGATCTCTATCTTTATTTGTGTGTTTTATCAACACTCTTGTTTTGTTTGTCTTTTCTGCTGCTGTTATGCGATTGCGTCTGATGCCTTTTATTTTAATTTCATGGCCAGGCACTAGAGGAAAATGTCAAAGAAAAACTCTCACAGTTTTGCCATGTTCCGGTAACAAAAACATTATGCCAATGTTATATTGTCTATAGAGCTAAGTTGTTCTGTAGACTAATAATTTTAACGACTTGGGAACATGGTATTTCAGGTATCAAATATCATCAATCTCCATGATGTTTCAAACATTTGGCATATTCCTTTGCTACTAAGGGTAGGTGATTCTTTGTATGTGGCTCTGATTCAATAGTTTGGATTTAGAGTCAGTCTTGCCAATCTTCTACAAGAGAATTCAATTCTTTGGTTTATGTTTTTTGCTAACATTATGTTCAAGCCAGTTCTAGCTGTCTATATTTTTACCATAAATTTATATTCAAGCCAGTTGTACAGATTTTTTTATTTTTCCATTTAATTATGTTCAAGCCATTCAAATGTTACAAGACGTCTACAAAGAGTGATATATAAATAAATGTATGCATGAATTTCGATTTTTAGCTGATCCTATATTATTTATTTTCTTACACGAGTGATGTTAGGAGAATCAAGCATGTTGATGTGACTAACAAGGAAGATTTTTAAAAATAATTACAATTATCATTATAATGTGGCAACCACGTGTCAGTTGTGTTTATTTTAGTTCTGCGTGAATCATCTTGACATGCGAAATGATGCTTTATATCTTCTGTGACTATATGACCAGTCCGTCACAAAGAGATCCCTAACAATCATTTTCATTATTTGTATTCACAGGATCAAAATGCACATGAAGCAATTTTGAAAGTTTTGAACCTTCCATGGTCTGTCTACTGAACTCTTGCTGTCTAATTTCTCTCCACGTTGAATATCATAATTTGGAACTCGCTAATCATTCACACAACGTATCATCTGTCATGGCAGTATGGCTAAACCACCAACACTGAAGGAATGGACCAACAGGGCACAACTATGTGACAGGTTGCATGAACCTGTAGGTTAAGGCATTACTTATGGCGGATATTTATGCTTAATTTACATCATTATGTTCTCCTATTTTCGATTTGCTAATATGACCAAATTTGCAGGTCCGGATTGCCATGGTTGGAAAATATACTGGCCTTTCAGATTCTTACCTCTCTGTGTTGAAGGTGAATGCATACTTACTACTACTATCAGGAGTTAAGACTTTCCAGACAATGTTTTTAAGAAGATGTTGGACTGTAACTAGCTTTGTACATTATTTGGATAGAATATGGATGCACACATTGGTAACTGATTGTTCTAAGATAATTATTGAAGCTGCTTCAGAAATACGTAGCCTGAAACTCTGTGTGGGTGTGGCACCTTTTGATAAGTGTCAAATTCCACTTTCTGAAGGAGATAAATAGATGTACATTCCAAGGGACAGGTGCCTCAAGCAACCAACATGTGGAACATATTCAGTGGATTCCCAATTTCCCATGTGTACCTTGCAATTTGTCTTCACTAACTACACCTGTTAAATATACAGAATCTAATTCAGTTCGCATTGATCACTGTGTCAAACTACTGCTTCATCCTCTGATGAGAAGTTACTTAAAAGTGTACATCCATGTGCATTCACATTAATGTCTGTACTTTTATTGAGCATGATCTCATTTATGTATCTAAAATGATGAGTTACTTCTCTTAACACAAAATATTATGCATGATTATGCGTGTTTTAATTTTCTAATGGAAAATCCTACTTTTATAGGCCTTGTTGCATGCTTCTATGGCATGTGGTAAGAAACTTATTGTAGATTGGATTGCGGCAACTGACCTTGAAGATACAACTGCAAAACAGGTTATTGATTGTAACTTCTTAGAGCCCTGTACTTATCCCGGTTGTTTGAGCTGACATTTCATGCATCATCTTCTTTACAGTCACCTGATGCGTATAAAGCTGCATGGCAGCTGTTGATGGTGAGCATTTTAATATGTTGCTTGGGAATTTTGCCAATTTATTCTCGGTTTTTACAGCATTGGATTTTTTTCTATGTTCATCACTATTTACTTGTGTCTTAGTTGATTAATAGTACATCTTTTCAGGGTGCAGATGGCATTCTAGTCCCTGGGGGCTTTGGTGATAGAGGAGTGGAGGGAAAAATCCTAGCAACAAAATATGCACGAGAGAACAAAATACCATTTTTTGGCATTTGTCTGGGGATGCAAATTGCAGTTATTGAGTATTCACGTTCAATTCTTCGTCTTCAAGATGCAAACAGTACAGAGTTTGATCCAAACACAAAAAATCCTTGTGTTATTTTTATGCCAGAAGTGAGTGTGTATATACCATTCTACTAATTTGATACCTATTTTTCTGATACGCGTAATCTAAGAGTCATGCTCTGCAGGGTTCAACAACTCACATGGGAGGGACCATGCGTCTTGGATCAAGAAGAACATACTTCCATGTGGCAGACTGCAAATCTGCAAGATTGTAATGACCCATGCAATCTTGATTAAGTGTTGTCTTTATTCATTTACCTTTTTAAATGTGCTTTTTGTTTGCCAGCAATTAGAACAATGATTCCTCCATTAAGACGAAGAATTATTAGACTATTCTTCCTAGCCATCCTCACTATTGGGATCTTGTATATTCTTTCCACAAATATAGAAGGGTGACTATGCATGTTCTACTTGTATGGAATGCCCCCATTAAGACAGAATTATTAGACTATATTTCATAGCCATCCTCACTATTGGGATCTTATATATTCTTTCCACTAAAATATAATGGTGACTATGCATGTTCTACTTGCATGGAAAGTAAAATTTTTCTTTCTTATATACTCTTTCAACAAATAGAAGGGTGGCTATGCACGTTCAACTTGTATGGCAAATAAATTTTTTCTTCAATGTTTAAACTTATCATGGTTTCATTTTATATTTTAGATATGGCAATGTCAAATATGTGGATGAGCGACATCGTCATAGATATGAGGTTGGTTCTTCTTTACTGATTTTTCAATCTAGACTTGCAGTTTTCACATAGCTAGGAGATTAATTTTTCTTTGTATAGGTCAATCCTGACTTCATCTCGGACCTTGAGGATGCTGGTCTGTCATTTGTTGGAAAGGATGAAACTGGCAGCCGCATGGAGGTATGTATAGTTAGTGATAATAGTTCCTTCCTACGTTCTATCATGTGTGTGACAAATCAGTTTTTAGCAGACTCCTAATTCTGATGATGATTTCATTCCTGCAGATTCTTGAACTCCCTAGTCATCCATATTTTATCGGGGTACAGTTTCATCCTGAGTTCAAATCAAGACCAGCAAAACCTTCAGCTCTTTTCTTGGGTAACGTAGCCAGTAACTTTTCCCCTTTCTATTGTCATTGGCATCCATTCTTCTCTTCAAGTATGGTTTCCATTGTCTGAAATTACCTGAACGGTATGTTATTTGTATTCTGATGCAAAATTTCCTTGACATTGGGAATTTAATGCAAATGAATTGTGTGTTTGGGAAGTGATGAAACTTTTGAATGAAAAGTTTCATGTGTGAAAGTTATTAAATTGAAAAATAAAATAAAATTGTGCGATATGATAAAGTAATGATGAAATATAAAGAGAATAAGGTTTTAAATAAATGGGTGCCTCTTTTAACTAATGCAGAGGAACATAATGGCCTGATTGCTGTGTAGGGAATCCGTTATGTTTTCATGGATGCCTTTGCATGTTTGCTACTCTTGTTTCATGTTAATCACTTCTGGTTTATCATGCATACATCTATACATCCTTGTGTCGTCTTTACAGAACTGCTGCCATTATTTGTACAGGTTTTATAAGGGAAGCATCAAGAGTAGAAACTTCTGCGAAAACTTCTTGCAATTCCATCAAAGAAACATCTGACATTCCCATCAAAGCAGCAGTAACAAAAAATGGCCAAAGTAATGGAACGCACAGCCATGGCAATGGAACACTAACATTTCATTACCGGAGTGGGACCACTAACAAGGGCAAGGCTGGCCCACTGAATGGCTCTTCCATATATCTCAATGGCAATGGTGTGCATGCCTAATTGGAAGAAGCAGCAGTGATGGTAGATTTTCTTTTAGTCCTCACTTGTTGGATTTACCAAAGGGGCTTCTTGTTTGCTACACCGCCAGATATGGTCTGTACAGCGATGGAGAAGGGAATGGAAGAAGTTTTCAGCTTGAGGGAGTGGTGTACATGCACAGAACCTGATTCCGGGCTTTTTTAACTTGGAAAGACCTGTTTTTATTGAGGTCTTGGATGGATTGAGTGTGCTGTTTTGTCTTCCGTCCTTTGGTGGTTGGAAGGGGAACAGGAATCGTGGGCTTTCTCTGTACATTAAAATAATAATAATAATCTGTAGTAATTCGCGAGAAAATGTTGGCTTTTATTTTTATTTCCAGCCATAATCTAAATTGTTCTGTAATGATCTGAATTCCATGATATGAAAGGGGATTAAAAAGGCCAGTATTGCTGCAAATATTTCGTCCTCTTGCTCTTCATGGTTGGAGTCGGTGGAAAAATAGCGGATTCAGTTGGCTTTTTCTTTTGTCAAATCAACCACACAGGAAATGTGAGCTCCCATCCGTGCTTAAACTCGAAGGACGTACGATCATCCCCACTGCACGGTGCACGGCAAACCACAAAATGGAGACGCTATTCGGCAACTATATGCTTACTTGCATTGCCGAGAACTGACAAGATGGGTCAAGCAAGCTGCCTGCACTTAATGCACTGTTATGTAACGTCAGATAATGCACCTAAAGATTATCCGTTTTAGACGCTCATTAATCGAGCCAATAGCCTTAGGGATTCGACATTGTGCACAAGTGCACATGGGAGTAAAATTTTAATTAAGCTCTGTATTTAACATATATTTCAATTTTTCCTATTTTTTGAAAAAAAATTAGATATTTTTTGAATAATAATTTTCTAAAAAAATAAATTAAATACACTTGAGTGTATCAAGGCTAAGTGCAAGGAGGTATGTTTAGCCTCACCTAGATTAAAATCAAACCTAGAAGGGTACTTGTAAACAGTCTAGATTACTCGTTGCGCTTAATCCCTATGCTTCAAGCCCCTAGCAGGATTTGGCAGCAAAATGAGTTGATTCAACGGCCATGATTTCTCTAGACAACAAATGGCCTAATCAATGGATGATCAGGGGAATAGGGTGCAGATTGAGAACGGGTTACACAATAGAGTTGTTTCAAGTACCATCTCGAATCTATTCCAGATAACAAGTTAAGAGTCATAATCAAATAATCATTTTTTTTTCAAGACGAAGTTTCATCGTTCACATCATCATCATCTTTTTTTATTGGTATATTTATAAAATGTGACAACTAAATGTTACGGTCAAGCATTTTCACAATCCTCACTCTGGTGGAATTTTTCTGTGAATACCTCCACCCACTTTCGGAGGATATCTACAAATACCTCTATACTTCGAGAGGACAAATAACATCCCCACACCAACTTGCGTGCTGAAAGAATCAGACAGCGTTGCTTGCAATGCAAAACAAAGTCACTAACCACAACAATTCATCATCATCCCTTAAGCCATGGTGTAGCACCCATCGCGAGCGTTACGATGGACTCGGAATGGTTTTCCTCGCTTTGGAAATTTGGATCGTGTTGGACAGCAACGTGGGCTTCGTTTTCCGGCATCCACATGGGGTAAAACGTATTAGGATTCACGGTTTTTAGATAAATCTGGCATATGGGCATGTTATCGTGATTCTTGCAGCATAACGGCTAAGACGGGGCTTTCCGTACACAGATCTAGTCACAAATCCTGCAGCACAACAGCAACGTATTATGCTGGAATCTGTGGACCCGCATGCACCAGCCTTGTCGGGGCGTTAACTCAAACATGCACATAAAAATAAAAAAAAAAACAGAATCGCCATTGATCTTTAAAGGGAGATCAGCCCCTATTTATTGAAATAAGGCAATAGTCGTATAGAGTTTGGGTTCTGGCCTTCAGGTTGAAGCAGATATGGCGAAATCTGCCAACTCGAGGCGATTTACATGGGCGTGAAAAGGGAAAAATAAAAGAATTTGAGAGAATGGGAGAGATGGAAAGGGGGAGCGTGGAGGAGATGCTTGGAGCTCGTAGAGCGGGAAAAGCGGGACGCCGGGGCTTTGCTGCAGACTCCCGTCCTCCCCTCTGGGATGCCTTTCCTCAAGTGTCTTTCAAATGAGAGGGGTGCTCCTCCTTGTATAGATGTTGGAGTGGGCTTTAGGCTATCTTGAGGTC
This sequence comes from Annona squamosa, assembly GCA_035584095.1. Taxonomy (NCBI): domain Eukaryota; kingdom Viridiplantae; phylum Streptophyta; class Magnoliopsida; order Magnoliales; family Annonaceae; genus Annona; species Annona squamosa. The sequence goes on from JAXCLR010000001.1 coordinate 88,942,397, forward strand.
ATGTACTTGGTCCATGGGCTTGGGCTTGATATGAGATTATGGGTCTTGGGCTACTTGAAGAATTGGACTTGGTCCATAGGCTTGACTTGGTGGGCTAGAGTTTGGCTAAGCCCATGATTTTGGGTGGGCCGTTATAGAGGCCCAAAGTTGGAGAGAAACCTGCTTCTGAGGCTTGGTGGGCTGGATCAAGTGGGCTAAAGCTTGGCTAAGCCCATTTGGCGTGTCTAGTGGGCTGCTTTGTGGAGCCCATTGAGGTGGCATGTAGGAGCTTTGCTCTTTGTGGGCTGGACCTGGTTTGTTGAAAAGCCTGCTTCGAGGCTTGGTGGAGCTTCGCTCCTGTGAGCTGAGTTCGGAAGGGCCTGTTTAGCTTGCTTGAACCTTATTTTGCCTTGAATTTGCTTGGGCTTGGATCTTTTCTATTTTATCCATCTTTAGGCTCAAAGGTGGGGTGTCAACAGTTGCCGTTGGTTGTCTTCCGGGTTTTCGACTGCCACCGTTTTCTTCCCCGTGTCTAATCGCTGCTGTTGCCAGTGTTGCTGCTTTTAGGCCGCCTCATGCCGCTGCCGATTGCTGACAGCTGCTGCCACCGCCGTAGAGGGTTTGTGCGGGGTGCACCATTGTTTCCTTTTCCTCCCTTGGCGTCGGTTGGGCTGCTAGTCATCGAAGGGTGCTTCCGCTGCCAACTGAAGTTGCTGCCTGGAGCTGCTTCGTCTTCTCCGGCGCCAAGCCGTCACGGTTGCCATCGCTTGTCGGCTTTCCTGCTTCGCCGGCCACCACTGCCAAGGTGTTGTCGGCCATTTGGACGGCTACTTGGTCGCCTCCGGTCACTATAACTGCGGCTGCTGCTGCCGGTTAAGGTCACCATTGCCGCTGTCGTCTCTGGTCCCTGTCGCTGGTGAAGTCGTCCCTGCCCTTTGGTTTCTCCTTTTCCGGTAGCATTAGGGGTTGCTGCCTTCAGCTTTGGTAAGTTTTTTTTGTTGATCTTATGCTTGTTCTTTGCCTATGCCAAAGATTTGCCATTGCTCGGTTTTCTGAAGTGCTTACAGCGGGTTTAATTTAGTCAGGTATCTTCTTTTCTTTTTGCTTTGTCATTTGCTTTGTTTTCTCTTGTGGTTGGTGTTAATGACGACAATATTGGGTGACTATAGGCGCTGGCGGGCGCGATTTGGGTGAGCCGGATGTCTGTTAACGCTGGCGAGCACTTGGTTAGATGGTGAGGGAATCACTGGCATTCATTAGAGTTGCCGCTATCTACCAGTAGGTACCTCCTCCCTTTTCCTTAATTGTGGCTGCCGTGTTAATGGTTTTGGAGATGCGTGAATAGGAGAAAAGGGAGAGATTTTTGCGCTATCTTATTCTTCCCATTGTTATCATGTTTGCAGCCGTCTTAGACGCGACTGGTGAAAAGAATGGATGAGTATTGGCATGATTGCAAGATGTAGTATGAGGTTGTGTGGATGTATTTCTGCTTTGGTGTTAGAGTTGCTTCATTCTTTCACCTTTTCCTTGTTTAATCAAGCTTTCGTTTCTTTATGGTTTGGGAGACTTATTGTTGAAATGCCACGAATCGGTGCTTGGCCATTGGCTTTGGTTGTTTTGTTTGTCTTTGTCGGACCTTGTGGTGTGGATGACCATTGTTTGTTTAGTAGGTACTCCCTTGTATGTTGTCATTCCTCTTTTGCTTGTCGGTTGTTATGCACCATTTGCCAGTTGCTGGTATTTTATATGACCTTTGCTTGATGATAAGCGAGTGGGAAGCCTTCATTTCTGTTGCCAATTATGGAGTATGAGGATGCCTTGGGATTATCTCTCAAGTTACCCTTCTGTTGTGGCGACTTTGGTCCTCTTCCTCCTTTAAGGAGTCCGTTGATGGTAGTTTTTGGCCTTCTATGGTGCCTCCTCTATCATGCCTTGTGATGGAGTCTGTAGCTTGAATAAGGGAAAGGGGTGGCCCCTTTTTGTCTTTTCTTTTTTTTTCTTCTTCATGCCTTTCCGTGTGATTGCCACCTTTTCATCTTTTGAGTTGAAGCATTCTGCAGACTTGTTTTTGCTCAATATGGCTACCATGATGACCTTTCTCTTTTTTTGAAATTGCTCATGCTTGACTGAGTAACTATCTTCTTTTGTAGCCGTGTGATAGCTTCATAGTTGTCCCCATGCTTGGTGGACGCGCAATCCGATCGTTATTGCCATGGCTGGAGAGTCTATTAGCCGCCTCTTGCTTTCTGACGGGGTCCGCGCCACTTGGTATTTTGTGGAGTAAGCTTCGATTTCTATAGAAGAGCTCCACCAATACCAGGATGAATGGGGATTGGAACATTTTGAGCTGCTTGAAGGAGGATATGATTGGTGGTATTAGGTATATGGGTGCCATGTTCCGACTCCCGATCTTATCTCAGACGGTCGTCACGAAGCTTTGGTTCGCGACGTCCTTGCTCGAGCTAGGGCTGCTAGTGGGATGCCTTGAAGACACTTCTTCATCTTTTTTTCTTTTTGGCCAATTTGTATTTTTGTAAATCTTGAATGCTTGTATGCCCCAATTTTTAGATTTAAAGCCGTGTAAATACCGGCTCATTTTTTAGATGACTTTCTTATCTTGTGGTTTGGATGGCCCATGTGATATGTTGCTTTTGCAGAGCATTGATCTTGTAAAATTATTCTTTTTGACGTTCCTTGTAATGCTTTGATCATTTGTAGGTTGTAAGTTGTTGGAAATTTTGCATAAGAGCTGTTGTGTATCCATTATATATATACCTAAAAACTTTTCAAGTCTGTCAGCGTCCTCCTTGATTTCCGCAATCCGCCTGTTGAAATTCGGATTTTGCGGGTACATTTTCGTACCTCCCGGATTTTGCACAATTTTTCCGTGATCTGCGTTGCTGAAATCGTACTTTCCACATTTTGCACGATTTTTTTTCGATTTTGTCAGCTCAAAATCTCTTCATGATACTTTCTGCACTTGTCCTTCAAGGCTACGGGGTTGCAATGGGTGTCTGGAAGTTTGCCTTGCGAGCGGTGCTATAGAACCCTGAAACCTTTTAGGTCGTCAAAGTCTGTTTCCAGCAACAGCAGTTCAACAGTTATGGATTGCCCCTATTTTCATAGAGAGTGCAGAAAGGTGGATGTCGTCCCTTTCCTTATGTAGCTTTGCCTCCCAAGTCCCAAACTTCGTTTGATACAAGATGGAATATAATGTAAAAGCAATATGTGTCCGTTTTCTTCAAAATTGTCTACCCCCATGCTTCGGGATGATATAAATGCATTTTTCTCCACCTTTTCCTCTTCAGCATTCGTTTGTAAATTATCTCTTGTAGCTTAAATTTAATGCTTCTCTGGCATGCGACTTTGATAGGCTGCCCTCATGCTTTTCTCGCATGCCCCCAGCCTTTTGCTTTTTGTGTGCTTTTTGTCTCCTGTGAAATATTGTCTTCACTGGGTGTTGGCAATTTTTCTGCCAAGCTTGATGGAAAGACTGTCTGGTAGCCATTTTGAAATATCCCTTATAGATGTGTTGATGAAGATATATTTGTGATTGTGGGTTGATAGATGATGGTTGTGTGCCCTGCGCATTCTACGGCTTTCGGGGCTAACCTCGTTGGCTGTTCGACTTCGTCGACATTGTCTGTGTTGATGATGGTTTGTTAAGACCTTTTAGATGTCTCTGCTCGATTGTCTGTATGAGGGATAACTTCATTCGTGACTTGTAGATGATCTTTTACATTTAGCTTTTCTTGAGCAAGAATTTCTCGAACTTTGTGCTCTTTGGCTAGCACTTCCTTTTTGAGGTATTTGTCTATTTTGTTGATAAGATTAATATTTCACCTTCTGTGTCCGGGCATGATTGTGTAGATAATAATGACGATAACTGCTTTAGAGAAGTGTAAGGGGCTTTGAGGTTTTCTAGGGGGAAGTGAGGCAAAGTTGTTTAACTTGCTATCTTTGGAGGAATTCTCAGGTTTGTAGGAAAAGTATTTGAAGATGTTCTTTGGACAATAGGGGATTTATGCAATATAGGATTCTCTTGCATAGACTTGACAGGTTTTCCTAATAAAATGACCGGCAAAACACGTTTTCTTTGAAGGGCGATAGAGTTGACATTTCGGCCTTGTAAAATGATAGGAGCATTATGGGGTTGGATTTTTGTTATGAAAATAGAATGGTCAAAGGTTTTGGCATTATCTTTCACAAAATTGACTTCCATGTCGTTGTCCACTATTTGAGATGTCTGTCTTGCCTGTTCAAGATAAATAGCATTCCCCTGTTGTGGACATGGGGATATGGTGTCATGTCTGATTCCCGCCTCCACTTGGTCCCCGGCTTGGAGAAGTTGACTAAAGTTGACATATGGGTGAGAGATGAGGTAGCCCGAGATGCTCAAGTGTGCTGAGTTGATGATGATGGAGATTTGCTCGTCCAACGGCAACGGACTTTTCATCTTCGTCGCCAAGGCACGTACTCTGAGAATGTTTCATCCCCTTTTTGCTTAAGCACCTCGAGATCGGCTCTTTTGGGAGTCATGTTTAGCATGTATGAGAAGCAGTCCATGAAGGCTAAAGGGAGTTGTTCCTTTGTTTTAATTAACCGGCAATCAAGTGACTTGTACCATTCCAAGGCGTTTTCCTTTAAGCTATGTCAGAATAGTCTTATCAAGACTTCTTCACTTTTTACCAAGGGGTATAGGATGCTACAAAAGGCCTTGATATGAGCCCTTGGGCATGAATCTCCTTCATATGCGGGTAAAGCAGGGATTTTGAACTTCTCGGGTAGCTTGATGTCGAGGAATGGGCATAGATCTTCTATTTTGGCCGAGGGTAGACCCTCTCCTTGCTGCTGTCTGATTCGCTCCTCCATTTCTTTCAGTTTGTTCTGGAGTTGGTCTTTGAGGTTTTAGATTTCGTTACGACCTTATTCTAAGACCACCTCCTCTTCTTTATAATGATCATTCCTTGACTTGTGGGAAGATTGTTAAAGTCCTCCGTCTTGCTCCATGTTCGGATTTTGAGAGCAAAATGGTGGTGTACCCGTATTCTGGCTACCAATTAGAGGTTGCCTCATGTTTGACCGGACTTCTTCCAACTTTTGCATCCTCTTATCCATGGCCGCCATATAAGCTTCAATTGACTATTCGAGCCGATGATCCCATTCTTTATGCAGTGAGGATTGCTCGGACTCCATCATAGCTGATCTTGATATAGTAATCATGGGGTTTTGATCCACTTCTGACTTGCTTTGCCTTCGAGCTTTGGTGAAGAACCTAAGCAATCAAGGAAAATAGTTAGCACTTGTAAGCAGATAATAAAAAAAAGATCAACCTTTGGATGGATGCTTGGAGGTCCAGGTCCTGTTGTGTTATTTACAAGTTTTATTTATTTTAAGTTCCACGTGCGAGAATGTTCGAGGTCCACAGGTTTTTGTTTGCCTGAGGCGTCTCCGGAAAAGTGACCAGTTCGCTTGAAGCATTTCTAGAAAAATGACCAGTTCTCTTGAAGCATTTATGAAAGAATGACCAGTTCGCTTGAAGCGTTTCTGAAAGTATGAACAGAAAACACCCAGGTTATGAAAAAAATATGATTTTTACGCTGAATTTTTTTAGCATTAATTGGTTTTATATTTGTCGGAGGTCCTTGCTGTAGGCTCGTTTTATGTGCTTGGACAGTTACGAGGCAGTGTTCAATGGTTCTCCCTCTTTGCGGGTTCTTTGCCGTTTGTGAGTTGAACGCCTCTGGACTTAAAAACTTATCAGGTTTTTGTGCGATTTGGGCAGCAACGCCAGAAACTCGCTGCCGGAAGACGAAAATGCCTCTGCAACTCACTGTTCAACAAGGAAGAAGCTCCGATCTTTAGATTCTGACCTCCTTGCGCCTGATGTAGACCAGCAACGCCATCCCCGGCGGAGTCGCCGAGCTGTAGCACCCGCTGCGAGCGCTACGATGGGCTCGGAATGATTTTTCGGGCCTTGAAAATCTGGATGGTGTTGGACAGCAATGTGGGCTTAGTTTTCCTGCATCCACATGGCGTAAAACGTGTTAGGATTCACGATTTTTAGATAAATCTGGCATATGGGCATTTTCTTGTGATTTTGGCAGCATAACGGCTAAGACGGGGCTTTCCATACACGGATCTAGTCACAAATCCTGTAGCATAACGGCAGCGTATTATGCTAGAATCTGTGGACCCGCGTGCACCCGCCTTGTTGGGGCGTTAACTCAAACATGCACACAAAAATTTAAAAAAAAACGAAGTCGCCACTTATCTTTAAAGGGAGATCAACCCCTGTTTAATGAAATAAGGTAATAGTCGTACAAAGTTCGGGTTCCGACGTTCGGGTTGAAGCAGATATGGCGAAATCTGCAGACCCGAGGCAGTTTACACGGGCGTGAAAAGGGGTAAATAAAAGGATTTGAGAAAATGGGAGAGATGGAAAGGGGGAGCGTGGAGGAGATGCTTGGAGCTCGTAGAGCGGGAAAAGCGGGACGCCGGGGCTTTGCTGCAGACTCCCGTCCTCCCCTCTAGGATGCCTCTCCTCAAATGTCTTTCAAATGAGAGGGGTGCTCCTTTTGTAGATGTTAGAGTGGGCTTTAGACTCTCTTGAGGTCATGGATTTGGTCCATGGGCTTGGGCTTGAGATGAGATTATGGGTCTTGGGCTACTTGAAGAGTTGGACTTGGTCCATAGGCTTGACTTGGTGGGCTAGAGTTTGGCTAAGCCCATGATTTTGGGTGGGCCATTGTAGAGGCCCAAAGTTGTAGAGAAACCTGCTTCTGAGGCTTGGCGGGCTGGATCTGGTGAGCTAAAGCTTGGCTAAGCCCATTTGCCGCGTCTGGTGGGCTGCTTTGTAGAGCCCATTGAAGTGGCCTGTATGTGATTCGCTCTTTGTGGGCCGGACCTGGTTTGTTGAAAAGCCTGCTTCGAGGCTTAGTGGCGCTTCGCTCCTATGGGCTGAGTTCGAAAGGGCCTATTTAGCTTGCTTGAACCTCATTTTGCCTTGAATTTGTTTGGGCTTTGATCTTTTCCATTTTATCCATCTTTAAGCTCAAAGGTGGGGTGTCAACACATGGATAGTTCAAAGATGGGATGTAATGTCACATTTTTTAATTTATTTTTCTCCATTTCTAATACAACTTCATTCGTTTTCAATATATCTTCACCTATTCTCATTATATTTTCATTCCAAATTTTCATCACATTCTCATCTCATCCCATCTCTGAGCTGCCGGGTTGATCACAATGTGCTTGATAATGGACGGTTAGATCACCATGATGGATGAAGTGGCATAAGCATCATGATTTATTCCTACCATACATCACCAAGTTATGAAATGGCATCCCCACAGTGGTGGAGCCGAATTTTCTAAAGTTCAAAGAATCTTCTGTGAAAATTTTAAAAAGCGCGGTTTATTTTTATAAGGTTCACACCCTCATCAAAGGTCTTAGCCCCCGTTGCATCCCATTCACTTTTGAGCTTTTATCAAAAAAATAATAATAATAATAACTTTGCAACCGGGCCGTTGCCCAGTTGGCAATAGCATTGGCTTGCTGAATTGCCGACTGATCTTTTACGACCGGTCGCAAATCCGGTGATTTGCGACCGGTCAAAAAATATATATATATATTTTTTTTTTGAAAAATAATTTTATAAACATGTTAATCTAGTTATATTTAATCTATAAACCAAATTTTATCATTT
>JAXCLR010000001.1:88950183-88965816 GCA_035584095.1 Annona squamosa
TCTAAATACACACATATATAAAGATGTTTAAAATTATCAAAAATATATATATACATATCCAAACATAGTAAAACTTAGTTTATATATTAAACACATTTAGATAACCAAGTGTATGAAGAAAAAATAAAAAAATATTATAAATAAGTTTTTTAAGTTAAGCTAGAGCATTTGTTTGGACGAGATTATTCATCTTTCAAATGAGTACATATGGAATCATCTTTAGGGCCGTAAGAGGTTGCATTTTTTTATTAGTTGACGAGGAAAGTTATGATTTTGAGAGGAGAGGCGGCCATATATTAGTTCTAATTTTAATTTGGTTTAATTTTTTTTAAAAAAATTTTAGTAGGTTAAAATAAATTTCGAATTCTGAGCTCAGCCTCAGCTCACCAAAGTCCATGGTGGGCCTGCAATACCGTAGCAAATCCCAAGAATGGAAAAGCTGGTGAGGTGAGGTAGGCAGGTAGCCGGCTAATAATACGGTTGAAGTTGCTGACAGACGCCACGACGCAAGCGTTGGGCGTTCGATCGCCGCTGGCCGCAGTACCATGTGAGATATTTTACACTTTAGTTTTTCAGTAACGGAGGTTTTTACAATTTCCTTGCGTCGTGGGGATTTTACAGTTTCCCCCGTGTATTAAAAAAAAAAAAAAAAGTTGCTGACGGACAGGTCACAAGACAGGCAGCAGACGGACGAAGGGAGAGAGAAAGTAGATGCCGATTGGCTTCGAAAGCCTGCCTCACGCAAGGCCGTGCCGTCGCCGTCGCCGTCGCCGTCGCTTTCTGTTGACTGCTATACGCAAAAGCAAGAGATGGAGACCAGTCAATTAAAGCTGCCATCTCCTCCCGGCCAATCATCATATTCCTTCAACATTAATGGTAACTTAGCCAACCGGGTGTATCGCCAGCACTTTGGAGCATATGCTGCTGGTAATGGAATCAAGTTCCATGTGATTTGGGCTCTATTTGTAATATGAATCAAGATAAAACGTAATTTTGTATAACCGACAAAAAATGTACAAAATATGAGAAAAGGACTACTACTATCAATGTTCCATGGGTACAGTTAAATCTATATTTTCTATAATTTTCTTTTTTTTTTATGAAAGATATTTTCTATATTTTTTTTTTTTTTTTTTTTTTTGAAAAAAAAAACAATCTCTTTCTTTATAGTTTTCTTAATTCTCTTGTTTCTTCAATCTGTTTTGCTTCGTTCGTTTTCAACAGAACTTATTTTCTTTTCGTGAAAGATTGACAACCAATTAATGCGGTGAAGAGATGCATGAATAAAACATATAAAATAATCTAAGCCTTACACATGGCATAACGTATGAACTTAATAATCAGTTGATAAGCCACTAATTTGCCACGCTCTCTATATTGCTACCCTATAATCTCTCCCACGGTGCTCACATGACTTCGAGTGCCACACCATACTGGTGTTTTATTTGAAATTTTCTCCTGGGAAGTGTAGGTTTTTTCCTAGCTCCTATTTGAGGTAGGAATATTTACAAAAATTTTCTTTCATAGTGCGAGGGTTTATTTGAATGCGCCTGATTGTAATATTAATCGTCACAGAGTATAAATATAATAAAAAAATGAGTTGAGCTTTAGAAGGATCTGCTTAAGAATTTTTTTGACCAGTGTGAAGAATGGTCAAATATTAAAAGGTTATGGCTGTGCATCAAGTAGGTCTGATTCTAGGCTGATCCGACTTTTATTTTATTTTTTAAAACTTTTATCGTATCCCATCTTAGTTTATGTCGGTTTTATGTCTACCATACCGTATTTTCTAAAAGTTCAAATAAGTTTTGATTTGGGTTCAAAGTTGACTCTTTGAAATAGTCTTGATATTATATCTAAAAACTATAATTTTATTATTAATCTTACTTAAAAACCTATAATCAAGATGATAATAATATAATTTTCAAAAGACATTATTAAATCTATTAAATAATAGATAAATTAAACAAATTTCTATATATTGAAAGAACATATTTACGTCCTTCATTATAAAACATGTTTCGTAAAATATATATTGAACATATAGTAGTGGGACTTTGGAACTTATTTTACAATAATTGAACAAGGTATGTTTTTTAGCTGGAACCTATCTTACCAAATTTAGAATACTTAATAGGTTGACCTACTAATACTTTATAAATATTGCACTCCAGACTATGGCTCATATTAATGTCAAGGTACATTACTAGTCCTCGAATATCTTTTACTAAAAAACCACGAAAAAATCATTATAGCCAATTTGTTTGCTACGTATAATATATTTTGTTGCATTAAATGTATATTGGTTATAATAAATTATTTAACTAAAATGCTTACTATGTGGCCACCTTTTGCAATTAAGTTTTTAATTTGTCTACATTTGGTCAAATGCGACAAAAATTTTTTAGCTACATTTGATCAAATGCAACCAATTTTTAATTGCAGCCAAATTTTAGCAATTAATTAAATGTTATTTTTTGTTGCATTTTATGTAAAAAATAGTTACATTTAACTAAATGTCAGCATTCCAAAGCAACTACTTATTTGTAACTAAATGTTTAATTGTAGCCAAAATATATCTAATGCAACTAAATATATAAAATTTTTCAAACTAAAATTTTTGATCTAAAACTTTTTATTCTTCATAACTACTTAATTTTTAATTATTTTTCACATCTTCCTATACAACTATTCTAATTTTTAATCATTTCTACATAATTACTCATACTATTAATACATTTATTGTAACTTTATTCTTTATAATTACTCATATAATATTATTATATATTATTTCAAAAACTTTTATACCATCCAAAAGTTTTATCATTTTTCAAACAACAACAACACCAACAACAATAAAAACAACGAAATATGCATTTTCATTGTTGTTGAGCATTTAACAATGTAATAGCAACCATTATGCAATCTACAGGTTGCTAACTTTATTACCTATGCTTAAATATATTGTAGTGATATAATAAAAATTTAGGGTAGTACACACTGCAATAAAATTGATTTTGGATGAAGTTGATAACAATTTGTGGCCAAAAGAGTTGCTAAACTTCAATACAAACACACCATAATAAACAACCATTTTGGTCATTAATTTCATCAACTATGATAATTTTTGTTTCAGTGATCATGCCATAGCCAAATTTTAGATTACTAAAAGTGAAATGTAAATAAGTTAATATCCCTTTATGTTTTATTTTAAATTATTGAAGATATATATTTACATAATTAGTGAAGATCATTGAGAGTTTTTTTTTTTAATTTTGAACTTTTTAATATTAAAATTTGACAATCATCCTTACATGCTATTTAGATCATGTTTGACATCCTAAAATTTTTTTCATTATCTATAATTATCCAAATTTTTAATCATTTCTTCACATCTTTCTATATAACTATTCAATTTTTAATTTTTTTACTGTTTAATTATTTCTACATAACTATCCATATAAATAACCTATTTATTTTAACTTTATTATCTTTACTCTTCATCATTACCCCAACCATGTCACATTTTTTTTTTCTATTTTAAAAAATTTTGAGGATAAAAATTTCATCACCTTTTGATACGCCCTTTGGGGTGTTTGTTAATTCTTAAAATTTTTTAATTTAAAATTTTTCATTCCCTATAACTATTTTATTTTTTAATTATTTCTTCACATTTTTCTATATAACTATCCTACTTTTTAATTATTTTTATACAATTACTCATATATCTAATATATCTATTTTAACATTATTTTCTTTAATCCTCATAATTACCCTTATTATATTACATCATTTTTTTACATTTCAAAAATTTTACACTAAAAATTTTTCATCAATAAATAAGTTCAGTTCTACAAACATTTCAAAGTAGCACCGTAAGAAAAATGAACGCAAATTGCAACAAGGATGCCATTGCTTGAGCTACATTACCTTCTCTGACGCCCCACCCTTCGATGTACTGGGAGGCTCCCACAATGTGCCCCTTCCAATATGCCCAGTGTGCCCTTAGGACAGTGGGCAAGCGGTCGCCGACTGATCTTTTACGACCGGTGATTTGCGACCGGTCAAAAAATATATATTTTTTATTTTTCTTTGAAAAATAATTTTATAAACATCTTAATCTAGTTATATTTAATCTATAAACCAAATTTTACCATTTTTAGATATGTATATATATTTATTTTGAATTTTTAAATACAGGGGCATTTAAGTCATTTTAACTATTCTTAAAATGACTTAAATACCCCTGTATTTAAAAATCCAAAATAAATATATATACATGTCTAAAAATGATAAAATTTGGTTTATAGATTAAATATAACTAGATTAAGATGTTTATAAAATTATTTTTCAAAAAAAAATAAAAAAAATATATTTTTTGACCGGTCGCAAATCACAGGTCGTAAAAGATCAGGGCTCTGCTGAATTCCCAGTTATTTGGTGGGAGTTTGTTCTCCCAATATGGATGTAAATGTACCCTAATGAAAAATTAACTTTATGCTTTTAGAGACCATGAATCAAAAAATATAAAGTACTTGATATTTTATTATCTTTTGATGGATGGCCTATCCAGAATTTCTGCAGTTCGTGCTTGTAAATGATCTAACAACAGTCTTGATTAGTGGCAATTTCGTGTTAATTTTATTTACTGTTATTTATTTTCATTACCATCATTTTACATAATACTAACAATCCGCCCATCACGCTGACATATTAACCAGTTATCGGCATCATATTTTATTTCTGCACCTACATGTGCATGTATTATTAGATTTACTTTGTAATATCGCATGACATGGATTAAAAATATATATATTAGACCGAACATTAAAGAGAATCACAGTGCTCTCACCGTAGCGCGGTCGAGAGACCTTGTTCTGGGAACGCATAAGTGCCCCAACCTACATTTGTCCACTAGTTCGCTCTGTTTACAATTACCCACATTTTCTTGCAACTGAACTCTGCTTAAATTCGTGAATACGGTTTTAGCCTCATTTTACCACATCTGAGCATAAGTTCCTAAAATTTAGAGATCGAAACCTGTAACAGGTATGTCCAGTTGTCCAGGGTTATTGAGCTTGTGACACCATTAAAATTTTTTTAAAAAAGAAACTCCGCTTAAATTAACTTACATCTATTTACAGAGCACCAATTGCTTGAATCCACTTGCGCAGTATCTATTTTGCAGTAATATTGGCACTTAAGCAGAAGCTACACAAATATTCGCTTATGTGTATTCCACTTCGGTAAGGGTTCAACCCTCACTCCTTGCTATTGATGTAATCATCATGATCATAAGCCATGTATTCTGTTGGGCCATTCTTGGGGATTTGAGACTAAATTTTCAATGATTTGTAATATTTTTAAATCTTATTTAATTACTTTCATCCATATTTTTTTTGGATCTTCATCTTATTTTACTGTCACTTTCTACTTGGATAGACTATGTCCTCCTAACTTGTGCTATTTTAGGCCTCCTTTAAACATTATCAAACCATTTTAATCTATTTTCTCTCATTTTATCACAAATTGGTCTCATTTTTAAGTTTTCTCAAATAATTTCATTCTTAATTTTATCTTTTTTCGTTTTACCACCTATCCACTTTAATATTCTCATTTCCGTTACGCTTATTTTTTATATATGTTATTTTTTAACCGTCCAACATTCTGCCCTATAAAACATAGCAGGTTTAATCGTGGTTTTATAAAATTTTCGTTTTAATTTGATTGAAGCTTAGTGGTCACATAAAATTTCTAGCGCACTTCGTCATTTCTTTCATCATACTTGAATTTTATATATTATATTTTTCTCAATTCTTCCATCCTTGCTATTGATGCAATAAAATAAAAATGACCACCCGACTATTGCCTAAGTGGTGACTTGGGAGTTGATGCCTAAGTTGTGGCTTAGGGGCTGATAATTAGTCCATTCAAGTTCAATTCTCCTCCGTGGTGGGAGTTCTTACAAAATAGTCCCCTTGAGTGGGGATTCTATAATTTCCGCTAGAATGGGTTTTTTTCTCGAATTTTCCGCAGGTATGAAGAGTGCATATATAGGAAGTTTCCTTTTATAGTATGAGGGTAGTAAATGTTCTCTATTAAAATATCTAAGTTGTGACATGTATAAATACCAATTGCAAAAAAAAAAAAAAAAGACAAGCTGCAAAAAAACAACTCCTAAAACGGGCTGCCAAAACTGCCCCTTTATGATTGTCGGTAGGAGATAGCTCCTTTGTTGCAAGGCAGTTGCAGATTATACGGTTTCATACTTCCATTTGGCTGCACGGTTTGGGAGAGAAAAGCACCGGTTGACTACGCAATCGCGCTTGGCAATGATCCAATGCGAGCTATGGACCTTTTTGAAATCTTCTCAAATATAAACCAGTTGGAATGTCATCCATAACATATGTATTTATTTACGAGGCCACATATTCCTTTGATTAGGAACTTATATAAATCATATATTATTCTCAATATTTAATAGTCGTGTTTACTCCAAAGAAAATGGGCGTCTTACAATTTACCCCTAAAAGTAAGGGCTTTTAAAAATTTCCCTTGACATGGAGTATTTATAAAAAATTCCCCCAATAGTTTAAGGGTCGTCAATGTACCCCATTGTAGTATCAAGATATCGCATTATATAAATATCGATAAAAAAAATTAATAGTTATGTGTTAAATTTAGTAATCATACGTTTGCTCAAGAAAGCTGTGTTTTCAAAATCTAATAATTGTGTTTACTCTCAAAAGATGTCAAATTTTCACTCAAGCCCGTAAATATAGATGGAAGCTTAGTCTCTTGTGAATTTAGGTTATAGCCTAGTGTTTCCCCTAAAAAGAGATGAGAACTTGTTATCTTTCAGATAAATAAGCTGGATTATAATATTAATATCATACCGTACAATATCAATAAAAAATTAATATTTGCTCTTCTGTTTAATAATTATCTGTTTATTATCAAAAGATGTTAAATTATTATAAAATATATTTCCAATCAAAGTAGTTTTTCATCATGAATAAATACATATGGATAAATATAATGAATGGTTTAGATTTTTTTTAAAAAAAAAAAAAAGAAATAAGAAAAGCAAAGGGATACTCGGATATGCCTATGCAAGCTTGTTCCATTAAATCACATCCAAGTCCACATATATTAATGAATTTTACCTCTAATTTTAGTTATACATATACATTTTCAAAAATTCCAAATGTACCAATGCATTTTGGCCACGACCGGCTGTGAAATGACAATTACGCCCAAAAACCTCGTTTCCGTTTGTACCACGATGCCCCCCAACTTCTTCCTACAGATATCAAGGTGTGATGCAGATGGCAGCAATATGAAAATTGTTCGTGTGTGTGTCTGTGTATCTGTGTGCGTCTGTCAATCTCATCTCTCCAGTGCAAACAGGTCCATGATTTTCACGGGTGGTTAAAGAGTTGGTTGTGATGCTTCATAGGTGGACTGGTTGGTGGGCTGGATATGCCAGTTACACTGATTACTGCTCCCTGGCTCGAGTTTTGATATTCGTAAGATCCTCCTGTGGAAGTTATGGAGAGTCCGTCTGTGGCCAACGCTAATGTATGTTACACCAGCTGCTTCAATCCGCTTGTATAAATGAGTCTGCAAACAAGAGTGGGACTATCATGATGAGAAAAAAGAGAGGCATGCACAGGAAGAAGAAATTAAGCTATCTATTTTTCCTGGAACTATTCATTTATACAAAAGGCAAAAGGCTACAAAACGGTTTTGACTCCTTATTGCGACGAGTACTGTTACAATCAGCAGAAACCAGTTTCCGAGGCCTTAATATTTATCTATTAAAATATTTCAATATTATTCAAATATTGATCCCAAGCCAAGCACTAAAGGCAAAGGCAAAGGCAAACTTGGCACAGAGATAAAATCTGTGTCAAAGACAGTCATGGGCCCAGCCTGGAACCCACCATTGATTTCTTCTGTGAACATTAGAAACTGGTGACATTTCCACAAATAATAAGGATTTGATAAATATCAGCACTTGCCTCATTGGCCTCATCGAGAGCACTAGTTGATTCATCCAGTAAAACAAGCTTTGGCTTTGAAAGTAGCAAACGAGCAAATGCAAGACGCTGCTGCTCGCCAAGTGACAGAACACTCGACCACTCACAAACTGAATCCAATCCATTAAAACGGAACATGATATCTCCAAGTTGGACTTCCTCGAGGACCCTGATTAGATCCGCTTCTGTCGGCTTATCAGGCCTTTCTGCCACATCTGAATTTGGCACTTGCCATAAGAAAGGTGGTGAAGCTGTGCAACCAAATTTAGCATTAGCTCTCAATAGATGCCATAATTTCTACCAAGCACAATCATAAACAATTAACCAGTCTCATTGGAGAAATAGGAGCAGCTAAACTCGCATTCTTTTCCAGGGTAGAAAATAATAGTAGCTATGCCCAGCAACCAGCTGAGTACTTCAGAAGTCTATCATCTTGTTCTGACTAACAAGTGAAGCAAATTTTATTGAATGCTATCAACTTGCTCAGATACTTGTTTCAGCACACAGACAGAGAGGAAAACATTTGTTCTGTATTATTATTCTAATGGACTACAGAGTTAAATGAGGGGGAAGTTCCCAAAAAAAAAAAGAAAGAAAGAAAGAAAGAAAGAAAAAAACTGAAAAAGTTTACAACAGGCATATATCTTGAGAGGATAAAGTTAGCAGACTCACATAGGTAGAGAAACATACATGTGATATTATAAAATAAAATAATTGACACAGCTGTCCCAATCAATTTTGTTTTTTATCTTCAATCTCAACAAAAAATTTAAGAGAGGAAGTGGAGGAAAGAGAGCAGACCAATAGATTAGTGACCATGCCCAATCCAAAAGAAGCCTGACAGCATGAAAGCCCCACAAAAAGGGACAGCAAAAAGAAAATGAAACAATGCAAACGCCTATAACCATCAGCAATAAGGCCAAGATCAGATATTTATATATGACAGTTGCTCCCTCCTAAAGTATGATAGCTTACCACAGTAACCACACCCAAAGAAGCTTGATAATTTCCAAAATTCATACCTCACCAATCTCACTCAGCAAAAGAAGAATTTGCTTGAAACTTTAGTACAGGAAAATTTCCAAATCAACTAGAACCCCAATGGCATGAATAACAAAAAATGTAATAAAATGATTACAAGATTACTTTTGAAGCTAGATTAGTGGTTTCTAACTCTCAAACAGTAAATAAGCACTTCAATGGCAATATTCTTGATATCAGTCGCAACAAATTGAAATTTCCAAACCAGCATGATCTTACCAAATATGCCATGTAAAACTAGCAGTTAAACGAAATATTATATACAGATGTAACTTTTTCACAAGTTATTTTCAAACCGAACTTCATTGGAAGGTAATTAGCATATCTATTATTTTAATCCATGCCAGCAATGCCATTGCCAAAAGAAATGCATACCAGAAGATCGAGAGTTCTCCAAGCTGGGGACTGATCCATCGCTCCACAATGGATATAGCAACTGTTCACGAAGTGTCCCCAAAACCATGTATGGTCTTTGTGGGAGGAAAAAAATGTCTTTTGTTCTTTCGCTGTTTAAGTTTTCCCTGTCTGCCTTCAGGATGCTCAAGGACTCAGTTGCAGCCATAGCAGGTGAAAGGACTACGGTGTCTTTTATATAGAATGTAATTTTCCCTTTGCCACTATTCCAAAGACCAGCCATGGCTCTTAACAGTGAAGTCTTACCACTTCCACTAGGACCAGTTACCTGCCAAAGAAATCCAGTTATGTTGACCATTTAAAGTTGTAGATTAAGGAATAGAATAATATTGAAAAGTGCTCACCAGCAAGTGATCCCGTGTGTCAAGTTCCAACGACAAATCACTAATAAGAGTCCTGTAATTTTTTGGTGTTTGTAGGGTCAAATTCTTAATCTGCAGTATCTTACAATCTTTGTCTGGAAGCACAGATCCATTTGATTCCAGGGATGGACTCCTTACATGTCTGTATAGGACATTAATGCCTTGGTTGGTACTGGAGGGATCAACAATGTTACCACTATCCAGAACATCATCAAATTCACCTGCAAATGAAAATATTTTAATTTTAATCAGGAAAAAGGTTTTGCCAACATAAACAAGAAAAGACAACAAATATACAGTTTAAAAGAAATAATAACAGAAATAATTGGTAAGGAGAAGATCTAATTAACATTGTCTTTAAAGCTCATGGCTGAACGAACACATTTAAGTCTCCAATGCTCGGGATACTAATGTCTCCAACTCCCAGATCTGGGGGATGCATCGCATATCTCTAACAACAAAATCACTGTCGAAAGGAAGCCAGTTTCAAAGACACTCAGTACATCACACTAGACAAGCAGATTCTTGCATGATATTATTACGGTGGCTTTCACTTCATTGACTACAATGAACATCCCCTAAGCTAGGTCCAGATCATAGTTTCTGCTTCCCGTATCTTGGACTTAAACTGGACTTAAAATGGTGCATTACTCCATATTGTCGTCAAAGGAAACCCAAGCACAACTCCAAAAGATAGAACTGAAGAAATGCTTTAATGCATTAATTTAGCTGGGGCCTGTGGGGCTATAACCATTTTTCCAACAGTAGCAATGTGCACATTCTTTGCCTAACATGCACCAAAAGTATTGAAGCAACTAGAAATTCATGACTTTTTCCCTAGGCCTATTAACAACTAACAAGATCCTCAGCATGCAGTTTATCCAAGAAAAAATGTCAGTTTGTGACCTTGAACTTTACTTTATCATGAACCGTATAATTTCAGGTTCCAAGTGCGAGCATTTGGGCATTAATTGGTAGTCATAGAAACTAAGGAAATGAGGATGCTAAGATACATTCCCATGGGAAATTTATGGTCTGTAATCAGGGCTTTTATATCCCTTTTCTGGAAAATAAATTGGAAACAATGTCCTTGGAAATTTTGCTGTAAGTTTTTAAAATTTCATATAGAAGTCCATAATCTATTACTTAATTTGCTTACAGAAACATGTAAAGAGAAAAGTCTACAATGAAGCGCCACATAAATTGTTGCATAAAGGGCCAAAAGATAAAAACATTGTACCAAGTCTGTTTATGACAGCAGAGAAGGCACTGATTGACTGAAATTGATAAACAATAAGAGAAAAGTCCCCAAGGATGTGATTGAAGGCAGAAACAGACTGGTTTATGACTCCGAACTCAATTTTTCCAGAGAAATACATGGGAGCAACAACTGCAGCCGGAAGAATCTGAATGAGGTAGCGATAACCATTGGTGAAGAACTCAAGGTTACGGGAAGCAATAAGTAGTTGCTGCCAACAAGATAAAATAAAATAACATCAGAAATCAAACATCATAACAAAAATAACGGAAGGGTTGATTCCTTACAGGAAAAAGTAAAATATTTATATATACAAAGAGACAAAATAATCTATGTCATAGTGTCAGAAACTGCTAATAGAAAATGGAAGCATGCAGAAATCAAAGACATGCTGTATCCATCAGTAGAAAATGGGATGCATTTGATTAAAATTGTACAGTTAAAGGCTTTCATGTGAATTTCAGAAAATGCAGGGATGCAGCAAGAAAGCCTGCCTGTTCTCGTTCCAAATGCATGCATCTATTAGAATCTGAGAAAGCTTTTAGTTTGCCAAAACGTACATGCTGCTAGAAACCACAGCAGCCTGGGAAAAGAAAAAGTCGTGCATACTAGACATCACAGTCCTGGAAGATAAAAACTTGATAGTACTTTCGCTGGGTACTGACTTTGACAATTTTTCCAGATCGAGCAATTGATCCTCAGCTCTTCAGCCCACAGCAAATGAAGTTCCCTTCTTGAGAATGTAATTTGGGAGAAGCTGCCTGTTTGCCCCTATCCACACCCTAAATGGCAGTATACTCTTTCAATCAGAACAGTTCAGTGGTTATAAGCTCATTATTATGGACAACAATTCCCCAGTTTCAGAGCTGCCTCAGAGTGCTCCCATAAGCATCTGTTTGGTAAAGTGGATTTGCTTGCAATGTAATTGAATACAAAGAAAATTGGCATCATTAACATAAAGACGGTATCAGCTATAAAGTGAATATGGTTAAAATAAATACGGGATAATCATCGAAAATATCAACAGTGATAGAAAAAACTAAGGTTATTATGGCAAGTAAATTTCATATAAAGGGTGTGTTTGGGAAGTGATAAAACTTTTGAATGAAAAATTTTTAGTGTGAAAGTTTTTGAAATTGAAGAAAATAATATAATATGGGAGGAGTAATGATGAGGACTAAAAACAATAAAGTTAAAATAAATGGGTTAGTTGTATTGATAGTTGTGTAGAAATGATTGAAAAGTAGAATAGTTGTATGGAAAAATATGAAAACAATTAAAAATAAGAAAGTTTTGAAAAGTGAAAAGTTTTAAACTGAAAAATTTTGATTGAAAAATTTTATAACTAAACAAGCACAACCAAAATCTTGGGAAATGGGTTTTTCATGGAAATTCACTCCACCAATCAACCCCTCAAGAAATTCATCAATTCAGACAAATATGTCGACTTGGTTCCACTAGCATGATCCTGTTCTAGTTAGAGTATTCCCAATAAAAACCAAGAGTAAATCCGTATTAAGGGGTCCTCCATGACTTAATTGTCAATATTCCTTGTCTGAATTCTGGTAGCATGTCCATTATAGAAGCCTCCGAGCATTGGGCAGGACACATATTTTCAACGATACAACAAATACAGCAAGCATATAACTGTGGTCTCTGGATGCAACAGAAAATGCCATCACAACCAAAAAGAATATTTATCGATGGAATACAGAATAGAATAATGTGTGCATACAGTCAAATTTTCAAATGCACTTCTGAAGCGCTGCAGCAGAAGTTGGATTTCATCTTCCTCACCACCATAGAAAGCAATTGACTCAGCATTTTCTCGAACACGAACAAGTCCATAACGAAAGTCTGCTTCCTTTTTCTCTTGCATGAAATTCAAGGTTACCAACCCCTGAAGAAAATAGTAGAAATTATTTCTCTTTGACTTCCCGGGTCATCAGTTGCCAGCAAATTGTGATGTTGAGATAGCAAGTGAAAAGATACCTTTCCAAGAAATACGCTGATAGCTGTACCCCCAAGAGAATAGATAAGAAGTACAACAAAAAGTGGCGGATAGATACCATAGAGGATATTGCTAAATGATATTAGATCTACGGCAGAATTAAACAAAGTCAATGAAAATGCAAGTGCAGTTCCAGTAAAAGAACTCAGGTCATCAACAATTCTTTGATCAGGATTATCAATTATCGACTGTGATTGAATCTTGTAAAATGTCTGATTCTTCAAATATCGTTGCATGTAGTAGCTTGTCATCCAAGACCGCCACCTTAAAGCTAGTGTTTCCCTTGCATAGTCTCTCAGGACAAAAAACTGCAAGCAAATATACAAACATAAAGAAGAGAACAACATAAACAGAGATGAATGGAACAATATAAAAAAACAAACTTGGTTTTAAACAGCACAAGAAAATGCATTCAACTGCAATACATTTAGACATGATAAAACTCACGAAGTAAATTATTCAATGGTCAGAAATAGGAAGAGAATTGAAATGGATTTTGAGGGAAAAAAA
The DNA here is from genome assembly GCA_035584095.1 of Annona squamosa. Lineage (NCBI taxonomy): Eukaryota > Viridiplantae > Streptophyta > Magnoliopsida > Magnoliales > Annonaceae > Annona > Annona squamosa. Next base: position 88,963,822 of record JAXCLR010000001.1, read on the forward strand.
AAATAGTGGATGATATCAGAAGATTAAATAAAATAAAATAAATGTTGAGTAATGATTGGAAATAAGATAATGATAAGGAAAAATAAGGTTATCGTGGTTGTTAGGATAAGTATATGTTTCATACATCTATTTTTTCATGAGGAGTGCAATTTCCATACCTATCACAATCGATAGCTAAATGCAAAAGCAAAGCTGAAGCATGACTAGAAGTAAGCTGAAGCATGACTAGAAGTATCATCTTCCTTATTTGATCTTTGTCCCAACTAATTATTGCCAACTACATCTACTGTCCTTAATTTTTTTCCAATTACCTCTGCCCACATCCTTAAATATGTTCCCCTTTCTCTTAAACCTGACAGCATCCTTGTATCTTCTCTTGTCAAGTGACTCAACAGCAAAGAAAAATAAAACAAAAGGAAACAAGTGGCCTCATAGTGTGATTGATTTAGAGGTGTTTTCAAATGGCTTGTCGAGCAATACCTAAAAAAATGCAGCAATATGCTCACCGGAATTCCAACAGCAAAGCCACCAAGATAATAGAGAAGCTGCTTTGTGAATTGTTCCTGATCTTTGTCTTGAACATATAAAGCAAGGCAAAAGTAAACTTGATTAGATTTTTATTACATCTGCCAGTGCAGTGATCACTCTTCTTTTAAAAAAAAAGAGGAAGAAGAAGAAAACCTTGATATTTCAAAGAATTACTCACTAGCAAGTGCATTATAGAAGTCGCGTCCAAGAAAATTAAATCCAACACTGATTCCTGTCGTAGCCAAGGTCAGTGCAAATAAAGAAGCAAGCCTCAACCTAGCCTGCACTTTATCTTCTGATGACCAATATGGAGCGGCAACCTTCCAAAATCTCCTCAGGAGTGTCTGTAGGTCCGGACCTTGACCTTGCCCATCTGGCCCATCCTGGCACCGTTACATCAGTCGGTTCAGGCGAAAAAAAACAGTCATCGTTAATTTGTTTTTTGAAGAGCAAAAATGAATCGTGTATCATTTTTCTCTTTTTTTAAATGCATCGGGTATATGATTGGAATGGATTAAATACAATTGAGATGATGGTCGACGGAGCCACCAGAGGAATGATTCAGACTCTTTCACGCGAGACCCAGATGAAATGGAAGGAAATGCAAGCAAAATTTTAACAAGATTGAAGCAAGACGGAATTGTCGACATTTGAAAAAGGGGATAACAAAAAAATAAAAACTCTCTTTGCGCGTGATAATAATCTGAAATTTTTAGTTCGGTCTCCGATATCCTCTACAAGCCTAGAATCGCGGAATACCACCACGTGTAGAAGATAAGCCCAGCTCAGCAATCAGCCTAAAGGTGCATCCGCTGCCGGGAGAAATTTTTCAGGCGTGTAGTCCAAATTTTGGATATCGAAGGGAGGAGAACCGACGAAGAGGAGGGAGGAAAAACAAACCTTATCTTCTTCTTCTTCTCCTCCTTGAACCTGTTCTGGAATTAGAGCGTCTTGAGAAGCAGCTGACGAGCCAGTGTCCCTGAAGAAAGAGAACCTCCTGCGGCGCATGGCGACGTGGAAGGAGAGAGATCTGGAAGAAGGTGGGGGAGGAAGACGGAAGGAGGAAAGGCGAGGAGGAGAGGACTTTGGGAGATTGAGAGGGAGCAGGAGCATTCTCCCTCCATCCTCTGATCCCCACTTTCCTCTTGCGTATATGCGGTAGCTGGTGCTGCACATGGGCATCGACGGAAATGGGAACTTCTCCGTCTCAACGTTTCGGTTCGTAGGATTCTTCTCTCGCTTGTTTTCTTTTGCTTCGCTTCCTTTGTTGAAAGACTTCCCAGCCACAAGCGAATTATCGCTGCTTTCGTGACTGCGCTGAATCTTCCGTGCTCTGGTTGAATCGCTCACGCGCGTTCCACGGCTTCCACCGCAATTTTACAGGCCGCGAATTTCGCGTATTGGTGGCTTTTAAAACGTTAAGATTTTTCGGTTTTTTTTTTTTTTTTTTTTTTTTTTTTTTTTTTT